>OV816025.1:198778206-199378206 GCA_929113105.1 Agrypnus murinus
TACTTCTATTTCTTAATTCATTTTTACAATATTACTTATTACAGTACATTAACTTATCAATTGGTTAAATTAATATATTAGTTAATCAACAATTAATATTAATTCATTTCCGCATGTAAAATATGCTATGAAATCTAGAATTTCGTGCGTTGCGGTGTTGTAATTGTATAACAAAGAGGTAAAATCAGTGGGAAAGAGATGCATGATTATTATAGATTATCATAGACAATATAGATTATTTCGAGTATGTCCAAAAAGATGAAAACTCCGCATAGATTTTGTCCCTGATGGATTCGGCAGCTAATTTTTTATATATAGACTACTAGTTACTATTACTATCTCTTGATATACTTTTCGTCGTTTTTCTCGGGAGTCAGTTCCAAACCTCTCCTTGTTAGGGATATTCCTTTTTATCAGGTCTTCCACAAAGAGTTGGTATAATAACAAAAGTAATCTTTTGGGTACTATTGCTTATTCTTTTGCTATTATACCAATACTATAGCTGATGCGTGAAGAAAGGACGTGGGTACGTCTAATATAATATTACGATTTGGAATAGTATTTCTAAAAATTAATTTTTTAAATAAATATGGAGGATTTTGGGATTTAAATAATCGGTGCAAAAAAACGAGAAAATTCAACTGAAATAAGTTTTAACCAACTTAATTGTAAAATATATTGAGAGTTATGATCATATCTTCTCAGATTAAATATGACCCTACAACACGTATTTTGCACACGCTGTAATAGCAAAGTAATTTAAATTTGCTTAAATTCAATTTATGACCCTTGTCACTTCGATTATAGAACAGCTAGTCACCTTCGACCGCTCACCAAAAAGTGCGATCTTCGATCATTCATACGCACTTAGCGACTTAGCGTAAAAAAGTGTGCTACTGAAAATTTGACTGCTCCGCAACTGTTACATTCTATGAACGATACCACCGTGATTGTATCCTAATTCTCAACATTGAATACGATTTTAGCATTTATTTTTACTATGCGGTAAAGGTTACAATAAACAACAACACTTCTAAGCAGATAAATCAGGTGGCCCAGTGGCAGTGGTTTACCAACTTTATTTTTAAACCGGCCACATTTATTAACAATAACCACTTTGGATTTTAATTTTCAAAATGTATATTTATAAGATTTTATTCATAAATAGTAATAACAAATCCTTTGAGCTATTGTTTAAAAAAATGTACTTGCTGCTAATTTTCAGTTTAAGGTAACATTATTAAATAGTTATTGAAATTTCATCGATGATAATAAGGAAATTAGAATATTATCGAATTACTTAATGAGTATTCAATGATTAATTTTTTATCAAAATTACAACCATAGATAAACTACGATTTACATTTGTTATATACATACTAACATACCTAAATAAAATTCCTATGTTTCTTATTTCTAAATGTGTTATTTATTTTATTTAGGAATCAGCCCTTGTATAAATAATTTAAACACATAAAACATAAAGTATAACAGTTTATCAACTTCTCTTCACACTTATTTCAGGCTTAGGACTGGCAGCAAAGTTGCTGGTGTGTTTTAAAAGTTTTTTTATATGTTTTATCTTGTTTTGTATTTTTTTTATATTTGGTAATTTTGTAAGTTTGTAACTTTTTTTAACATATTTTAATTTTCGTCGCTTTCACTATCACCATCAGCATCATCTTCGGATTCACCAGTGTTTGCAGTTATTATTAAAGGCATTTCTTTTTCGATATCAGGTTCCTTCTTGAAATCATCTTTTATTAGATCTTTCGTATAACGGATATATATTTTTTCCGAACTTCGGGAGTTACTTTATTTAACGCCTCTTTCCCAATTATGTTAACTTTCTGTATATTTCGTGTTTACTATATTTATATCGTAGTCGTTCTTTGCCGCATGCTCCATATCATTTCAATTGGATTGAAATGACAGTGATACGGAGGAAGCGGAAGAATTTCATGACCATGCTAATTTATCTATCTAACATATTCGACGAACAAAGAGTTCGTTTCTGAATTCGTGAAGTCTGTCTGTCTGTCGCGTTTGTCCCTGTTGACTTTTTTGAATTTTTCTTTTTGGAATCTTATAGTACACTGCCGCCCATTTGAAAGTGCACGATAAACCAGAGTTCCCTCGGTAATATTTTCTATAACTTACTCTAAGCTGATAAATAAATTATTTTAAACAAGTATTTGAAAATAATAATAAACCTTTCATTCCAATGGAATCCTGACTTAAACGATGTCATTTTGGAATATCATCTCTTACTCTTGAAGTACATGCATTGTGTTTTCATTCATTCATTCATGTGTCTCGGTACATTTTTTCTGTGGAGACAGCCAGCGCTACCTATCGCTGGATGACCCAAACCCTATTGAACTACGCGATGTAAGAGAGTGAGGTGAGGATCCGAGATTGAATTCTTTTTTCGTATTTCGACAAAAGCAACAAGTGGCGTGCAATCACCACGCTTTGCTTATTCCATTTTGACCTTTGGAGGAAAGAAACTCACAGTAAGGAGTTTCTTTCAACAATTTACAAGAAATACGTAAGAACAGCAGTGTTTTAAGAGTGCGTTAGTTTACCCATTAGGGTAAGCAGTTGGCACCTAGTTACATATAAAGAGTCGTGCACTTTCAAATGGGCGGCACTGTACATCAAATTCTAAGAAACTTTTGGTTGAAACATTTTTTTGTATCTCTTCGGGAAAGTGGTCAAAATGACCACCGAGAATTTCGGTAAATTTTTGAAAAATGAAAAATTTTGTATTTTTTAAAAATTTACGAAAAAATAAACATTTTTAGCAACAAAAAAAATTCGAAAAATTTTAGGACTTAGAATTTTAGTTTTTATGACAACTAATGTGTTACGTCAACATTAGTTTTCAAAAATAAATTAGTTTATTAAGTATACAGTTGTTTTTGTTCGTCATGGCAATGCTAGCTCTGCGCATTCTCACTAGTTTGTAATGGCTTTTTCTTGGTCTTTTGCTAGCGGAAGTAATTCTGCTTTGCCCTTATTCTCGTCAAATTCAATACATTTTTCTCTTAACCACTATATTATATTTCAACTATTTTGGTCTTATTGTAAGGTTTTACGTCTTTGTACTATGAGTTACTGGTAAAATAGTAAATCCAAATCGCCCTTTCTTAAATATAAAGCTAGTAGGAAATTATTTATTTATTTTTGTACATTCACGCTAATTTTCATGCTGCAATTTTCTAACTTAGCTGTCATAAGAAGCATAAGCAAATTTATATTAGATTTTTTCGTAAAAATCTTCGCCTTGAAACAAGAACGTGGCATTTTTTAGCATCTAAGTTTTTGTAATGCGTCTATTAGAGGTTTATCTAAGAATAGAACTAATGATAGTTTTATTTATGTTAGTCGGTAATTACTTCACGTTTTGATATAGATTTTGCGACTTAGACATTAAACAAAAATAAATCTTCACCTTAACCTAGACTTTGTTTTTTTCTTGCATTTCTTTTGAATGAAATGACCTGTTGTACTAATGAATGAAGCGTCACGCAATTGTACGTAGTACGTAGGCCAAAATTGGCGTATCCAAATTTAGAACGAGAAGTCTTTGTAATTTTTAGTTATTTTATTTACATTTAACAGAATCACTGCGAAGACTTTTATAGTTTTCTTCTTTTATTTTAGATTGTTATTCAACTGTTATTTCTGTAAATAAAATGATGAGCACCTCCAAAATAATATCACAGTATTTATTTTAAGCACTGCGTTCTCATTTTTCCTTTTTTAACAAAGAAAGGAATGGAAAACAGAAAAACAAATAATTTTTATACTTTGTTAAATACTTAGGAACTTATGATGAAGGGTAAAAACACACCTCGAAGAAGTTATTTTTGTACTTTTCGTTTTTTCACCTTATGCTTGATCTAAGATAAACCGGCGATTACAACAATTTAATTTTTTTTAACCCGTGTGGAACTTGGAGATGGTGATAAAGTGAGGTGATGAATTGGACCATTCAATGGCAGACTAAGATACTTGGAAGTCCAAAGCGTGCATCTGCATATCATCATTAATTATTCTATGATATCACTTAAATGCTGTCCGTTTAACTTTTTATGACGTTCGTGATGGTGTTCCTTTATGACTTGTACTATACAGGGTGTCAGGAGTTAGAACGTATTAGTTGTAAGGGGTGATAGAAGACATCAAAAGGAACAAAAAAGTCTAAATAAATTTTTAATATAAATAAATCAATAGTCAAGTCTAAATAAATCAATAATTAACCTACATCTTATATTTATTAATTTACGGAATATTTTCAAAATTTCTTGACGTATTTGTTTTTTTATTAAAAAATACTATCTTATGTAAAAAATATTTTGATTAAGGCACCTAATTACCATAAAATTACAGATTTTTTAATGTAGCCAAAACAAGGTTAACCTAATTACCTAATTTAAATTGGATAAATCTTATCTTTAAAAGATATTCTCTTATAAAATCATTAAAAACTTTTATTAGATAAACAGCAACTCGTGCGTTATTGACAAATTATTATTTCAAAGTTCAACAAACTACAAACTCAGTATTATCTCACTCTAAAAGGGTATTATTTACATAGCTGTGATCAGGCATTGACCCAAATATTCTTCATTAAATTGCAAGGTGGTAAACAAAACGTGCTTTATTTCAATGTCAACAAACTTCCACATCAGCATTTTGTGCGGATGTGGAGCAGATTTTATTACAAAACTTTACAGGGTTGTCACGTTTCTTAATTGAGTAAAATGAATTTTTAATTGTAAAAACAATTCAATTTTACAAGGAAACGACATACGATACTATAAAATGTCATTAAGGTTTGTTGTGATAGATGAGATGCATCTGGCGACAAATTCGCCACAATTAAAGTACTATTATTAACGCGGCAAAATGATGTTAAAGTTTCCAACTTTATTATTTTTTTCTGAAAAAGTAGTACATTCTAGAACAAAGTTGTATCAGACTTTTCTGTTCCTTTTGATGTCTTCTATCACCCCTTAAAATTAATGCGTTTTAACCCCTGACACGCTGTATAGCTTTATGCCACTTTAATATATGTATCATCGGAAATCGTAATTGTTCATTGACTCTGGCCGTGAGAGTCGTCGGTTTATTTACTAACTTACACAGATATATTCTAACTGCGCCACAAACAAATCGTGAATACCTTTACATTTATTTCTGATTTTCTTATAGCAGCTGTTGGACGCAAAGTAATTTAATAGCCCACAATTATTATTGTTACTATAAAATGATTAATAATACGAAAACTAACTAGTAATTTAATTCATTCTAGGTGAACAAGCCAAAATCTGGAAGTGTAAATGGAGAATTAGTAGCAGTAGGTAGGACTGCTGAAGTTAATACCCGTTCGACTGATACACCAAAAGGAAATGAGTCTGGAAGGGTAGCACAGCTAGAACAGAACATACGCTTCTTACAGGACCAGCATACACAGATGCTTGCTGGTCTTCATAAAGAGATTGACAATTTAAGACATCGAAATAGGGGTATGTTTTTTGCAATGTATGATTCAGATCAGTCTGGCCTCTTATAGTAAGGTACAGTATACGGTTATTATTTAGATTTGTACATTTATAATTTTTCTCTTTATGATTCAATAAAATACATATGTTTGACCATTCAAAGATCACTATAATGTGGAACTTTTGAATCATATAACATACTACAGTTGATTGTAAAATGTTACATGTAGAATTAATTACTTGGTTTTTATTTTCGTTATTTATTTTCTTTGTTTTAGAACTTCAGTTTCAACTGGTATTTACAAAAGGGGGAATTCCTAGTTCACCATCTTCACCAGAAGATGATACTAAACCAAAAGTAAGCAATATTAACGAATAATATGACAGACCCGCACTATTGTTAATAATTACATTTGTAGATATATTCTAGCCCTAAACAGGTGAATTGTACTCCTCTTCAAGTGGAAATACTTGAAAAAGAACTGGGCGAACTCAAATCGCAGCTTCAAGAAATCGACGATAGGAATGCTTATCTTTCAGCGATCGTTGAAGAACAAAAGAAGTGAGTTTTGAAAGTTACCGTTAAGAGTAACTTTTTTTTTCCTTATCTTCTGCTACTATTTACTTTTTCTTTACTTAGGAAACTGGAACGTTACGAACGAGATCGAGAACGAGAAATTGAACGAGCAACACAACCGGATCCCGAACTTCTACGCAAATTGGACGACGCGGAAGCGCTGATTCGTCGGTTGCGCCGAGAAAATTCGGAATTCCGTCACGAGAATTCTGTCGGATCTAGTAGTTCACCTAATTCAGGTGGGGGAACTTACCACCAAAGGGGGGAGGGTCAAAGAAATGGATCAACTCAAAATAGGAGTAATAACGGGCGTCATCGTGGAAACAGCGCTGGTCACTATCGGGGAAACTGGTTTCCACCTTTACATGCACAAACTTATTGGCATGGTGGGAGGGGTGTCGAGAGAAATGGAGGAAGTGGTGGAGATAATACTACACTACCTAGTTTAATGCCTAATGGGAGTAGTAATACCACTAACGGGCAGTATCAGGGTAGGAGAGGCGCTAATAATAATCACTACCATAACGGAGAAGGAAGGAAATATAGGAGTGGCCAAAATCGGGGATCTAAACCATCTTAACCTGAAGACATAACTTTTCCCGTTTGATTATTTATTATTAAAATGCTTAAAGGCTGTATGGTAGTATTAAAAATATATATTATAAAGTTTTATTAATGATCAATTAATATTATAAATTGTTTTTGAAAAGTTTTAGTCATATACTATGTATAACTTTCTCATTTATTTTGAAAATGCTGTTATTAAATATACATATGCATTATATGATTAATTCCTAATTCCGATATTATGTTTATAATGTTTATACAATGAGTACAGTGAAACCCTGATGTGAAAAATAGATAATATATTAGCAAAAGCTATATTAAAATTCACTGTACAACAAGCTTTCATTACGTTGCAATAAAGTCTTTAGATTGTTTAAATTTAGATATTATATGTTATTAAGACGTACGTACACCCATAAATAATGAATCAGTATAAATCTTAGAAGTTATCTCTGTTAAAAACTTGCAATGCATTTATAACATAGGAACAATTCTTGAATCGGGTTTCATTGTGCCTTTAAAAAGTATTAATAGGCACTTGCTCTGTGTGTATTTACATTATATTTGCAAGAATTGTAGTGTGTGATATTTATTTTTAACTGTATTTCTTGTGATACTATATTTAACTTTTATTATTCTTAATATAAACTTCTCTATAATTTCAGCAGTTTCATTTTTTATATATGTATGTTTTTCAGTGTGACATTTCTGTGATTTTCTTTTTAAAGACAAGTTTGTGTACTGAAATAGAATAATCAGCAGAGCATTTAACGTTTTTTAATATCGTGGTCAGAAATTAAAGATCTGAAACATCTATAAATCCATATAATTTATTTGTAAAGTACGAGCGGGTAAGAGTATATAGTACTGCTATTTCTGACAAAATATTGTTGACATGTTATTTTGATATTAATATCGAGAATAATTTATATAATATAAAATAAGTACAGCAATATAAAGAAATTCTTAAATAGTTTATTAAAGTATTAGTTTCATAAGACACGTTTTTAGCGCACACGTCCGAGTTTAGAAAACGACCCTGAGTTTTCTAAAGAGGACAAGTGCGCTAAAACGTCTTATGAAACGAATACTTTATACTATTTTTTCTATTTGCGTTAGTTTGTTATTAAATAATTAAAAAAATTACTTAGTTTTAAATAAAATTTGTTAGGGATATTTTGGTAAGTAGCATAACAGTTGGCAACACTAGAAATTATTGCATTGTTTTTTACATAACCTCGCTTAATCCGCGCGATGTAGAAATTCTCATTCTTATCTCATATACACAAAGCCCGCTACTAAGCAGCAGGCCCTCGTTCAAATTTGCCAGGTGTATTATACGTACTGTTGAAAGTTATTATAAATTCAAAGTAGAATGTATGCCAATATATTTGTGACATAAATAATGAGCTACTTAATGAATTAAAAACTTGGATGAAATAAGAAGAATTATATTTCATTTCATAGAATAATAGCTATTTATGTAACAAGTACATAATGTAGGACATTATAGACAAGCCCAGTTTATGGCCGAGCGAGCGAAGCGAGCAAGGCCTATAAAAAGGGCGAGTCTATAAGGTCCGATTATGTAAGAGTTGCATACAGAGCTTTATGTTCGATTCCTAAAATTGGCTAATTATCAAAAAACAATCAGTTTATAAATTTGACATCTATTCTTGACAGAAGAATATTTGACATATAATATACAGTTGTCATACTTTATTTTACTACTATATACTTTATTTTACTACTACCACTTTATTTTACGAGTACAATAATAAGCCAGTTCACTGCCGCAAAACAATACAATAAACAGTACTTTATAATGCAATCGGACATAAATACCTTATTTGTCAAAGAAATTAATGAGGTATAAATTCACTAATATTTTCAGCAAAGAATGATTTTTGTTAACAAAAATAATTATTCATTGGATCTTTTGGATATTATAACTTATAAGGTAAAGATATATAATTTTATAAAACTGAATTTTATTACGTTAAGTTTATCGTGAGCTATTGCACATACACAACACAATGCATTCCCATATGATGACAGTACCAAAATTTATAATTTCGTTAATAATAAAGTAAAAACCGTTACGCCCTTGACAGGGCTATTTATTACTCGGCGCATTTATGTGGCCTGCAGGACTAGTTTTGCAAGCGTTTCATTTCAGTTATAAGAGTTCACTGCGTAAATAAGATAAGTTTGACATTCTAAGAACAGCGCTCTAACAGTGATATCAAATTTAAAAAATAAAATGTTACTGTTTCCAGTATTCTAAAAAATTTCATTAGGACACGCAAAATGCGTGTCCTAATGAAGCCATTTGGACACGCAAATATAAAAAGCTTGTTTAAAATACTACAAAATGGAATGAATAAATAATTTTAAATGGGACTAATTGTAATCATGCCATTCTCTGTCACAAAAAAATGTAAAATCTCTAGTGACCTATGCCTTCATTAGTTTTCAATGTTACCAAATTTCTAGGTGCATGATTAACTGCTAAAATCCTTTGCATCACAGTATAATATAATCCAATAGTTTAAACCTCTTGTACTGTCTTTGATGTTTATATTCCAATCGTGACTTGGCGCAGTTATTCAGGAGTTTACTTGTTCCACCAATTCTCTAGTGGCTATAATAGCAGGTTTGCTACTACCAACACATAGGGATTGACCACATTCAAACACAACTCGTATTGGTTGGATTTACTGAGCAAGTACAACTCAAGGTACTGGGAGTTAATCATGCACCAAAACATTTGGTAACATTGTTTAGTCCTTTGCAACCTCTCTCCCTTGTACCTACACTCGCCAAAGTAGATGGCAAGAGATGTGGTTGTTCAGAAAATTTTTCTCGTTAAATGAAAAACAAGATTTTTCGTTGGCTATAAAAGTAACCTGTAGTCTGAAAGCTGTTACCGACTACTTTATCTGCAAACTAGCAAATTAATCTAAAACTGTAAACAGTAATTTTAGCATTGAATTTCTCCTAATCAACTATTGAGACAGTATAAGAGATTGATATGCGTCAAGATGAGACAACTCCATCTATGTGGTTTTGGAGTGAGGGGTTATAGAAAAGAGTTTGTGGAGCTTTTCCTAGTGACATTTCATGTTTTGAAACTATTTATTAGAAGGTTGGTATCATGAAAATTGGTTTAATAAATTAAACTGTCAGTATGACAATTATGTAAATCTGAAATTTGATACAATTAATACTTTATTAAAAACTGTCGTAAAATTGATATATGTACTATAGTAGTTTTAAAAATTCTCTACAAACAATAAATAAATGATAATGTGCACATTAAAAAATTTTATATGCATAAAAATAACCATGACAGCATAACCTAAAATTTATAACTGACAACTGCTGAATGTTGTCAGTAAAGTAAAAAGAGAGAAAAAAGTATCTGTTTCAGACAGCCTAGTTTTGGCCTAGAAAGAGATAGAGGTTGACACCCGTGTTCTAACTCTAAACTAACACAGTTGAAGTTTTCATTTACTCTAGTCACATGATTAGGGCTGGACAGTATTTGAAATGCAAGTGTATTTATTTATTTGTAACAAATTCAAAATGGTTTTTGTAGTTTGTATTTCAAATGGACTCAGTGTTGTATTTTATGTATTTTCAAATACATAAAATCCATTTTTTGTTTCAAAACAGTTACTGAGAATTTACATCATAAGTTAAAAACTAGTATTTTTTAAAAGAAAATAATAAATTTAAGAAAAATAATGATTTTTAAGAAAAAACTTAATAATTTATATACCTACATATAAAGCAACATGTAATGTACTATGTTTCATTTTTTTATATGTTTTAAGAAATCAACTGTTAAAAATACTTTGTATTTTTAAAAGTGGGTTAAATACGTATTTTGTATTTCAAGTCATGCCGGTAATGTATTTTGTAATTCAAATACACGATGCCAATGTATTTTGTAATTTGTATTTCAAATATTATATACAGAGTGTCTCATAACAAGACCATAAAACGCGGCAGGTAGTTAAACATCGATAAGACAACATTTTTTTCTCAGAAGCGTAGTTTTCGGTAAAAAATGCAAATAAAGACGGGTATAATGTTCTTAGCACATACAGTAGTGTTTGTTATGTTCTTCAAACAAGATGTTTTATGGTTTGTTATGTTTACATTGCTGATTCTGCAACATGTTCATTTTTGCAATACAATTTTATAAGGTCAGTCACTTAAATGATAATTCCGTGAACGCACATAATTAAGAAAAGGATATTGGTGTAGGTCAAGTCATTGTTAACGATGATGATTCCCAAAATTTGGCGGACATTAATTTGAGGTTCTCCTTACTAAAATATTTAGTAATTTAATTAATGTAGTCAAAATAAAGCAGCATTCGTTTGGGGAATCACCCATTGAATCACGGATATTATAACCTAATAAAGTGGTTGTTACTAATAAACAAGTAAATGGAGAATCTGGGTCAACACGTGATCAACACTTGTGTAAACAGATAAAATAAGATCAAATTTCAAGCAACACTGATATTATTTAAGCTGTTAAGAATGTCAGCAAAGTACAATATGACTAAATATGGATAGGGTCAATAGATGTTCATTTTTATTTTACTTGTCTTCTTAAAATTAACTAAATTAATGTTACTGTAATTAAATTACATTTTTAAATTTTGCTCATTTGCCCTGGTGTTTTTGTGACCCAGATTCTTCATTTTCTTGTTTAGGTTAGTAACATTAATTAACAGTAGTTAGTAAATTCATAGCCGATTGGAATCCGATGTGGAAAACTCTTACCTAATTTTTTACTATTGAAAGTTGAGACTAGATTTAACCAATCTTATAGTAAAAAGATATGCAAGGTCATGGTTAAATAAAATTAAAATTCCGTTATAGGCAAATGTCTCGTAAAAATTAAAAGCTTAATACACAATTTTGTATATTTACGTTTTGTTTTACAATTAGTCATCATTTGAGACGTGCATTTTAGTAAAGCAGAAACCCCTATGTTAACTAAGCGAAGCAATTTATTCTGCAATAGTACAATGTACACTGGCTTGCTAAAAATTCGCGTACACCTATTGTTGATTGTATTAAGTCGGTCTTAATTTTTAATTTGTCAGTGTCAATCAGTTAAAATTATTTTGTTTTATTTTCCTAATGACAGATTTATCCGTCAAAAATGTAATGTCAAAAGTCAGAAAGGTCACGTTTACATAGCAAAAACTGCATAAAAACTCGGTTACTTGATTTTTAAAGTGTATACGGTTTTTTTGCAAGCCAGTGTAACACAACAGGGCGCTTGAAAAAGGTAGGTTTGGACTAGAAAAATGCACAGCGAAATGTGATTTCATCATGTTTGTCTGGCTTATACTTATACAGTTAACTTTATTTTTTATTGATGATATCAATATTATCATCAGCGCGTTATAATTTTATACGTACTTTTCTAAAACTGTCGGTCAAAGTTACTAAAAATTTTGACTTTCTCTAATCAAAAAATCTTATTAAGATTTTTTGTTCCAAATGCCATCAGAAATGCGCTGGTCAAGTCAGGTGCAGGGGCTATGAGACACCCTGTATAGTCAATATAGTGTATTGTGCCCAGCCCTTACATACCAAATCCCTCTGGTTACTTTGGGAGGTTGTGGGATTATTTACTTTGGGAATCAACAGATAAGAAATACAGAATACAGTAAATTGAATTATTACAACTTCTAGCCGTTAATGTATGAATAATAAGCAGAGGCAGGCATGACCTTGCTAATACCATAGTTGAGTGCGCAATTCGGTGCGGTTTGCATATAAGATTACGATATGCGGTGAATTAATTAATTCTTTGCAGAATATGTACTGGAATACAATTCTTAGGTTTGTTAGTGTCTCGTTAGCTCAACAGCAGAAAGCTCCGGATCGGGATGCAAAACTTAATTCCAAGGCGAAGGCTCTCGCAAGAAAACTGTTTACAAATTTTTTAACAAAAATGGATTGTGTAACAAATGTAACAATGGACGACGAAATGTGCGTCAAAAATGACTTTCAAGAGCTTCTCGGTCAAGAATTTCTTACTTGCAAACAACTGCGAAGTTGATGACAAACACAAACAAAAGAAAATTTCGGAATCTTCTAGAAAATATTTGGTGTGACAAGCGACTCGCACTCTTGGACTTGAGGCCCGCTTGCGGGGGAGCAAGAAGTTCAAGTTTTGTAACGAAAGGCAGCATCAACACTGAAATCTATTCAGAATATTTAAAAAAGTGCCAGCTACCATTTATAAGAAGTCATAGTACACTATGAGTCATAGTGTTTCTATTATATTTTGTCCAGATCTGGCCACATGTCACTATGCCAAACAAGTCACTGGCTGACATGTTAAGAATGGGATCACTTTTGTACCTAAAGATAGCAATTCACGGAACAGCCCCAAACTGTGGCCGATCGAACAATACTGGGCTATTGTAAAGCAAACACTCAGAAAAACAAAATAAACTGTTACTTAAAGATATTATTGACTTTCAGAAAAAGTGGAATAGTGTGACAAAAAAATTACTAATACGGTTGTACAAAATCTGATATCTGATGTGAAACGAAAAGTTAAAAATTTTAATTATAGACAGTAATAATGTACAATATATGTAAATACGTTTCAAAAGCAACAAATATGTTAAAAGTTAATAATAGTTTTAAGTAATAAATAATTTCAGAAGACCCTACTTTGTTGATGTTTCTGTGGCCAGATTTTTTCCTGCACACCCTTTATTTATTGTAATTTGATTTTTATTTATAACTATTTAGTAGCATACTTAATACTATTTAATAGTGTCTGAGTTTCATATTTTGATGTTGAATTTGTAATTAATTTTGATTTTTAAATTTCTCCATTAGTTGTTTTGGAATCTCTTGCTAATTTTTAGTTAAATATTGTTTTATTTATACATATCTTTAGTTTATTTTTTATGTTTACGTAATATTTATTTATTTTGTTAATAATAGTATATTATATACCAAGGTGGTGAAGACTGTTAATATTGACCGAGCACCAAGATTATTTCGCGAGGGGCTTTGCCCCGAGCGGAATAAGGTGCGAGGCCTATTTCACCACCGTCGTGTATACACTACTTTTTCCACTACTAGCCAAATTTAAGGCAAAAATTAAAAATTAAAATTTTTCTTGTAAAAATCAAGTAGCACAGGAATGCAAATTCGCCTTTCCACTAATAAAACAAAAATCAAGTAGTCTGATGCAGATTGACATTTCCACTAATAAAACTTATTTTCAAACAACGTTTGTAATTATCGTGTTAGGTAATTTCAAGCAGCAAATACGTTAAAGACAATCTCCTGGGTATACAAAATTATGTTGCACAAGTTTTTGTTAAACAACTATCCCTGGATTCCCAAAACATTTGAATTTATCCATTGTTAACCTAGGTTAATAATAGAAAAAATTATTAACCACTACTAGAGAAATTCAACTTCTCAGTTGGCTAGGAGACGCAATAATTGTCAACTTCATAGCTAGTAGTGGAAAAAATGCATTTTCCTCATACTGTTCGAGTTTCATGTTGAGCCACGGTACCTTGATTACAATTACAATTAAGTAACTGTAATTGCTGTGCACAATTGCGTAAATATAATTGTACTGTCGCAATTATAAATATATTGTATATAATTTTTAATTGTAATTATAATTACATAGTAATTGTAATTAAATCACATTTTGCCCAACTCTGGTTAAAAGTAAAACGTTTTAATTTTGACTCTAAAATCCACAGGTAACGTTTGTTGGTATATAACCCCTCTATATATGACTAGGCAACCAACTTTACACGTCAGATTTTCTGGTATTCTATCTAAATCAATATTTTTTAATTTGTGGTATCAGAAAAAATTACCAATGAGGTAGCGTTTAAATAGTGTAATATATAATAGATAACAACTATCTTGTTTCTTGTTATTGTATTCGTTTATTATTCTGAAGATGTTTAATGAACTTTCATGGAGATATGCAGTGTTGATACAATAGTCTTTCATCACCCAAACAAAAGATGTTGCAATAAAGCATTTCTTTAGTTTTTTTTTTATTTTCTGATAACAGTTAATTATATGGTCTAAAAACAGATTAATAAAAAGTAAGTACTGAATTATGTACTCACAATTTCTTTTTTCTGATTTTAACATTTTATCAATTTCAATTTAATAGTAGTACTTTGTTGCAATTTCATAGTTTGTTTCATTTTGAATTGAAAGTACATTTTAAAGTGTAGTTATGGCATTAATTACTGAAATATAGCATAAAAAACCTTGAATTATTTGAATGAACCAAAAAGTTTGTACAACGCGCCTAGTGTTGTTGCTTTTCCATTGGTTTTTCCTTATCGTGTGGCAATCGCTTTACACATGCGCACCACCCACAGGTAAATGTCAGAATCAGCTGTCATTTGGTGTACGTTGTTATTCTCCGATTTTATGGTGATTTTATTAAAATAATATAACGTAAATACAACTTTATCGAAATAACAAACAGTTTATTTAATAAGTATACGTGTTAAATATAAGTGGATATAAATAATTTAAGAGAAATCTGCTAGTTGCAAGCACAAAATAAGTGTAAATATTTTCCTTTTTTTATCAACGTAATCTTCCGTTTTTTATTGCGCATGTTCAAAGTTACACCCGCCAAGATGCGTGTTACCGGTGTTATTCATTCACGGTTGTGTGTTGTGAGTGTGGGTTTGAGGTTATTTCTTAGCGAATCATGCCGGCTCAAAATTTAGATAAGCAACCTAATTATACGTTAAAATTATTAAACATGGAGCCGGGAATACCTCAAAATCGTTCCCATCAACATTTGGTTAATAATGAAGAAAGTGCAGAAGTAGACTATACAAATAGAAGTATTCGAGAAGTTACTACAAGAGAATGGATAACTGTAATTATTTTATGTTTTGTAAATTTAATCAACTATATGGACAGGTTTACGTTAGCAGGTGAGTGGCTTACGATTGTCTCAATTATAGTAAAGTTAGTTAGATTGAATGGCATAGAATGTATACCTATAAATTGTGAAAGTAAAAAGAGGTTACTTTATAAGAATTGTTTTATAAAAATAATGTGGGATAATTAATTTCTTGTAGGTGGAAAAGAGAGTGCTGAAGTTTTTCTGCATTTATTGAGATTATTCTGAAAAGTGAGGAATATGAGAAACATTACCTTTTTAAAGTGATGCTATGGTAAATAGATAGTCTTGGAATTTTATCTTGAACCTTTTTAGAAATTCAAGTGGTTGTTTATAAGTTACACTTTTTTACACATCCTCTTGAGGGGATAAAAAGCATAATATAATGGTGGTATTTTTAACGCTTATTTATCATTATTTCTTTATAATAATTGTAATTACCAATATGATAAATCGACTTCTAATCAATCAATTTACTGGACATGCAATTAATTTTCATGCTCCAGAGATCAACAGATTCGTGACTTCAATGCTTTCATGGTAATTAGTTTCTGCTCGTTTTATAGATTAAATCAGAATACAGCCAAAGAACTTTTTAAATCATAGTTTGTAAATTAGAGATAAATATCAGAATAGTATAATTATTATCTTTGAAAAAGGGAACAACTTTCTATATACAATAGGGTAGGTTGTCAATAAATTATTAAAACTAATGTGACTGTTGATTTAATGAGGTGTGCAGATTGAAAAAGTTCTTTTTGATATTAAACGTTACAACCTAATATTTAAAAATGTTAGGTTATGGCAACTGTCAAAATTAACTTGCTTAGGTTATTTAACTGTCAGAATGATTGTATTTAGGTTATGAATTTTTCATTTCTAACATCAGCCAAGGGAGTAGCCTTGACAGGTATAGGAGGGAGAGTTCCCTCGTTCGAACACAGCCGAGTTTGCAAATCTAAGAACTTTACAAAAAAAATGGTCAAAGTTAAAAGTTGGCAACTTGAGCAAAAGTTGACGAAAAAATTTAAAAAAAATGGTTAAAATATTGAAAACTCATTTTTACAAACACCTTCTCACAACTCTCAAATTCCAAGTAATTTAACTAATTGTTATAATAACCCCCTTACGGATAAAACAATAAGCAATAATACTGACAATATTCAAAATGCACTTACACACACGCAATTCACAAACTCCAATTAATTTCACAACTAATCATATAGTTATAAACTTTATTCGTGCTGAAGATTATGATAATTGTTTTTTTGCTAGCATTAAAATAATTTTTTTAAAAAGTGTATTTTTCTGGTCGTAGGAAAAGTAGTGTACATAACTCGGTGGAAAGTGTTTCTTACTCGTGTGATTTCCGGACTCGGCTGACGTCTCGTGCGTAAATCGTACGAAAAGTGCCACTTTCCACTCTCGTTATGTAATATACTATTTTTTTTTTTTTTTTTCTTTAATAATATACAGTAATAATAGGTTAATATATTTCATTTAGTGCATAATTAAAAATTGAGTGCTCAGCATTAAAAAAAATACATTTTGCTAGCTTAAATTAAAGTCAGCAGAACATTTTTTTAGTAATAAATTGATGTAAAAAAATTTATTAACTCCATAATAATTTAGTGCTACTAAATTCGCGTAATAAAACACAACACTACATTAATTAAACCATTGATTAATTATATTACATACAAGTGTAATAGATTAAAATACGTATATCGAATAGAGTTTTAAGTAAGTTTGTTGGGTTTCCGTTTTTTAATAAACTTCCACTAGACATATTTCAAGGTTTATCAAATTAAAAGTCCCAGTCTCGATGCGTTCTCAGTAAAGATAATTTCTTAATTCGTTTTTTATTTTCAACTCTTTCACATGCTCCATTGATAAAACACCCAATGTCATGCAATAGGTGACGATGGAAAAGAACGAATACAACTCTTAAGCTTCACAATCGCATTTTCCTAAAATATTTTGACCCCCCTTCTCAAAAATTTGATACGTTCAAACAGCTCAGAAGGTTAACCTAAGAATTAACACTAGCGTCCCAATAGTGATGGAGATTAAACAAGCATTGAAGGAGCTGCAGAGTGGAAAAGTTGCGGAAGTCGACAACATCCTACCGGAAGTTATGAAGATAGATGCGGATATGGACTGAGCGAGGGGTCAACCACTCCCCAAAAAACGTACCCAGGTATTACCAAGTATTCCCAGGTATTTTCAAAGTATTCGTATCAAAGTGATTTCCAGCAGTGGTTGATCCAGGGGTCAACCACTCCCCAAAAATAGTGACTTTTAGTTTTGGGAATATACATATTAGCACATTTTTCTGATATTCACATGGCATGAATCTGGCTTGTATGCCATTTATAACATTTCGGATGAATCGTGGTGACGTCTCTTATGAGAATTGAAAAGTCGAACTTACGCAGTGGCAATAGACCGTTGAAAATTTTCAGCCGCAACTGTACATGCGTATTTTTGGAAACTTTGCCCGTGATCATTCTTTTTTTTATTTTATGCTAATTGTTTACATGCAATAAAAACGTTCACATATGCAAATGCAACAGCGCAAATAAAAATAAACAATTTACATATTTTTTCTCAGTTTGTCCACATTACAAACCAAAGTAATTATCATAAATTAGTATGTTGTCAAGGACATGACTAAATCTAGAATACCTACTAACGTTTGATATTATTTTTGTTTATAATTCATATTATTTGCGTTTCAATCATTTTGGAGAAAATTAGATACTAGTGTATGTACTTCTAAGGTGTTTTCAATCATTTCTTGAAATATCTTATCGATATTATCATTTTCAGCAAGTGTACCTCGTAAGTGGGTTTTTGGAGATAAAGAGAATTTCGTTGTGTCACTTTTAAAGCTTATCGAAATCTGAGTATACATACGCTTCACTGAAAATTGAAAAATGAAAAATCTGAATAAAATCGTCTTATGTTATTATCTGGGTTTGGAGAGGATTGAATAGATAGCAAGTTGACGCTTTATACCAATTTTACACTATGAATTTGTATGGATAACTTTTGAGACCCTTTGTGCCTTTTTCTAAAGTCTAATTTGAAAAACGCAGTTTTTATATATCAGTCGGCATTAATTAATAATTTAAATGATTGTTAAAATATAAAAACCAATAAAAATGCTAAGAGACGAGCAACTCACCTTGACTTTTGCAAAATGCATTTACTATTACTATAGAGCAAAGACAGACTTTAAAATCCATCGATTCAAGAGGTTTTTTTGGATCACTTGATACAGAGTTAATTACACGACTTCTATAATCCTTTCCCGCATATACACGGTGATGTCACTACGAGTTTTGATTAGAATAATATGGTAAACCAATAGGAGTTACGATTTGAAATTTTGCAGGTAATGGTTTTGGATTGCGTGCTTTTGTTTTAAACTTCTAATTTCTGCTACTTCCAGTTTCAGCGGAAATAGATGCTCTTATGTGTTACATTTTTGGACACTACGTCGAATACTAGTTAAACATATCAGGTATTATGTACCTAAAAGTTGTAGTTTTTTAGTTATTCAACTTTTCGAAAAATTGAAGTCAAGATTCAAGTCCGAATAGGTTTGGAGAACGAGGGGGTCAGAATGTGATTTTTGTGTTTTTGGTCCTTTTCTTTCGCTTGCATTTCGACAACCGCTGCTTAGATTTAGATTGTTTTTGAGTAGATAGTCGGACGTGAAGTCCCAAAGTTTATGATGCCTTCACGCCTTCTTCTCAGACAAAAGTGGGAGGAGACAAATTGTGAAAAACTAGTTCTAAGCTTCGATGCCAAAACATGGAAAAATGACAGTAAAGTTGTTTGAGGGCATTGTATTTTGCCCTACGCCAAATTTATTCTTATTCCATGGACACCAGTCACGAGGGGGGGGGACTATGATGGAAATACATTTTCGAAACACAACAAAAAATGACCGATGATTCCTAGGTATCCTATGTTTGAAAATGCACGAAAGTTGTTTAAAACATGTGCGTGAAATCATGCGATGCGATGATGATAAAATTCTTTTGGACATCGGCTACATTATACGGTAAGTACCACATATACAGGGTGTTTTCGAAAAATTCCTAGATTTGAAAAAGTGGAGGGGAAGGAGCAAGGGTACTATAACAGTGGGTGCTTACCAGAAGTTATATTTAATCTTGGAGTTAATAAAAAACGTGTTCATTTAAGATATCTTTCATTACTTCTTATTTATTCTTGTAACTATGGCAATCACTTAGCATCCAATGCCTTCTTGAGGTAATATGTATGTAATGACTGCTTTTATGAATGAATATCATTACATGACACACCAGGTAAAAAAGGCTGAACATGTACCAAAAGAAATGAGCCGTGAGTCAAAAGGGCATTTAATGCATTCCTCAACAAAAAAAAATAGCATACATTAATGTCGTACTTGTATGTAGCGGCATGTTTAATGTATACTAGCTACAAAAAAATTGAGGTCGTTTGCATCTTTTCAATAAAATTCTCTACATGCTATGACAATAAAACTTATGCTAAGGATTAGGTGCTAATAATCAAAGAATTGAAAGTCCTTATTTTTAATAGTAAAAAGGTATTGCTGAAGGCGAAGTAATATGACAAACTTAACCTAAGCAAAACAACTCGGCAAATACAAAATTGAACACTTGAATTAAAATTGAATAATTAAATTGAACATATAACACTAATTTTCAGCATCAAGTGCAGTTCATCTCTTGAAGGTATTCTTTCTAGAATGAAAAGAGAATGCGAATGAAAATTTTATTCATGTAAAATAAGCAGGCTTAAGTCTGTCTATTGATACGGGTTGATCTAGTCCTTCTAGCATAAAATACTTTGCAGTTCTGTTTATCACTTTATAAGGGCCAACATAGGTGTCTTTAATGTTTAAGTCATGTGTATCATTTCTAACATAAACATGTGTACATTTATGTAATTCTTTGGGAACGAAAGAATTTGATTTATATGTCCTTGTGAAAAAAAATTTCTGATTGTGTATTTGATATTTCATTCGACGAAGAAATTGAGGTATGCGGAAATCTTCATCGGGTTTCTTTTCTTCAAAGAAATCTCCGGGTAAACGAAGTGCAGTTCCGTACAACATTTCTGCAGGTGAAACATCTAATTCGGATTTTATCGTAGATCGTATACTAAGTAGGTAGTATGGTAGGTTCTTTAACCAAAAAGATATACCGCTGGTGCGTATGGTCTGTTTGAGTGTACGATTGAATCTCTCAATTATTCCTTGGCTTATGGGATGATACGCGGTGCAAGTAATGTGTTTTATCCCTAATGTATTTGTGAAATGCTTCCATAAATGAGAATGGAATATTTGAGCATTGTCTGTTGTTATATAATGGGGAATTCCAAAGCGTGTTATCCATGTGTTGATAATAGAAGTTATTACTGTAGTTGCCGTAGCATCCCTTAAAGGAATAGCTTCTATCCATCTACTGAAGCGATCTATTATGGTCAATAAGTACTTATAACCTTCTGAAGGTGGCAAATGTACTAGATCCAGGTGAATTTTTTGGAAACGTTGCTCTGGTTCTATAATTGGTTGCAGAGGAGCTTTCGTGTGACTAATCACTTTGTGGCGTTGGCAATCAGTGCAGGAAATAACCCATTTTTTATATCTTTTCTTTAGTTAATGTATACTTCATACACTATATTTTTGTTCCCTAGGGGTTAGTTTACGTGAACAAAATGCTAACGGTTTCCACATGCCATTATCCAGTTGCTGGAGTACTCCTGCAATTGTGGTAGATGAACTATCAGCTGCAATACTAATTGGAGCGTCGAGTTTAGGATGAGTTAGTAGTGTAGCATTGATTAAAGCATTTTTAGCATTGTTAAAAGCTTGTACTTGCTTGCTATTTAAAATAATAGGTTTTTGAGAGGCTTTGCCTGGTATAACGAGATTATTTAGTGGTGCTAATATTTCAGCACAATTTGGAATGAATTTATGATAATACGAAACAAGACCAATAAAATTCCTAAGGTTCTTTTGATTAGTAGGCAATGGAAATTCTGCAATTGCTTCAACTTTTGTAGTTTGTGGTTTAAATCCGCTAATATTTACAGGGTGTCCCAAAAAGTCAATTTCTGAGACACCAAATTTACATTTATCCACATTTACTAGAAGCCCATTGTCTCTCAATCGTGAAAAGACGTGTTGCAAATGATCAAGATGTTGTTGAGCATCTTTACTAAATATTAAAATATCGTCTACGTAAAAAAATATAAAAGATAGTCCTGATAATATTGTATCCATGAATCCGCTCCACGAGCTTGCTGCATTTTTTAAACCAAAACACATCCTTTTGAATTGGAAGAGGCCCAGCGGTGTGGTAATTGCTGTCTTGTGAACATCATCAGGGTGAATGGGGATTGCATAGTACGCCTTCTTTATTATAGAATTTTGGGATGCAGTATCAACGACAAAAGAAATATTGTTTATTGTATCTGTTAATTTAATGAAAGTTGACGAAGCATTAGGACAAACTTTGCTATCCTCATCATTTGATATAGCAGAGCTGGCAATTAGTTTTTTTTCTGGTAGGAACAGTTGCCTGTACATTTACGGGCATTATCTTGGAACCTAGCGTGGTAGTAGCACAGCCTAGATACCTTTGAGCAGTCAGCACTAGTAGCAGTATTAACTCGTGGTTTATAATTTGTTGAAACACGAGGGATTGACGTGCGAACATTTTGAATTTGACTTAGTTTGCCAGAAAGGTTTTGTATTTGATCGTTTAGTTGGTCAATCTTATGTTGTAAATTTGTATGTAATTGATCAGGTTTTGGAGTCTCGTGTAATTCGTTGATCATATCAAGTCTTTCTACAAGATCTGACATAGGTAAATGCAATAAATTTATTTCTTGAATTTTTAAATGGTTTGGTAATTTCGCTATTAGAAAATCTTTGAGAGTTTCATCGTCAAGGTTCAAGTCCTTGGACAGTGTTCTAATGTCAGCCACCAATTCCTTGACTTTGCCACTGAATGTCAAACTATCCAGGAGTTTTGAAATTCGCGAAAGGCGTGAGCCTACATGAAAATTTTTTATGGCATTTTTCAAAACAGAATACGGTTGTCTGCGAGGTACGTTTACTATGAGATCTTGGTGGTTAGTTATAACATCATTTGGCAAATTCAAGGTTAGAATATCATATCGTATGCGTTCATCGTTTATATTGAGATGAATAAAATAACGGTCTAATAAAGTTAACCAGGATTCTATATTTGAATTGTCAAATGTCGGAAATGGAATATGAGCAGCCATATTTAATATGAAATTGAATTAAGTTATACTTATCTTGATCACCAGTTATAACGGTGGGTGTTTACCAGAAGTTTTATTTAATCTTGGAGTTAATAAGAAACGTGTTCATTTAAGATATCTTTTATTACTTCTTATTTATTCTTGTAACTATGGCAATCACTTAGCCTCCATTGCCGTCTTGAGGTAATATGTATGTAATGACTGTTTTTATGAATGAATATCATTACAGTATCGTGCGAAGGTTTTTATAAATACATAAAATTTTTTACAACAATTAGGTTCTAAGATTTTGAATCGCAGTGTGTAAATATCACAATATAAGCTGGGTTCAGTAGTTTAACTCTTTTTTGCTGTAAAAACTCTATTGCTATAGTTACATTATTTACAACAATGGATAGCATAGAAACCGACCTCTTCGAGTAAACAGATCTGAAATACCGAATGCGTCTAAAAAATCAAAAACTTGATAAAAATGAGTGTTAATTAAGAAGAATACAGTGTTTAGGCCCAATACATTTAGAGTAAAATATAAATCTGTACCTTCGTACATTTAACTTCAATACAATGTTAATGTAAATTTATTACACTCTAAAAAACAATCATTTATCAATCATTTGTGGTAACTTTTTTACACTAAAACAGTCAAGTTTTTAATTGTTCGGGTAAGATGTTACTCTTAAAGTCTTAACTTTGAATCTTAAATTCTACATGGGAAAATATTCAAGGACAAGGTCAATAATAAATTAAGTGATTTATTTATTTATTGCAATGCAAACTAACATAAAAAGTATATACAATTAAAACATAAGAACGTATTGAAAAAAAATATATACAAGCCCAGTTCGGACACTTTTTTTGGTCTATTACTCAATATCGTTTTGATCTTTAAATTTTGCTTAGTTGTTCATTACGTTTTAAATTGTACAGCTACTTTAAGTTATTTATAACGATTTGTAAAATTTAGAAATTTCCACCAATTTTAGTAACTTTTGAAATTGCAAAGTTTCAACAGTTATAACTAGTCGAATACAGCAGGCAGCTGATTGTCGCCATTTTTTTGTTAGTGTCGTTATTGCGCACACGGTTCTCTTTAAAAATACACTGTCAAGTTTATATTTGTGCCAATTCGTTTTATTTACTCTAACTAGAGTAACATGAACACTAACAAACATCTTTTTACCAATTTAGATCATTTTTAACGGCTTTTCTTTTCTAAAAACAAAATTAAAACTAAAGTGGATTTTGTTATAATTTAAAAGTATTAGAATACTATACACAATATTTCAAAAACTATTTTCATAAAATCTTTCCGTACTATATTAACAGCACATACAGTGATATGGAAGAAATCGTTTCCTTGGACGTCTATTAGTTTTTTCCATAGACATTCAGTGATCTCTCGGTATACTGGAAAAGGATAGTAGGTAATCCTTTATTTACACTACCCTGACGTCTGTTTTCAAGTTTTCTAACTTTATCCTGTTGCTGGTTTATTACATTTAAATTGACTAAAATTAGTTGAGGTTAGAAACGAATAAAGGTTTGCCCTTTACTTATTGCCTTTGTTTCTCTTTGTAATGATTGATAGAATTACTATACAATAATGACTTTTCAAGAAATTGTTAAAAGTGCAAGAGATCGATATGGGAATAAAATGCGTCGTAAAAGTCAAGACGGCAATGACAAGGTTATCGGCGGAACAGTTTAATGAAAGTAGGTTCAGCTGAACGGCTAAAAATGGCGAAAGGGAGAGATGCGCATCCGTATCTTATTATACACAGTTGCCGGTAATTGGTTTCAAGTTTATACTGTTTGCACACTGATTTATGTTCGGTAATTAGAGTAGAATTACTAAATTAAAATGAAAAAAAAGTAAAATATAGTTTTATTAATTAGCTATATTATTAAAGTAATGGCATAGCAGAGGCATAGAAGGTGCCTAGCTTTTTTCTCATTATTGTGACTGGGTTTCATTGTCATTGCAGTTTATCATTTTACTTTTTACCATTATTATGTTATAAACATTTCCAGAAGAGTCTGAAGTCTGGTAAATAGCTCTTTTTTTTGATAAACTGAATTAGATGAATAATACCTTTAAATTATGAAGAAAAACAAAGATTTCTTATTGATAAAATATTACTCATCATCATCAGTGTGTACCAAAAAGTCTGCAGCATTAGAGACTTCTTTTTGACTACTTTATTAGAAACCTATTACCACCTGACTAGAGAAAAACTAATTTCATTTCAGTGTACAGCCCTTTCCTTCCTAGTGTGGTCCACACGTTAGATAAGTCATTTAAAACAAAATATATAGGGTCTAGAAAGTAAGGTTTCGGCTGGAACTTGTTTATAGAACTATAATAATTCAATACAAGTGTAAAACATAACCCAAAATTAAAATAAGTCGGACGGGCTTGGTGTAGCGTTTTCATGACACTGTGTACAAAAATATGTTTGAGTTCAATGAAAATTGTTTGTTTTATCAGCCCAGCTCAGAATTTGTTGTTATCTTGCTGTATGCAAGATACCTTCTTTATGGGTTTAGTACATACCGTGGTACTGATCGCGAATTTAGATTACTTAGTTTCAGAGAACTGGATTTTAGGTTGCTTAGGTACAAGATGGCTAGATGCAGCACGGAAGCTTACAGAGCCTACTCCGCCTAATTTCTTTATTTTGGGATTTATAGTTAAAAAATACCCGATCCGACCTAGAAGATTTGGAAGAACTTCAAGAAAGGATAACTTGGGAGTGTAGGAATAGTGATATGATGCACAAGAAAATATGTTACATATACATCACAAAAGAAAAAACAGCCATTTAAAATCTTATTTTCATTTTTTAGAAAGGTAATCTATGCTAGGGAGTCTCGCCAGTACTTCATCTGCTTCGGGTTCCGCGTCAAGTCATGGCAGGTCTCCACCAACAATGCCAGTAACTTCTGGGTTAGTCCAAAAAAGAGTAAAGCAGAAAATCAGTCTACTATGAGTGGTTTTGTAATGCGTACTACATCTACAACTGAGAAACAAATATTGACAAATAGAAAAGGCAATTTTTGCTACTAACGCTAGCTTTACATGTGTCGAAAATTTGCAAGTCAAAAAAGCCATCCAATTATTAAGACCTGGCTATACTCCGCCGTCACGAAAAACTATAGCGACAACTTTTCTAGATGAAATTTATGATGAAGAAAAAGTAAAATGTTTTTCTTCGCTCTCAGGACAGTGCGTGAAATATGACGATTGACGGGTGGTGAAATGTCCACAACGAACCAGTAATATGTGTACGAATAACAACAGAAGGTGGGCGAGTGTTTCTCTATGAAACTATTGATACCTCAGGAAAACCTCATACTGCAGAATATTTGGCAGAAATATGCGGTGACTTAATTTTTTCATGTGAATTAAAATATGCACTGTGGATATAGACAAGGCAGCAAATATGAACTGTGGAAGAAGAAACTGATTCATAGTTAAAAGTTATAACCTATGGTTGTTCTGCGCATATTTTAAACTTGCCCTGTAAAGATTTAGAAATCAAGAACATCGCTTATCGCTTGCGTTTGATAATTTGCAGAGAAGAGATGCTTCTCTTTCAGAAGCTGTAGAACAATGAAAATATTTACAACATATCTTCGAGAATGAGCTAGAATTATCACTACAACAAAATCAAGAATTTCAACGCCGATATGAGCTGGCATTAACACCATACCATTTAATAACCTATATAATAATAACGCTGGATTCATACCATTAGTAATAAAATTTAATGCCCGTTCCCATTCCTTTCAAGACATAATGTTCTCAGAAGAAATAACAACAAACGTAAGTAGAATCCAGTGGTGGCTATCACCATATCACAAAAAGAAGAAGCGGAAATAGACTAAAAGATAAAAGAGTATTAAAATAATTTCTGTGTGCAGTTGCTTCCTCAGCATTAGTAGAACGAGTTTTTAGTACTTTTGGACTTGTGTACTCAAACTTAAGAAACAAATTGGAAGTAGAAAAAGCGGGAAAATTAGTTTTTTTTTCAAACGTCAGAATATTGACAATTTTGTGACTTGATGAAAAACAGAGAAGTGTCGTTTTATTGATTAAACAGATAAAACTATCACCTGCTGTCACTTTATCTGCTTAAGCAGAAAATGCTGTCACTTTATATGCTTAAGCAGATAAAGCTGTCACTTTATGTGCTTAAGCAGATAAAATCAAAACCAGTAATCTTTAGTTTTTATTAATATTGATTACAAATTTGATTTTTTTTATTGTGCCAGTTAATCTCACCTGCAACTGCAGTGTTTGAAAAAAAAATCGTATATGTTATTCGGCGCAAAAGTGCTTTGTGTGCTTCAGCTGGGAATGGCTGCCTCACTACCGTTCGGCAGTCAAACGCCCAGCTTCAGCACACAAAGTAACACTTTTGCGCCTAATAACATAATCTACTATTTTTTTGTTTAATTACTATAATGAAAATATGGGTGAAACATAAAGTTTTCATACCTACTTATTTTTTGTTTTTTTCTTTTATTACTATATTCTTATTGTGTTTATTTTATAGAATAAGTACATATATACTAATATAAGTTTTGTTCTATTTTCATTGAATGAAATGTTTTAATAAAAAAAATAGTTAAATTGATTTAAATCGTGATTTTAATTTAAAAAATCCACTGATTTAAATCAGGCCAACCCTGTCAATAACTCAAGGGTGGCAGTTCGATATACAGTGTGGTGATAAAGTAAGGAACAAAATTCATAATTGCGTTATTTAATGTTTTCAAGCAAAACGCTCGGACAGGTCAATTTTATTTTTTAATTAACCACCTTATGACATAAAAGTTTTACTTATGTCGTCATGTATTTTTGCAAATGATGTCATCATTGGTTTTTTAAATGACAACCCCAATTTTCTTGCTGGTTTTTATAGATGGTCCAACTACTTAAATGATGGTGTAAAAAAATTGTTACCTTAGATAACTATTTTTTTTTGAGAAAATACACTCGCCGTAAGAAATAAAAATGTAACTTTAATGGAAGAAAATCTTAATTAAACCCCAAAAACAAACAAAATTTAGCGCAAGTGTTAAATTGCCCTCCGTCAACCATTTGGCACTGACCGGTACAAGTGTAAACACTTTGTGGGCTTCGCTCATTACTCCAGTGGAGCATATTACTCCTGAAGTCCTTGGACTTCAGGAGTAATGTGCTCCACTTCAGCGCGAATTCTTTACCGTAGCTCGTCTAAATTATTTGGCCTATTAAAATAAACCTTTGATTTTAAATAACCCCACAGAAAAAATCTAAGGGAGCCAAGTCTGTCCTATCCACCTTCCAGAAAATGTGGCGTCAAGATATTGACGGACGTTTATTCGAAAGTGAGGAGGCGCCCCATCTTGTTGAAACCAAATATCTTGATGCGGTACATCTGCTTTTTGATCATTTGGAAACATTGCTGTTAGAGCTGGCACTAAATCAAACCGCAATAAGTTCAAATAACGTGCTGCTCTAATGTTTCCTTCAAAAAAGTAAGGCCCTATTAAACGCCGTCCGATTATTCCAATCCAAACATTTAATTTCCTTCGGCGTTGACTGTGAGAGTCTTGAGTCAGTGAGGATTTTCTCTTGACCAATACCTGCAATTGTGACGTACTGTCCCATTCAGGCAAAAAGTGGCTTCCTCAGAAAAGAGGATATTATTTAAAAAATTGGGGTCTTCATCGCAACGTAACATTAGTTCTTCGCCAAACTGCAAGCGGAGGTCTGGGTCATCAACTTCACGACAAAAGAGTGGTCCACGTTGTTGTTTAGGGCTAGCTGCCTTGTAGAATGGTGAGGATTTTCTTCAGTTGCAAGTAACACATCTAATCTGGTTTCTTCGTTTACTCGACCTTGCCGAGGCATATTATGGACGGATCCCGTTTCAGTAAATTTGGCAACCAATTTACCAATTTACTTACTGTGGATCTTGCAATAGGCGGTTTATCAGGATGTTCTTGGTTGAATAATTCAAATGCTGCCTCATGTGTCGTTAGCTTATCACCATATCCAACCATTATTAAAATTTCTATTCTTTCCCGTTCAGTTAAACGTGCCATTTTTTGTTAACGGCAAAGAGAATTCGCTTTTAAAAAACTTGCGAAATGCCTCTTTCACACTCACTAAAATACTCAAGTGCTGCTTTTAAAACGTCAAATTTACGAGTATTAGTTTTTTCCTACTACGTATCTAGAAAGCTCCGTCTACTGTCTTAGCAACACACTAATAAACGAAAGTGAAACCTATCTAGCGTGTGGCTGCGTGGTTGCTAGCTTCGTAAGTACAATACTTACGCGACAAGGAGGATACTTACGGGACGAGGAGAACTTGTTTTATTTTGTGACAAACAGCAACACATTTTACAGTAGTTTAATTAGTCAAATACAATACATTCAAATACAACAAAGAAAAAAGAAATCTACTTATTCACATTTATTGTGATAGTAAAATTTGTACAATTTGAAAGTGCAACTGTTGGCTTATTTTCTTTTTCAGTCTCACATACTAAACCAGTTACAGTTTCAGTCAAATTAAAACTAGTGGTACTTTCATTTTGAATTTCATCACGAAACACTTGTTCCTTGGTACTGCGCTTGGTATCACTGTATCCATGTAAAATTTTATTCGCGACTTGAATTTTATTGGCGATCGATTCGGATATATAGCCTTCAGCAACCGTTCCACTCTTCCAGCCGCCGTGCCTCTTTAAGTCTAGAATGTCAGTACCTGATGCATTTGCCAACAATGTAGCAGAAGTTCGTCTGAATGAGTGCCCAGTGTACATAGTCGCTTCTTCTAGCTTTAAAAATCTAGCGATTTCATATGGGACCTAGAAAGAGCAGAACAGATAAGAATCATAATAATCATTCATCATGGGTGCCTACCTTAGCAATGGTATGTTTTCCAACTACCTGGTTGACACATCGGCCACGTTCATAGCGGTAAAACAGTCGTTCATCTTGTGCATTTCGGGGTCTGAGTTTTATGTAGTCACGTAATAGTTTTAAATAATCAACCTGGCTATCTGCACTATTCGACACTACAAAAGTTCTCGGCATGTTGTTCTTAGACTCTTTAATATTTACAACTGCTACATTTTCTTTATCATATTCTACATCCTTCAATTTCATTTTGTGAAGCTCATCACCACGACAGGCCCCTGCCACCCCCATAATAGTAACAACCTTCATCATTAGGTAGGTTTGATTAGGTGCTTCGACCAAAAATTTCTCTATTTCTTCTTTAGAAAAAATCTTCGACTTTTTCGGCACAAATCCCTGATTTTTCCTTTTCAAAAACATTTTCAGTTTCGTGAACTATGAAATATCCTGATTCTTGTTCAATGAAAGTGTCATTTTCAACATTGAGTATTCTGACCATAAACTCGATGGCGATTTTAAAACTGTTGATCTCTCTTGAAAGTATGCCAAGAAAACGTTTTCGGAAATATTGTCCTGAACACCTTTTTCTTCGCACCACTTTATGAATTGTTGGAAAGTTAGGTTATATCGCTCACTCGACTTTGCAGGCAACAATGAGCCTAACGCGATTCCAGCGGCTCTTTCAATTCCGTCACAGCCGTCACATTCCATAATTATTACGATACCAATAATCACAAAATAATAAACTATAATAAGTACCTATTGGGGATTACACACAATTAACACAATTCATGACGTTTGAGACGAAAAATGAAATGTTTGTAAAAAAACAAAAGCTGTTGCTCTGGTTGTTACTGCCAAGATCCAAGGCACGCTGGTGACAGGGCGTATTTACTATTCTTTTAGAATAATTATAAAACGTTGGTATTGTTGATGCTTCGTAGTAGGAAAAATTTAATACAATACACGATGCTTAAGTTTCTTTTTTAGCCTCGGAGGCTTCACGGACCTCGGCTTTCGCCTCGGCCCTTGAACTACCTCCTCGCCAAAAAAAGTTCACTTACGCATCTGGTAATGTAAATAACTATTATTTCATCCATCAAAAGTGATACAGATGTGATAACGATAATTTGCAAAAACAAGTTAACAAGTTACGGTAAGTGTGTTATTTTCTCAAAAAAATCGTTATCTAAGGTACCAATGGTTTTACACCATCATTTAAGTAGTTGGACCATCTATAAAAACCAGCAAACAAAAATTGGGGTTGTCATTTAAAAAAAACAATGATGGCGTCATTGTGCACAAATGCATGACGTCATAAGTAAAATTTTTATGTCATAAGGTGACTAATTAAAAAATAAAATTGACCTGTCCGAGCGTTTTGCTTGAAAACATTAAATAACGCAATTATGAATTTTGTTCCTTATTATTACTTTATCACCACACTGTATAAACTCAGCGCCAAGTATAGAGTGGGGCCCCCAGTAAAAAAAAGTGTTGATATCAGTTTTGATTCCAAATTCTTTTACGTGACAGATTAATGGTACTTAATAGTCAATAGTATTTGTTAAGAAAATAGGACTTTATTTGTAATCGTCTCAACATTTTCAAAATGACCGGCAAATCGGTTTGGAAGAACATCAATAACATCATACAAATCGCTATCCACTAACTTTGGTTTTTTGAAACCCTTATAAACACAGTTTATAATTTTATTATACTGTATAAATTAGAGAACCTGTTCTTAGAATAATTTTTCTTTAATTTATAGTTTTTTTATACACACAACTACCTACTCAGCTTCTAACATATTTTCTTAATAGTGGGAATAGATAAACCGAAGAAGAAAATAGGCGTGGGAAATTATTTTTGTAACGTAAACATCGCGTTGTGTAACATAAAGCATATTTTAACAGATAAACCATTTTGTTATCAAAAGTATATAACTCAAATAGAGATAATACATGGATAAGAAAAAAAGCACTCTAAAATACAATTCTAATTAAAAAGCGGATCACTGTTCCACTAAAACGTAAATATCGCGTGATCCCCACACCAACCAATGCCAGGCCAGTGAGTAGCTCGCCAGACCTTGCGTCACCTGCAAAATTAATAGGTGGCTTACCTTTACGTTTATTACGCTACTCATTGAACTTGAGTAGGTGATAAATGGTAATGCCGACTCCGACTATTAGATACGTAAACTAGATTCGAGTTTCTGTTAAAATTTATAGCACATCAAATTGCTTACTATAGAGGTTTCATTCAGAAATTCTCTTCTTGGTGAAGCTCTTATAATATGAATTTACGTCAGTACCTTCAATTATGAAACATTAACAACAAAAAAATAATAAATTAGTAATTAAAATCTATCTACAGTTAGTTGATTTTAATTGATATTTTTTGCATCTTGTATCTACTATCTCACTTTTGTCACTGCTGACGCTAATAGTAACCCGATAAAAATAAATTGAAATGATGGCGACCTTTAAAAAAATTCCTTAGTTTATTTGCTTGTCGCACATAATGTGTGTTAAAAGTCTGGATGAAAATAGAACTGTGTTTTTATAAAAATTTTAACACCGAACGATCGGATTTTATAGTACGATGGGAATTTCATGTTTATCGTTTATACCACTTACGCAAAACCGGATCTTCCTTTTCTAAACATACCATACATACCAAAGGTTCAGTTATTATCATCGGTTGTTTGTTACTTGCGATCATATTCATTATATCACTTTCTGTTATTTAATAAATACCATCACAACCATTTTTGCTTTACCTTCACTCTTCAAATATAGTACTTTTTTTAGTGTTTTGGTTATAGCAACGTCATCATCTTAAATTACATACCATACAAGTGAAGTATTGTTAAATAGCACATATTACAATGACATCACTCACTAATTTATTATTTCTTATTTAATGGAGTTTTATTAATGTTGTCTCGCTAGACCAGCGTTCCGCATCCTTTTTTATCTAGCGACCCAAAAAATCAATAAAATTATAACCCATACGAGGGAAAAAGGGGAGGGGGTTCTTAAAATTACAGGACCTGCAACAAAATGTCTGCGTAGGACCTAAATAATATGATAACTAGTTATTTATGTTATAAGTCTTCTAAACAGATCTTTAAGGGCGAGGCCGGAATATTTAAATGCGAGGCGTTAGTCGAGCATTCAAAGCGACCGAGATACTGCACAGGCCCAAGTACCATTCATATAAAGTTCATATAGTGCAGAAACTTAGAACTGGTAAAAGACGATTTTGACAGGATTTCGAAGGAATTTCATTTGATTGGTTGTATCAACAGGCACAACTGTATTGTATTTTAGCTCCACACTTATTGGATTATTTAATTATGGAATTAATTATTATTATTGATGGAAGACATTTATACCCAGGCACCTCAGAGAGTTAAAGTATGGGCAGGTATCCTATGTCGCAATTTGGTTAAGTCCTTCTTTTGTTGAAGGGAATCTTACATCTCCGAAGTATCTTGAATTAATCCAGAAAAATGTTATTCTTCGAATTGTGAAACTTTTTCTAATTCTGTTAACCCAAATCCAGTCAATAAAAACAGCTGGTTTCAGCAGGATGGTGCGCCTCCCCATTAGGGCATCTGACAGAACTGACTTAAATGAAATTTTTCCTCGAAGACGGATCAGAATAGGACCTGTGGGTTGACCCGCTAGATCTCCCAATTTGCCCCTTTGAACTTTAGTACGGTCACTTGAAAAAATAACGTCTATGAAAATAGTCAATTGATCGATATTTTCTGACATGAATAATTCAATGAAATGTTAACACACGTCACAAAACACTGCTGTAAATAAACCTTGATCTTCATTTGCTTTTTCTAATAGCAACAGTCATATTTTCATACATAATGCACAGCACAAAAATAAAGTACCCTTTTTTAGATTATTTAAATTATAAGAAGTTGTTTCGAACTAAAAGCTAAACCTAGATATGGATTTCTAGCCTTCTATGCAAATCTAGAGATATACATGAAAGTACTTGCACAAATTTCATGTATTTTTTATCTGACCCTGTACATTATGCATACCAACTTGGAGCTCATTGATGTTTAACACATTTTAAGACCTGCACCAACTTTCTGTTGTAAGTAAGACTTTTTGCTAAAGCTAATAACACTAGTCAACATAACATAACGTTTCATAGAGTGGGTAGTTTTTGATCCTCACTTAATATTTTGTATATCATTCAATAGCCTATTTCATTGGCTACACCTTCCCTTCCCCTCCTTTCTATCTCTTGACCAATCAAAAACACAAAATAACAAATACAATTGGATGACAAACAAACAAAGGTCGAAGACTAAGGTTACGGTTACATTGGCTGCGTAGTCGTACGGCTCTTTATCGTACGTGTAATGTGGTTACATTAGCTGCGTGTTCGTCAGTTCTTCGGAAAAATTCAAAATGGACGCAGTTGATGAGTACATGCTATTAGAAAATCCATTACCCTTTTTGACACTACAACAACCCATGATGTATTGGGTTAATGATATTTTTGCAACGCACGAGTAACTTGGAGAATTTAAATTTTTTCTGAGTTGCTAAATGATTCAGACAGATTTTACGGATATTTCAGAATCGAAACTGTGAAATATGTAAACATTCAAAAATACCTTTTGTATTTGGTGCGCCGCCACAAGGTTTTCTAACAGGCCCGCTACTATTTATAAATGAATTAATAAATTTAATGATAATTCAGTATCATTACCCTACTTTACTTTTGTTTAACGGCCAGGATATATATTTTATTATATAACAAAATATATGTACTTAGTAGTTTTTACTGTATTATCATTTTTCCTCATTATTGCCTTTGTCATTAAATGCCTAATTTAATCTGCCTTTGTAAACAGTATTATAAGTACATAATAACTATGTTTAAGTCTAAATCTGATATAAAATCGTTTGAGAAATATATTTTGAAGTTGATCTAGGCGCTAATCGAAAGATCAATTTATAGAAATCTTATTATTATCTTGTATTGACTAATTTTGATAAATAATTCTATGTTTAGTTCTAAAAATACTTAATAAATCTATTGAACTGTTTCTATTGAAATATCTTGAGATTATTTTGTGCTACAACCTTGCTACAACTAACAATTCGACGAAAATATCACAACATACGATATTTTCTCTTTATTCTATTTTGAAAAGAAGATGCGTGTAATATTTTTATTGAATGAGAATTAAACAATGCTATTTGAAAGTTGCGATGACTCTTATTTACAGTAGATATATCGGGTGATCACGTCATAGGAGACGTTTTTATCACGTTTTAGCGAGTGTGCTGATGTTGCGACGTCGTGTCTATTGCAATACATTGGGAATTTAACTTCATTAGTAAATTGTGTGAACTACCCTTTAGATACATATAGGTAGGTTTACAGGGTGGTTAACATTTTGTTGCACACTAACACTATTGGGATTGCAAAAAGCGAAAACTTGTCATTATCTTCTTTTTTTTAAATATCTCTGAGACTAGTTATGTATTTCAAGAGTATGGAAGTTTGCACATTACCATAACTTGACGTTCTGGTTGTCATGATCACCTTAGAAAAAAATTTAAATCTACTATTGCATGGGCAGTGATAGTCAAGTATTTTTTTTCTTATGGACACCATATTGAATTTTGTTGTTTTTTTTTCAACATTTATATAAAATATTTCATAGACGACTAGTTTAAAACTTAAAACTGTTTCTCTTTTACTATCTGAAGTAGTAAAAATCCAAGATGGTGTTCATAAGGGAAAAAAATGTTGACTATCGTTACTCGAAGAATAGTAGGTTTAAAATTTTTCTAAGGTGACCATGACGTCAACCAGGTGGTGAACCAGAATGTCAAGTTAAGGCTATGTGCAAAATTTCATACTTTTGAAATAAATAATCTCCGAAATATTAAAAAAAAAAGAAGATAATGATAAGTTTTTGTTTTTTTGCTTATATCTAGTGACCTATGTTTTTTTTTGAAATATGAAATGTATTGAAACTAGTTTTGAGGTGGCCTTGCAATTGTGCAACTTTTGTCTCATTTAATCGACTTTGTATCTCTTATAATTTTCGAAATTCCAATAGTGTGCAAACAAACGTTAAACACCCTGTATAGCAGTTGGCTTGTATTCGAATATGGACGGTTTATTATTATATTAATAATTGTTATCAAGTAACATCTAAGTGTTGTTTATTTGGTTATATTACAGGCATATGTTAAGAACATTTGAAAAATATAAATGTGACATATACTATGCGTATCTCTTGAAAGTATACACTTCAACAATTAATATGTTGGCAATAGCAACAAGTACAAAACCAAGAGGTTTATATAAAATAAGCTTTACTATTTCTAATTTAAATTATAAAATACAGTAGAGTTCCGCTATTCCGAACTAATTGGGACTGAACACTGTTCGGTTTAGCGGGTTTTCGGAATAGGCGGATTTCATGAATAATATCAACGTATATTGACCTGTTAAGGCGTACATTAAGTGCGGGGACATTTGCTAGTGTCAGCTCTATACAGCGTTGATCGCCGCGTGGTGAATGAGCGAAACGTCTTTTTAATTTCTCCTGTTTTTAAGTTAAGAAAATCGGTATTTTTCTGAACTCTGTTGTTCGGAATAGGCGGATTTTCGGAATAACGGGGCTCTAGTGTATAATTAACAAATATAAATTAAAATTCTTTTGGTTGATATCTACCGTTAGTTTTTATAAGTTAAATTACTCAATATTTTCAATCATAGAGAGTGCTATGTGTTTGATTTGGCCGCGCTTGTTTACGAATCCATTTAATAACACAACAGCAATATTTTACCGTATACAAACATATCGCCGCATACTTGTGTTCAACCATCCATATATACAGGGTGTTCCGGAAAAGTATACAATGCTTTAAGGGGGTGAAAGGTGACCATATAGAGACCCCAAAATTCATAAAATAAGAATTAAAAATTAATAAAAATTTTTAAAAAAATCGGATTTTTCCGTATTTTTTGCAAGACACGAGTCGACTATGGATTGTTTGTAAGATTTTAACCATGAATTACTGATAAAGCAAACAATGATCTCGCATTTGCACTACTAAATTAATAACTGACCTCCGCTACGTACAGTTGCGATCATTCGCTAAGGAACGATGACAAAATTATAACCGCCGATTTTCTAGTTTTTTGTACAATGTAAATAAAAATTAATTATATGGCATTCAAGAACATTTCATTCTTTAACATTTTAATTGCCTAGTTCATAAATCAGGTCGAGTTACAGCGTACATTGTTCAAAAAACTGGAAAATCGGCCGTCATAATTTTTTTATCGTTCCTTAGCGAATGATCGCAACTGTACGTATCAATTTACAGAAACAACAGAATTGAATTTCAGCAGCGGTTGCCGAGTGACTCACTACCTTGATCATTTATTAAGGTCGGCAAATAAAATGTAACATATGTTCATTGACCTAATTGTGATGCAAATTTCATTGCTTGTTTTTTATTTTACGAAGGTTATTTTAACGAAATTATTAAAACTTACCGTTTAGATGCAAACAATCTTTATAACATGTGTTCAAATAAATCGTCGTTTGTCTATACACACAAGTTTATACTAGCAAACATATTGGCATTTGCGCGAATTTATTCTGCGGCGATTTCAGTGCGTAGCTCTTCCTCGGTATTCAGTTCTGTCCTGTACACTAACGTTTTAAAATATCCCCAAATACAAAAATCGAGGGGAGTCAAGTCCGGTGATCTCACAGGCCAGGCGATGGGTCCTTCACGTCCTATCCACCGGTTAGGGTATTCGTTATTTGCGATGACATTCGCCGTATACAATAATAAGTTCCGTCCATTCAGCAGGCGTGTTTGGTTCTGCCATAATTTAAACAGTAATTAACTACAATTAATTAAACTACTTAACACTAACAAACACTGCTAACACTACCTCACTCAAGTTATTAATTCTAAAACGTGTATTAATATGTAATCTAAACTCACGTTTACCGCCACCTTAACACAAAGAAAGTTGACGACAAACTGCAGATTACAAATTTCAAAGATCTGAGTCATTAACAGTTATTTACAGATGGTCAGAATGAATGTTATCATTTAGCTAAAACGTTTTAAAAGCACGTACTTACTATTTTGTTTTGGTTACAATTTTCGAAGAATTTATTTACCCGGCTACCTGCTTGGGTTTATTATGGTTATTTTGTTGATGACCTTTAAGAGTATGTACTATTTAATAGGCATGATTTTCATACACTTTTACCTACTACTTTGCAGTGGCGTGCCTATTATTTTTATAAGGGGGGTTGTCATTTCAAAGGGGCATTTCAGTAAATTGTTAGTAAGATGTTACTCTACACATGTTTCCCTATTGCCCTTTAACGGGAAGGACACGTTTTCCAAAACACCCTGTAATATAACAAGGTTATTCGGTGTTTATATCCTACAGAGTGGTCGTGCTAGCTAGCGCCACTACGCGGTGCAAATTGTTAGTGTAATCGAAGAAAAAGACCTGCCAATAAATGCAGCTTTCTTTTGCTATGAAAACAATTTCAAGGTTCGTACTTCGTACTATATTATTATTATAATAATTCTGTGAATTTTTAAAGGTTCAACGAACCGGCGGTGTAATTTTAAATGAAAATGAAAATTCAGTAAGTTTAGAAACATATACTTATAAGAATAAAAGGAGAAAAGTAGTTATCCAGAATATTTAACCATCACAAACAAAACAATGCTTATTTTTAAAGCATAAACGAACAGTGAATAATATTTAATTTAACAATAATAATTGGTTTCGAAAATTGATAAAGATTCTACAATCAAAAGTAATGGAATTCTTATTCATTTTAATTTGTGATTTATCTTTTTACACAAATGAATTTCCTGAATTGTTTATACAGAAAAGTTCCTCAAACTAGGAAGATGACGCGACAATTCACACCGAAGATTGTGTTCCCGTCCCGGGTGTGGGGAGGGGGTGACAAACAAAAACGCTCACCACCATCACCAATGCAAACTATCGCTGAGCATCTTCACGGCCGTCACTTTCATTTTATTATCATCAGTAGTCGCAGGTTGGGAGGGAACGCATCGACGTGCTCTCCGAAAAATTCTTTGATTTCTAAATTAATCCCACAAGGCTAAAGAGGCATGATAATATAGGCATTTGTTTAATTTTAACTTATATTGGATTGTCATACTCTCAATTTCCGACCAACAGCCGAATTTCTTGTTTTGTTTCCCGGTATTTTTTAAATCTTCACTTTCAAATGCAAATAAATAACCATTCTAGTTTAGGTTCCTAGATTGTTACTATGTAAGAAGTAAAACCGCAGACCCCGTGTGAATAGGATGTTAAGAATGTTGAGCATGTCTACTGGTGGTGTAATACACCCAAGTTCTATAATAGTAGGGTGGTCGGCCTTATGATTAAAACAATCGATGCCAAGAGGTACGACGGGTGTTTCATTACACTCGTATCTCGTTTTTACAAAGAAAAACATTTTAAAATGAAATAAATTGAGTATTGGATCATATGATACACACGAGTCATAACTTGAAAGGCATTTATATCTAAATAAAATAATAATTAAAAGAATTCTCAAAAATCTCGACACTCAGAAACTAAAAAGAACTTCTACGCCTACACATTATTTGTTTATCTGCCTTATAAATTAGCACTTGTTCTATTATTATAATTTAACAATTTAATGTAGGTGTGAATTTTTTCCTAGTTGGCAGTAAGATAAAATACATGTTTTTTAAATAATTAAAATTAAAAATAAGCTCATTATATTTACCATTGTCTAATTATTTATCCATAAAGAATATTGTGTAATCATATTGTAAAAAACGATTTTTACAAAGTGCATGTATCGAATTCAAACAAGTCAAACATAATTATGTTTACGATAATAACCATCCAAAACGTTACACTATTTTGACTGCAAGCAATAGATAATATAAAATGCATAATTAGAAAATGAAGATCTGATTGGTTTATTAAAGGAGTGAATCTTATTAGATTAAACTTGCACTTGGTGAAAGATTACATCCTGCGGGAATAGCACTAATGCACCAAGCCAACTTATTAATAGTAAGCTATGTCAGTTTTGTTCGCAACTATTATTTTATTATTGAAGAATTAAATTTTCAAGATCGTTCGTTGTTTGTCAAAATGTTGCCAAAAGACAAAATAAATTGTGACTCAAATTATTACTTTATAACATTAAAATACTTAATTAAAGAGAGTAATCAGTTTAAAGTTTTTGTCGGGTTTTTTGCTCTTCAAAAATAATTCAAATATTTCCTTGACATGTTTTCCCAGCCAACCGTGTTATCTTAGGAATTAGCTAATTTTAAAAGTAGGAAAACTAACCTACCTCATTATAAATAGTCTTATACAGTATACTCATATAATGTAACGATTTTAGCCATCAATTTCCCTGCTTGTTGTATAATGTACATATTTACTTTCGTTTTCCTGAAAGGAAATTGGTATATGAAATATTATCGAAACGGATTTTGATTAGCGATTAAGGTTTGATATTGTTTCCTCTGATTTATCCGTTGAATAAGTAAAACATAATTTACAACTATGTACATATATTTCGAGACGAAACTGGTAAGTGCTTTATAACAGAAAGAGAAAAAGTTGGAAAAAGGATACCCGAACGGTCGAGTTTTTCCGATTTTCGACATCTCTTGTAAACACTTAACGATGACTATCGTATGATATTTGCAATAATTAACAATGTATTTATAAGGATGTTTTTTTTAATTTGACATCGACGTTGGCCGTGAAACATTCATTGTGGACATACCGCAAAAGATGATAACCTTACTTTTGTAATTCTGTAATGTCAAATTCTAAACATTATCTGTCACCAAATTACAAAAGCAAAGTTAGGTATATTTTGTGGTATGTTCACAATGAGCGTTTCACACCCAACTTCGATTTAAAATTAAAAAAAAATCGTTATAACGATGAACGTCTATAGTAATTAAACAAAGTAAAATTATAAAATCCCAAATAAAATAAATCTATTCATCTGTAGCTTGAGCACAGAACCTTGCTGACAGCCTTATGAATTCATGATATTATTACCATGTTCCTTTCTTAGGGATCACTTCTTTTTTTTTAAATTATCCCCATTAACTCAAATATCTGATCTCGATGATCACCGTTTTTTTTTTGAGGTTTTTATCACATGTTCGACTACTTGGCGCGTTGGTGACTCCACCAAAGTAACTAACCACAAACAAAGAACATGATATGAAGAACGAAGCGTATCAGCGGAAGTTAAAAATAAACACAGAAGATGAGCCAACAATATCATGTTAAATAAACCAAGAAGGAAAGAGGTAGAAGGAGGGGGTCTATATGGGCACAAAAAAGGTGAATAGTAAGGTAGAGGTAGTAATAGAAGAGTAAGGTAAGACAGTTTTTTTTTGTCCAGGTCATGCAATATCAATAATTCGTACGATCTGATAGAGAGCCGCTTTGACTATCCAATTCAGTAAGCATTTTGCTATGAAGCAAATATTTTGAAGTTTAGACACATCAAAGAAAGCGAAGAAATTATTCGCTGACAACTCTGCAATAACCTCTTTACATTGGCCTGGAAACTCGCCAGACCTTCACCTAATACAGAATTTCTTGTCAATTTGTAAGAAAAGGTTTAGAAAAATGGACTCATAGAGGATGTTATCTAACAATTAGTGTGGTTCGGAGATACGAAAATGATGCGAAAAGACTAATTAACAAAAATGTTAATAAAATCTAAAGGTGGATATATTAAATAATATTAGGTGGTGATTTCATTATAAGTGCAATACTTTTTGCAATAATAAATTGTTTTGTGTTCACATTATTCGCATAAGGGTTTAGGTATGCGGATGCAATTTAACAAACGTTAATGGAGGCTAATACAGATAAATTTCCAGTACATATTTAAAAAATGTAGAAGTTTTGAAATTTTATAGTTGAGGGTTTCCGGATCTTCGTAATCTAGTGTGGGGTTGTTTGTATCCAGGATGCAGTACCCGAGAGTTCTCACAGGATTCTTCCAGAAATCATATAAACTTTTTACTGCCATGAGATAGAACTGATTTTTAATTTTTTTAGCTTACGTTTTCTGATTTTAATTCTATATTCATTTTTAAACTAAACGAAGCACGATTTAGTTTGGCCAAAAAAGTTTTGAAAAATCTCCATATGTATGTGCTATATTATTCTAGACTTTTCTACCCCCAATGTTTCTAGAAAAATAAATTCTTAAAGACCCCCCACATGCAGTATACTATTAGAATCACTCATGACCTAAGGAGTTTAAAATCACCACCCTTCCCACTCTCCATTCTCGAAACAAAATAAAATGGGACATACAACTCATAATCGCCACAGAAGTCCAATAAAACAACTTTAAGCGCTCTGCTTGTCATCCTATACCTCTCCTTCCAAAGAATCAAGTGTATGGCTGCATTTGGACGTACTATATAGGTAGTGCCTCGATCGACTCTCCTCTTATGTTACAAGTCGAAGATGACATCCCTAGGCCATAACACCTTGTGCCGCGATACTGACCCAGTAACCTATATTGCAGATCATACCACTTTAGTTCATTATGGATTCATGTGACGTTTAGAATTTCCAGTTTCGCGTGTCTAAAGATCGAGAGCTTTTTTAAAACTTGTCAAAAGTTTAAAGTTTTTAAAGGTTAAAGAGGTTGCATATATTACCATTTGTCGAGATTGTTAGAGCTCAGAATCTTAATCTCGAATCTTGATATTGACTTACTCAATATCTTATTCACTTACTCACTATCAGCAAAGTCAGACCTAGCACTATAGACTACAGTAATTTGAGGTTAAACTCCTGTCAGCTCCAAAAACTATCCTTGACACATATCATCTAGCTGTTTAAATGATGGACGTACAATATCGGTAATTAACCCCTCCCCACCTCCTTGGTACCGATAAAGAAAAGAAAAGACAATAATTAATATATCTAGAACATGTAAAAGATGGCTCAAATATTTAATACAATAATTGACAATCTGTTTTGAAACAGTAAATTGCAACGTTTTGTTTATAAAGTTTTCAATTTCAACAAATTAGGAAAAGGTGATGTAATCATACAAATTGCGGCTTCCTACTTATTAACAATTTTAATTACCGGAATAATTCCAAATAACAAAAACTATTGTAATTAAACAACTGCTGAATAAAAAACAAAAACGTTCCACAAGATTATTCTAAAGCAGTTACTAAATGGAGATATATTTATATTGCCATCTTGGATTTTAAATTTTGGATCTATTAAATTTTCCCCTTCGGTAAAGATTATTTTGTAGACGTAAAATTTTCAAGATTAAATACTAAAAGTTTTTGTTTGTGAATTACTCATATTGCTTATTACATTTTTTTAGATTCCCCAGTTATGGACGTACATGTTACCACCCACCAGTGTTAAAAATAAAATTTATTATCCCTATGGATGTTTACGTGCGTATGAATAAGTAACACTAAAACCGTAGGAGGGTGGCCGTTCGCTGTTTCGAACCTAAAATTAATGCTAGGGTGCAGCGATGAGAGCACGTTCTTCCTGTTGATAAAATTGGTTGTTAGAAGATATTGAACATATGCGCCCCCGCTTTTAAAAGTTCTTTGTGCCGTTGTGTATAGTAACAAAACGTGTTTGTGAAACTCGCGGGAACATCAACATCCACCCAAACCACTCTCATTTTGTGTTTTTTTGTTCTTTTTATTAGCATACGTGGGGGAGAGAGACTTTTAAGCGTGATTTATGATTATGAAGAATTATGAAAGGAATTTTGGTTTAACATTCTTTTCCTGTTGTCTCTGGGTTTCAGAGATAAGACTTTCTTTATCTCCGAGTTTGTTATTGTATTCCAAAACTTTCAAGTGGACGTGATGATGGATATGTAATAGATAAGTCCAAGCAATGTCCTGGCCGAGAAAAGATTGATTTTGATTTAACCTATAGATAAGATTGTCGTCTTAAAAGAAAACATAGTTTCACCTGTATGGCAAACCCAGGGACTTGGACAGGATTTTGTAAAGCAAACACTGGACTTAGAACGCAAACCCTTAATTTTTGTTCCTCGGAACCGAAATTACGTTTGGGATATCTGGTTAAACCAAATAAAGAATCGATGGAGTAAATCAAAAAAAGAAACTCATCGAAGATGTTCAACCACAAATCGCTGACTATAAAGTCAATTTTTTGAAGTTTTAAGATAGAGTCCTTCTTCTTTCTTATTGATTACTTACTGAAAGAAGGAAACATGACGAAAGAACATTATGTCAGTATGAAAACCTAATATTTGATGCATTATTTTTAGATCAACCAAACCTAACCTAACCTAACAACGATAATTTTTCATCTATATTATTAAGTAACTTATACACCGTGTTCGTTGTAACATTTGCTATAGGGAATTAGTATGGGAAATCTGAAATATGCCAAATAGTTCGTTCTCGACTAAAAAGTCGCTGAAATTAATAGTTGCAATCGATAGATAAGATATTCTAACGTACTGTCCAAAAATATTACCCTTAATAACAATCCCAATTCTTCAGAAATTATGAATTCATGAATTATTTGCAAAATATTAATTTAAAAGCCGAAACCTGAAAAGTCGACGCGACTTGCCTCCGTGGTTCAATGGTAAACGTGGCTTGCTAAACCGCACGGGCTCGTGGAATGCTGCGAGAATGCAAATCTTTAATTTAATAACAATTTAAATAAGATGTTATTATTCTTTTATTCGAAGAACGTACGAAATAATAAATTAGAAATAAAAAATAATGATACCCAGTTAATAAGACGCGAGTTCAAGAATTCTCATTACGTATGTACTTATTTCAAATTAAAATAAATAAAATGTAAAATAAGTACCTGTCAATACTGAAACTTTAAATGTAGTATTTAAATCTTCAGGATTTTGAGTGTTAATAAACTAATATTGCAAAAATTGGTTTTTGTAGTATGCAGTATGAAAAAGCATCATCAGTTTTCATTTCTAATTTATTATTTCTTGTACGTTTTTCGAATAAAAGAATAATAACAAATTATTTAAATTGTTATTAAAATAAAGATTAATGACAAATAAAATTTAAAAAAAGTCTTGCTTGTAACGGGGTTCGATCTTGCATTCCACGAGCCCGTGCGGTTTAGCTAGCCAGGTTTGCCATTGAACCACGGAGGCAAGTCGCGTCGACTTTTCAGGTTTCGGCTTTTAAATTAATGTATTGCAAATAATTCATGAATTTATAATTCTGAAGAATTGGGATTGTTATTAAGGGTAATATTTTTGGACAGTACGTTAGAATATCTTATCTATCGATTGCAACCATTAATTTCACCGACTTTTATTCGAGAACGAACTATTTGGCATATTTCAGATTTCCCATACTAATTTCCTATAGCAAATGTTACAACGAACACGGTGTATATCTATATTAATGTATGTCTGTATATATTCCTTTTTTATTAATTGACCGAATGACATCAAACCGGTTTCAAAATATTTTTACTTTTCCGGGGCTTCCCCTATCTAAGATTTGCGATATTACCCCGTATTTGTCGGATCGCGTTGGTAGATTCCAAGAGTGTTTTACGTGGAGCACCTGTCGTTAGACTTAATCTCCACGTTCCTTCCAAGAAGAAGCAATTGAGGTACGCTCTATCAGCACGCATATGCTTAACATATGCTCCCAGTAACACACTGGTCGGACCGAGGTTGCCTATCCACCCTCTGCTGGGTCTCTAGATCAGTGCCGGGGCGATAAACGTGCTCACCCGTCGGAACCCCTCGTCCTATTTCAAACGAGCGCCGGGTTTCTCGTGCAGCATTAGGACTACCGATGCATCTGTTCTGGCGAATGGAGTCAACCATCCTAACACTATTCCCCAACCTAGGTTAGGTACATCCGAACCCTCCAGCTCTTTTTCATGCCTTCACAAGTTCGTTCACCCAGCCTTAGTTGGGGCCACTGCCTGATCGAATCCCACCTCAAATGTGGCGGGACTTGGCTTTTAAGTGGTTTTGCCACCCCGATCTCCCAGTTATAGGCGTGGTGTGCTTCTGACAGAGCTTCGTTTCGAGGCTGCTTCATACGGCCGATCGAAGCTGCATTCCGTATGTAAGTGTGTACGAAGTGTGTACCAATTAAGGTGAAGTTGTCTTGAACGTGAGAGGCTATGTATCTTCGCATCAACGTCCCTTAAGTGTAGGTCTCTCGACGATTTCTGAGAATCCGACGACTGGAACTGCACAACCAAAACCGGACCCCCATACTGTCGTCTCCGAAACGCTACCTGGTGGCATGCAGTTTCTCATATAGTCCAGTCGGCAGGGAATCAAAGGTATCTGTTTTTGGTTCTTTCGTGTTAACAGTTATTTTATTGCACAAACCTATTCAGAATAGTGGGTAGAGCAATATATGTAGTTGCGTACTAAATCGTAGTGACAACAGAAAAGTTATTAACAATTTAAGACGTCGTTTTCGAGGAGTTTTTATTCCGTAACTCATCAGGATGATTTCCTACGAAAAAATGTTTAGTATATGATTTGTTTATAATAAAAATAGCTACAAAATGGCACCAGTTCGATTGTTATAATTGAAATAATTAAGTTGCAAAATCGAAGAAACTGCCAAGATCGCGTATGTTTTTTAAGTTGCCATAAAAATTTAAATAGTCAACCAATACTGATGAAACTTACGTTAAGTATAGTTTAGATTATGCACAATAAGCACTCAAAACCCGTATACCAGGTATGCAAAACTTTTTGTTTAACAAGGTTTTATAAATCTACTGCGCCGCAAACTTTGGAAGTTTGCAAAAGCTGTTTGAAGCTTTGCATACTATTGCAAATGTGCATATATGTAGCTTAAGTCATTAGCAATCGAACGCAATTTGTAAAATTCGATTACGTTTATTTTTACAATTTTGGCGACGTTTTACATCTCTTCATAGTTTTATTACGTTTATAAATAATTAATTCTTTTGGTACGTATACTTGGTCATTTATGAAATATTCCATCGGGTTCGAATGGACGGCAAGAAAACACACAATTTTAAAAAAAGAAATTCAAGTTTTGATGCTTGGATCCTGAGGTATTAAACTTTTTGCGTAAGTATGCACTACTCGTATATTATTTACCATATTGAAATGAATCAAAATCGAGTGTATAGTGTGAAGCTAGTGTGAAGAGATGTAAAACGTCACCAAAATTGCAAAAATAAACGCAATCGAATTTTACAAATTGCGCTCGATTCCTAATGACTTAAGCTATATATATGCACATTTGCAATAGTATGCAAAGCTTCAAACAACTTTTGCAAACTTCCAAAGTTTTAGGCGCAGCAGATTTATAAAACCTTGTTAAACAAAAAATCTTGCATACCTGGCATACAAGTTTTGGGTGCTTATTGTACATAATCTAAACTATACTTAACGTAAGTGTCATGAATATTGGTTGACTATTTAAATTTTTATGGCAACTTAAAAAACATACGCGATTTTGGCAGTTTCTTCGATTTTGCAACTTAATTATTGCAGTTATAACAATCAGACTGGTGCCATTTTGTAGCTATTTTTATTATAAACAAGTCATATACTGAACTTTTTTTCGTAGTAAGCCATCCTGATGATCTACGGATGAAAAACGGTTGATGGCGTCTTAAGTTAATAACTTTTCTGCTGTCACTACGATTTAGTACGCAACTACATATAGGGTTTCTATAAAAGATTGTCCGGTCTAGTGGTTTATGAATTGTGCCTCCTGCTCTCTATAGTGGATAGAAATAAATTAATGCTTATGCAACCAATTAAACAGTTTTAATAAAAGATTAAGGTACTTCATAAACTGGATAATGTAACGAGAAAAAAAATTAAATAGAAACAATAACTACAAAAACTGTTCAAAATGTTCACCATTATTCTCTAAACACAACACAACTAATGATAATGATAATGTCACAGTTGACAGACAAATAATTTGACTAATTTTTTTATGTAGAGAGCGGCAAAACGAATATTTCCAATGCACACTTTGACGACAGTCTTTTATAGAAACGCTGTATTATTCTACACATTATTCTGAATAGGTTTGTGCAATAAAATAGCTGTTAACACGAAAATACACTCTTCACATCTCTATTGACTGGACTAATAAGTTAGCGAGCGATCTCCCTGATGGAGATAAACTTCACTTGATTCTCCTCCATTGGTCTAGGTCAAACAGCCGGATACTTAGCTCCATAAAAGACCCTGACGTCAGGTAAGAATCAAACCACCCACATCGTACCCGTTAGCAGAACTTCTAGTGCAACGTCATCGTTGAGAAACACTTAGGTGTAACTCTAGCAGACATTTCCTTCTGATTGCGTCATCCGTTACCCAGACAAGCCTGGGATTGGGTAGGCAACGACCAATTCTAAGGGTGAACGCTGTGTGGTCTGCCCACAAGCTAGTCTCGAATCCTAGTGCTGCCCGACAACTCTAACGACTGTCCTCCCTCTGTCTTCTGGGCTAGTCTCGGATACTATGGGAGTCCGACATCTCCAGCGACTGCTTGTCCGTTCACCCAGTAGTATCGCCTTGGTAGCAAAAAGATAGATGAGGTCAAGATGGATAAAAAAGGTTTAGTGATTTTCATCTACGGTCAACATTTTGATGGGAAACCCTGTTTTTCGTTTTTTGGATGGGTAAATCGTGGGACCAGTTGCTGATTGAGTAGAATAGGTAGGTGGTTGGGTCGGGGATAAATCGGGCTAGGAGTTAGTGGATGGGTGGGTAAGACGGGAGGTAAGTTGGGGGGACGGGTAGATTTGGTGGGTGTGGCTTAAGGTAGGAGGGGAGGTCAAGTCGGAGGTGTTTGTTAGATAACGAATAAGCAGTGGGTACTTTTAATCGATAAGGATATAAACTTTAATTTTTAAATCAAATATTAGGACGGAAATTATAATAAGTACAACCAATTTAATTTAATCACTTATTGAGTATTAAAATTAACAAAAGCCTATACAGCTCGTTTAATTTCATAGAAACATAACGCGTTTTATAACTGTTTAACTCTGTATGGAAAAGCCAACATTACCACTTTACGAAAACAAAAAATATATTCAACCTGTAATTTCTTGGATGTCCATAGCTTCAAAAGCATATTGCACTGCGAGGTTACCAGCATAAGTGTCGATAGGTTAAATGTGCAGTAAAGCTAAACGCGTTAGGTGTTTTTAAGGAACATTAAATTAAAATGCCGTAATTGTATACAGTTGATACATCATGATTAGAAATACAAGAACAACCAAACACAGAAAGTTAAATAAGTTCTAACAAAGAATCTGTTATATTCCTTGCCAAAGTTAACCTACTTTCTTCCAGAATGATGGTCATGCTGATTTCATATACATCATTATTAAACAGCCGTAATGGAAGTACCATTGCAGATGTAAAAACTTAACATTAAGGTGTCAAACTTGAGACATACAACAATCATTGTGAAATTTTGAGATTTAAATTAAGTAGGGTAAGAAAAAAATAAGAAATTAAAAGAATTAGACCTGGAAAACCAAATCTAAGAAAATTGAACTTTGAAAAGAACACTGATCGGAGCTTCTGGAAATTTAATTTTGGTAGAATTAGCTAATTTTTAGATATGTTGTTGTAGCTGACAACCTTCTAATTAAAATATCTCATGGGGGACCCAAAGTTCTATCATGGACAGTTTCTGAGTTATAGCTTATTCAAACTCTACGCTCTTTTCAAAATTAATTTTTTCAATACTCGCATTAAATCCATTTTTTTCTGTTTTTGTGTTTTAAGGTTTGCAACTTACTGTAAGACACTTGCAGTGTCTAAATTAATTCAGTGTTTTAGTTTTGATACATATCTGCAATGGCGCGTAGTAGTATTATCAAATATATCTTTTGGATGTTTTTCTTCCATGCGTGCAAATAAAAGTCCAGAACGTTTACCGATCATCGTTTTTACCCTACTTCTCGGTTTCACTTTCTATTGCATAGAAAAGCATATTGATGTTTTTTGTATGATTTGATGACACTTTAATTGTCAATAAAACCTGGGAAGTAAACTTTATATTACCTACGTATACATAAAACATAGTGTAATAACACTTTTTTATGTGAGTTAATGGAGCCATTAGGTTCATTGTAAAATGTTTGATAAATAACCTTTTTATGCGTAAATTGTGGTATTAGTGGTGATGATGATGGCGAGTTTTATACAAAAAAGCAATATAAAGTGCTAGGCAATTCTCTGATAAACATCTAATTATTATGTATGTACGTTACGTTATGTTACGAAAATAGTCCGCCGTAGTTGTAGCACTATTAGAATAAACTTGAATGAAGAGTACGTAATAGATGTTTTTTCAGTTGATTAAAGATTCATTTAGCTAATTAGAATTCATGTAAGTTATAATTATAGTAGGCGTATTATAGGTAATTACTTTATAGGATTAATAAAAGACTTTAAAGAGACACAAAGTTGCTGAACAAGCTATAAAATAAGATTGCCTTTTAATAGATGCATATAATATAACAGCAATATGCTTCTTATGTAGGCTATATCGTCGTCATTAATAGCAAAAGTGAGATAATGACACACAACGCTTCATCTTGATATTGTCTATAACATATTAGACAATTATAGCCTAATTGTTTACTGATTATAAGATATTATTTAAAAAATGAGGACCTAACTCCTAAATTAAAATATTTTTTTGTCACAAACAGGCGTATTTCGTCATTGTTTTCAATGCTTGAGATTTTAATTATTGCAGAGTACGTATTATATTGTAATTACTTAAAAAGTGTGTTCACACTTGTTTTAACTAAAAAATTCTTGAATTACAAAAATGTTGATTTAGTATTTTGGAAATTCTCTTTGCAGCAAAATAAACTCTTAAATTTTGATAATGATTTATAACTTGCAATAAACCATAGAAATCCATCTGGGCAAACCTGCCTGTAATTTATGGTAAGTATTTACATCTGTTTATTTTCAAAAACTAGCTGCATATTTTATATTTGAGAAAATTCTTAAAAATTCGTCATTATGTCTTGTGGTGTTCAAGTAAGTGATTGTAAAGTCTAGAGTGTACGTACCAATAAAATAAATATAACGATCATTCATTATATGTATAAATGTATATACATCATAATATATTCTTGTTGAATCATAAATACCATCAGGTAAGTGTAATAACTATTACGGCCATTCTCATTTTTAAATTTATCATACACATTTTTGATTATTTCTCAAAAGTGTTTATATCTAGATCTTACATGAACATAAGTTAATTCTCAGTTTTAATAATAAGAATCAAAATACCTTTTAGCAAAAACGAGACATTATTCATAATTTAAAAATATTACACTATAATAACTAATCTAATTGTAAATGCAATTGGCTCAATTTTTTGTTGTCTCAAGTCTCGGAAAAAATAAATCGAGACACGGGAATTTTATGTATAATAAGGCATTCAATTAAGGTGAAAAAATTAAATTATAAAAAAGTTTAAATTTTGTAACGTTCTACGTCGGTAACTTATAGTTATGAATGTTATGATATACAAATAATGCAAAGTACCACAATAATGTATTATTTTTACTATTTAGTTTTAATGAAGTTGGTCCCTACATTTTTTGGCTTTTTCATTAGAAACAGTAACTTATCAGACAATTTGTCTCGGCTCAATCAAGGGCCAATTAAAATTTCAACAAAAAATATGAAGATATACATTCTCTCTGTTTGGGGCTAAAACCTTCCATTAGACAGCCAGAACACAAACAGTTTAATACTTCTTTACCTCATTAATAAAAAAATAATTTATTGAAAATTAAGTTTTTACTGTATGCAATAACTTATCATTTTTAATAATGATTTCTGATTTCTTTTTTGCTGTGTTTAATACATTATGGTAGTATCTTCCAATAAAATTTTAATTTCGTAAACTATTTTTGTACATTTTTAAAAACTAATTCATTCATTATTCTTTATTTAATAAGTTTTTAGCTGTTTATTATTTTTGGTTTTTATATTAAAATATTATGTACGAGGGTCATTTTTTAAGTAAGAACCGATTACGCATCGTGTCTGCGCATTCAGTCAGGTGACGCCAGTTCAAGGTCAGCAACTCTTGGCCGGTCCTCCACTACACCGCCATTACGTTTCACGTCTCTGCCAGTGCTGGTTGTGTGGTTATACTGCGTAGTTTGTCGCCATGTCTATCAGTAATCCCGCCGATTGTGAACTGCGTGCCGTTACTCGGTTTTTGAATGCAAAAAACGTTCGTCCTGCTGAAATTCACCGGCAGCTTGTTGAAGTTTATGGTGAAGGTGTAATGAATGATGGTAATGTGCGTAAATGGTGTAGGCGTTTCAATGAAGGTAGGACAAATGTTCATGATGAAGAACGATCTGGAAGGCCAACTCTCATGAATGAAGAATTGACACAAAACGTTGATGAGGAAATCCGCCGAAACAGGTGCTTCACAATTGACGAGCTTCATCAGAAATTCCCTCAAGTTTCAAGGTCGGTAATTTATCACATTGTTAGTGACAAACTTCACTACAAAAAGATGTGTGCGAAATGGGGGCCAAAAATGTTGACAGAAGAACACAAACAAGCGAATAGCACATTCTTTGTCTTTTTTGGAGCGCTACCACAAGGATGGTGACAATTTTTTGAGTCACATTGTGACTGGAGGTGAAACTTGGATTGCGTACTACACTCCAGAGACAAAAAGTCAATCCAGTGAATGGCATCATTCAAACTCCCCGTCACGCCCACTGAAGTTCAAGCAAGAACCTTCAACACGAAAAATCATGGCTACGGTGTTTTGGGACAGGAAAGGCATTCTTCTGATAGACTTTTTGCCAAGAGGAATGACAATAAATGCCGAGAGGTATTGTGAAACACTGTTAAAGCTTAGGCGCGCTGTTCAAAATCGCCGGCGGGGACTACCGTCTAGCGGCGTCGTTCAGCTTCACGACAACGCTCGGCCTCACGTTGCAGCAAGAACAATAACGCAACTGGACAATTTTCACTGGGAAGTACTGGATCATCCGCCTTACAGCCCAGACTTGGCACCATCAGACTTTCATCTCTTTCCAAAACTTAAGGAATTTCTCGGTGGGAAGCATTTGAACAATGATGACATGCTTAAAGAAACAGTTACGAACTGGTTTAATAGTCAGGCGGTAGAGTTCTTTGATGAAGGGATCCAAAAGCTGATGCCACGGCTTGACAAATGCTTGAACGTTGATGGCGACTATGTTGAAAAGTGAAAAAATGTTCATATTTTAGTTTTTGATTTAATTTGTGTTATTAAATAAAGTTTCTTTTACTTCATTATAAAACGGTTCTTACTTAAAAAATGACCCTCGTATATAAGTTTAACTTATTCTTTTATTTACATTTCCATAAATACTAACAATTAATAATATAAATTCTTTAAAACCGTTGTTGTTTATTTTTAAACATAATATTTCCTATTTAGGCGTATCTTCCTTCAGTGGCATATTTATTATGACACAGGCGTATGTCGTATTTGCCCCTAAATAAAAAAAACTTGTTGGTGTAGAAAATAATTATCATTATGCCATTAATTTACCTGTTGCTAGTTGCAACATTTCAGAAAATTAAGTTCATATCATCCGTAATAAAGTTTTTATAAGCATTGAAACTTTGGTAAAAACTTTAAACAGCTCTCCTGTAAAGTTACTAAGAGTTAAGCCAGTATGCATTGATGGCGACGATATAAACCCGAATAAAAAATGAATATAGAAAATTATAAATTATAACCTTAAACCTATAAAAATCGTGTTATAATTCTAAAAAATATGAACGTGTCAGTTGGAAGAACAAACAAATCTTTAATAATATTAGGTTTACGTTTATCCAGCCAAAAAGTTATTAATCAAGTTAAGTTAATAACTTGCAGCTATTGTTGTCCTATAATGTAATGAATAACTTCTAGTTTCGTACTAAACGACGCCAGCTACTTTCCACAATCCAGATAGCAAGACTCCCGATTGATCAGGGTAGATCTTGCTTCGGCAAAAAAAGAAAGAGATTTATTAAGGGATACTAATAAATAAGTGTAGGCACCGCGGTATTATTTTAACAATCTGAGTGATAGACAAATAGGCAACCTCAAAGAACAACACGAAGTTAAAACCTTCTGTAAAGTGGAATTTAAATTTCTAGTTTTGCAAATCACAGTTTAACACATAGGTTCCCAACGTGGGCGGTACCGTCCCCTAATGGGCGCTGGGGCTTTTCGTGAGGGCGGTAGCGGGTCCAAAGGCAAATGGGGGGCGTTAATGACAGTCAAAAGGCGGTCGCGGCGTACCTACCTAATTAGAAATTTAATATAATAAAATCCTTTGAAAATACATCTATTTTCATGAAAAAACATTTTATCTAGCCGTCTAAGATGTTTATCTTATTATTATGGCGTAAATAAACATTTAAACATTTAAATAAGCATTAAGTATAAAGATAAACTAACTAATTGATTCGGTTTAGGACTGTCGGTAACAAGTCTATGCAAGTTGGTAAGCAAAGACGTGATTTACGCAATCAAGCATGTTTCGACAAAAATACGAGAATTTGTAACAACCTGTTTGCAGGGCAAGTGCACCGGGGCACCGCAAACAAACAAAGGCATACAAGTTATTGCGTGCTCGAAATCAAATCTTTAAAAGGCAGGGATAGCTCTTCTAATGTCTTATTGTTTTTGTGTGCTTCGCCAGTGATTCATACTCGCGCGTGACTGATAAAGTAAGGAAGTCATTATAGCCATTAGTTTTATAACTTTCTATAAATCGGTTGAAAAGTTAATGTATTGAACTTGTGAATTCCAAAATGTCTGAAACTAAGAAGAAATGTCGGCAGTACAACATTGAGTATTTGAAATATGGATTTATGCAATCTCCAACAAATCAATTATTACCTATGTGTTTAATTTGCCAAAAAGTATTTTCAAATGAAGCCATGAAGCCTTCTAGGCTCCAAGAGCATTTGAATAAAATACATGCTGATAAAAAGGACAAAGATTTATCCTATTTTCAAGGACTTGAAAAAAAATATTTAAAACAGCCAACTATATCAAACCTTTTTGCATCGTGTTATAAACAAGAAGATGATGGACTACGAGCTTCATATAATATTTCATTATTAATCACAAAAGCGGGAAAACCACACACAATTGGTGAGGAATTAATTATGCCGGCAGTCAAAGAGGTAATCGAAACTGTTCTTCGTCATAAGACGCCATCAGATATCAAAAAAATTACTTTGAGTAATAATACAGTGCAAAGAAGAATCGTTGAAATGGCTAAAGACGTTGAACTATCATTATGTGACTACTTAAAGACTTCCAAATTTTCCATTCAACTCGATGAATCAACTTTACCAAATAACGAAGCACTACTTTTGGCTTACGTCCGATTCATAAAAGAAGAAAAAAATTGTCAAGAGTTATTTGCAAAAAATTTGGAAACCGATACAAAGGAAGAATCCATATTTAATACCATGCACGTTTTTTTCAAGAGAAAGAAATTCCTATTCGAAATATTTTGTCAGTTGCTACAGATGGTGCTCCAGCAATGACGGGGCGTCATAAGGGTTTCATTGCCCATTTAAAACAAGCAGTGCCAAATGTACTTGCTGTACATTGTGTTATTCATCGTCAGCACTTGGTTGCAAAAAATCTTAATGAACGCCTGCATACGTCGCTTCATTGCGTTATTAGAGCAGTCAACAAGATAAGAAGCAATTCATTAAATGACAGATTATTTGGGCAACTTTGGAGTGAAAATGATGAAGACTATAATCGCTTGCTGCTGCACACAGAAGTACGATGGCTCTCGAAAGGTGTTTGTCTGAATCGCTTTTTCAATCTATTTGACTTAGTACGGGAAGAGACGATGAACTGCGCGGAAACTTGATTGCGTCCAAAAATGACATCGCTTATTTGACAGACCTTTTTAAAATATTTAAATGACGTTAATTTACAATTGCAAGGTGATGAGTTGAATTTAATAAAAACAAAAAACGTCATAGCTGCTTTTGTGGGAAAACTTCTTCTATTGAAACGAAATCTAGGAAGAGGTGAATACAGCCACTTTCCGACATTATTAGCATTATCGGTAAAACAGGAAGATTTACTTACTTACTGCCAACACCTGGACGCTCTTCAAGCTGATTTTACAGAGCGATTCCAGGATATTTTAAATATGAATGTATATGATATGATATGCTGTCCTTGATCTGTCTTTGCTTTCTGTATTAATCTGATGGAGCCATACGCCAAGTCTTTAATTGAGAATATCTGTCCTGATCTAAATTATCTAGAACATCTTCCAAATAGGAAGAGGGTATGTATCGCTTGGTATTATTTCCTATAATAGATGACAAGGTGCCATTTATTTTCACTTGACGTGACTTACTTTTTAGAGACCACCCAAACCGGAAAAGTCCATGGTGAGTTTGAATTTCGACTAATGTTTTGATTGAACATTTGGTCAGTTTGTTTTCTTATCTCTTGGCTATAGATTTTAGATTTCTACAAATCTTGATTGTTACGGTCATTTGAGAAGTTTGGGTATGGCTTGTTCCGACGAAGATGTAAATGAAATTGAGCTTGTTACTACGTAAAAAGGAAATTTCATGGCGACTTTTTGTTTCCCCTAAAAATGTTCAGCTTTTAGCAAACGGGTGACTTTGGCAAGAAGTCTCCATACTTCTTAAGTTGGGTCAGCGGCGAATTAACTTTATAATTGAATAAAAAAACTCATAATGCCTTGTACTTAATAAATCTGATCATCAAATCTCGTTTTTTTAAATATGCAGTTTTTCTAAACTGATTTTTTTATGTTTCTTTAAAAAATAAGTTTCCAAAAATGGAAAAAAAACGTTTTCAGTAACTAATAACTATAGAAAGCTTTGTAAAAATTAAAGCTACAGCGATCAAACTCGGACGTGCGTTTTCATAATAAATTGATGCAGTAAATAATTATTGCAGTATGCAAATATAAATCCCAATTACAAGCTGCAATAATACTAAAATAATTTATTTAGAAATCCCCCTTCATTTCAAGAGAAAATTCAATAGATTCTCAGTGTCTGTATTTACCCTCCTAATACATAACCATGTTATCGCAGCTGCATCAACTAATTCCTTCCAATTCATTCTCTTTATACCTTGCATCTTCCATCCTTTATTTAGAAACATTTATTTCATATCCAAAAGCCTCGCAAGTACTCCCAAGTGATGAATAGTACTATGTACTTATTAGTTATAATCGGCTATAACACTATTGTCTCTCTTTTCTTTTAATATTTGGTTTGTGACACGCTTCCGCTTATGCCGGGAACGCAACTTTCCGATTTACATAATAAGAAGAAGCGTGGCTTGCTGGCCTAACCTGTAATCTCTGCTCTTTTTGATACGCTTGAAAATTAACTGTCAGAACCAGACAATCTTTAACACGCAAACCACTTTCCCCTCAACGTAGTGGTATATTACCATACTATACGTACATACTACGTAATAATAATTGCGGCCGTTGTAAACGCAGTGCTTTGTAATCATAAAAGGTTCACCTTCACTTATTATTAGTTTATTACCCGTCTTTAAAGTTAAAAATTACGATACAAGCAAATAATAACGTAAAGAGAAGAAATTATAGGTTAAGAATGATGTAATTCAAAAGGCTTGCATTGACTTTTTGTTTTGACACATTCCAGTAATAATAAAGCTAAAATATACCAAACGGGAAAATTTGGAAGAGGATGGAATCGCACTTTCGCTAAATTTAATGAAACTTATTCCATTTAATATTACATATTGCCTGTAGTAAAAATGAAATGTGTAAATTTCATATAGTGTGGCATGCATGATTTTTTTAGTTTTTCGTATTTCAGCTTCTAACTTGCTCAGAAATTAATTATTTTATTATTATTTTTTTAAAGTAGCTCATGGTGAACGTTGATTTAATTCTTGACCAAGTTAGAGGTCAAAATATCAATCGAAAAAATCACCCTCGAAAATTTATTGGGCTATTAATATAAAAAGATCGGTCGAACAGTTTTCAAAGAAATCTTGTTTTGAAAATGAATAATTTTACGGTTTCGCTCACATATCTCGGGCAAACGGGTATGGTTACTGGGTACAAAGTAAACCAAGTTTCATTAAATTTTGCCAAAGTACAGTTCCATATTTCTTCTTTCAAATTCTTTGTTTTGGCATATACAGTATTGGTAAAGCTTCTCTTTGTGTTTGGGTTTTCATGTGTGAGCAAAGGAAAAATAGCGTATAGCAATACATCTGAGAAAGAGAGATTTCATTGCGTACTCGCCAGCTTTACAATATAGTAACTATTTTGTAAGGTTGGTGCTATATGTAAGAAAAATTGCTTAAAGGAAATTGTTAGGCACTTTGGTGTTGCTATATAGCAATAGCTTACTTTCCAAGGTTTTTACAACATACGAGGGTAGATCAGTATTTACGGTCCCTGACATAGTAGGCTTTGCATGATATCGTCACTCATTTTTCTATAAGAACTGTCATTACTAATTATTTCTTGTGTCAAGTTTTGCGTAGGTGCGTGTTGTTCTTTGAAAGTTATTAATAATTAAGCTGCTCGATAACAGACAATTTTTAAAAATGGAAAAAAGTTAAGTCAGAGCGGTGATAAAGTATTTGCAAAAAAAAGGATTAACTCCTAATGAAATTCACAAGGATATGACAGACGTTTTAGGGGACTCTGCCCCTTCTTACCAAGTGGTGAAAAATATGTCTCGTGAGTTTAGATTAGGCAGAACAACTTGCGAACATGCGAAAGGTGCGGGACGTCCAGTCTGTGTCACCGTTGACAAAAACATCAATTTGATCCATGATATGGTAATGGCAGATAGAAGACTGACTATTCGCCATATCGCGGAAATAACGAACATCTCTTATGGGTCAGTTGAAAATATTTTAAGAAATGTTCTTGATCTCAGAAAATTTTCGGCGCGTTGGGTTCCAAAGATGCTGACCGTCGATCAGAAACGCTCTAGAGTGCTGCATTCGGAAGCCAATTTGGAGTACCTGAAGGCCAATCGGAAGCAATTTCTCACTCGCTTTGTGACTGTGGATGAAACATGGGTGCACCATTTTGATCCTGAGACGAAAAGACAAAGTATGGAGTGGCATCACAGAGGTTCTCCACCTCCACGCAAATTTCGAGTTCAACGGGCGGCTGGAAAGATTATGGCCACAGTGTTCTGGGATGCAGAAGGAATTTTGATGATCGATTATTTGCAGCGTGGACACACAATAACGGGTTCTTATTATGCAGGGTTAATTCCAAAATTGCGCGAAAGCATCGACCGAAAAAGACCAGGAAAGTTGGCACACAAAATTTTGTTCCATCAGGACAACGCTCCAGTCCACAAGAGCTGCATTGTCATGGCTGCCATACAGAACGCTGGCTTTGAAATCCTAGAACACCCTCCATATTCACCAGACCTGGCACCCAGTGATTACCATCTATTTCCAAAATTAAAGGAAAACCTGCGTGGAAAAAAATATGGAGACGATAATGAAGTTATGACCGCAGTAAATGGCTGGGTTGAGGAGCAACCGGAAAACTTCTTCCTGAAAGGCATTGAAGCATTGGAACATCGGTGGACCAAGTGCATTGAAGTCCAGGGAGATTATGTTGAGAAATAAATAAATAATGTTTTAAAAATTCTTTCTCTTTCTATATTAGGGACCGTAAATATTGATCTTCCCTCGTATGAAATGTACATATTGCAATTTGATTGTGAATAAAGTGTCATTTACATAGAAAATGGAAATAAAATAATATACCATTAATTTTCAAATGTCACATTCTACTAACCCAAGGAACACAGTGTCATCTAATAAACATTTACTTAACATCTAGCATATATGTCTATCGACTGTATTTTCTAGATGCATTGTAGACCACTAAATGTCCGCAACTTAGATTGTATATACGACGTCTAAGTTATACTATTTTTAGATGTTCTAATAAGACTGCAAATCTGCAGCTGCTTAGGACCTATATCTGATGTCTAAGCTATACTACTTTTAGATATTGTAATAGACTACAAATTTGCATTTGCGTAGACGGAATATCTGACGTCTAAGTTATACTATTTTTTGATGTTCTAATAGACTACAAATTTGCATTTGCGTAGACGGAATATCCGACGTCTAACTTATACTATTTTTAGCTGTTCTAATAGACTACAAATTTGCATTTGCGTAGACGGAATATCCGACGTCTAACTTATAGTTTTTTTAGATGTTCTAATAGACTACAAAGAACAATGGTAAAAATCTGCTGATTTTGGTAGCGGAGAGGCCAACGGACAAATTATACATCATTTTGTTCGTCTTGATGTGTGGATTCTAATGGTACCAAAATCAAGAACAGGCTCCCGAGGGAACGGAAGCTATTAAAACGTTTGTGGGTTTACACAAAAAGGGACCTTACGGAAGTAAGCCATAGGATTCCTTTTCCCATCACATCTTTTAAATGGCCGATATCCAGTATCAAGTTAATCAAAATAATACGTCATGTGTATAAAATATAGCATATAAATGCTTTTACTATGCATCTTATTCTTATTAATTAAAAATCATATCTGTTATCTTTTATTAACAGTAGTAAAAGCACAAAAGTATTTGCTACATTTTATTCATATGGCTCATTATGCTGATTCTGGTAAAATAAACAATTTGTAAACTTTTATTTTACTAGAATCAGCATATTATTTTAATTAATTTAATACATTTGATACTTGATATTGCACCATTTAAAAGATGTGATGGGAAAAGAAGTCCTATGGATTACTTCCGTGAGGTTCCTTTTCGTGTAAACCTACAAATGTGTTAATAACTTTCGTTCCGTGCGTTGACCTCTCCGTTACCAAAATCAAGAGCTTTTTACCATTGTTCTTTGCATTTGCATAGACGGTATATCAGACATCATGTTAAAGATAATACGTACAATAATCTGTATAATTTTTATTAAAAAAGTCAAATGGAATCTTAACAGTACTCAATACTTATAAAATACAGCAAATTATGTTTGATTTTTTTGGTGTCGTTGGGGTGTCGTCTCACGGTTCCACCTCCTATTATAGCCAGTCTGTTTTTCTGTAAATTAAATATTTCTTATTAGAGTAAAAAATAAGAATTTTTTACAATCTCAAATATACAAGCAAGTTTAGAACAATAACTTTTTGCTGTTATATTATAAATGCAAAAACTAGATACCCAAAGCAGCAGAGATACTTCTTCTGGTAGTTCTACAAACGAACTGAGTACCGAACAATAACGGTAATTCAACAATAACTACCCCCTGCCCCCATCCAAAGTTCACGAACAGGCCGCATGGCCATCACGTGGGTGCAGGGTTGCAATATTGGGGGTTTATTGAGAAAGATGTCCTTTCTGATTATGTTTATTATTAGAATGTTATTGTTATTTCAATATGAATACAAGTAAAAATACAAACAGGTACCGACAGGCAAATGCCCAGGAGCCGGGGTCGGAAAACCCTGATCTTTTCCAGGAAAAATACTAATCTCCAAACGTCCCTCAGGCAAGGTTAATTGAAAATGTTTGGTGCATGTATGATAATTAAAGTTTGAAAAGACTTCCGCTCACAGAAATGTTATTTCTGTTATTTTTACTGGAGGCGATTGGAGTGTCAAAATTCTTACTTTAGATAACAATAAAAAAATAAAATTGAAAAATAAAGATTATCATTATTTATGGAACCATTTTTAAGCAAGGGTAGACTTTTTATCAGGTTAATTTTAAGCATAATTAACAAATTTTTGAAAATTCTAGATAATGTCTAATACATGTTTAAAATATATAGCTTTATAGACCAATAAAGTAGCATGTTTAAACTACATCTATTAAATGTAAGACAATAGACTCAGTTCGGATTCATCTAAATTAGATTGTAAATAGATGGTATATATTTTAGCATGTGTTTTCGGTCAAAAAGTTACATCAATTAGACGCATTTCAGATAACATTAAAAAATTTTTTTTATGAAAAATGAACATTATTATCCCTAACAAACTATTTTTAAGCATGCAGGTAAACTTTTTACCAGGTTATTTTTAAGCATAATAAAACATTTTTAAAAATTTTAGATAATGTCTAATACATGTCTAAAATATATAGCCTTATAGACACAATTAAATAGTATGTTTAAACTACATCTATTAAATGTAAGACAATAGACTCAGTTCCGATTCATCTAAGTTAGATTGTAAATAGATGGTATATATTTTAGCATGTGTTTTCGGTCAAAAAGTTACATCAATTAGACGCATTTCAGATAACATTAAACAAAATTTTTTTTATTGAAAATTAACATTATTTTCCCTAACAAACTATTTTTAAGCAAGAGGCTAAACTTTTATCAGGTTAATTTAAAGCATAATAATACCTTTTTTAAAATTATAGATAATGTCTATTACATGTCTAAAAGATATAGCGTTATAGACAGAATAAATTACTGTGTCTAAACTACATCTATTAGATGTACGATAGTAGATGTAGATGGAATTTAGATGAGGTAGATGGTAGATAGATGGTCTATAGATCACTATGTGTTTCTTGGGAACTTATAAAACGTTTACAGGGCAGCTGCCAGTTTTACAAGTCAGTAGCTCGTAAAAGAAGATTTTCGTTGTTTGTGTTCTCTTACATTAAATAAATTTAATTTACTTACTGAGGAATAATACAAAACTGTTTTTATATCACTATTTAAAATATTTTATTCGGAATCATATGGTAATATGTGCATTCCTAACCGCCTCAGAGGGTGGGAAATTAACCATTCCTAACTTACTTTTAATTCCCTCTCTTGGTCAGGAATGTAATCATTCCCTACCTGTTATCCCTCTCTTTGTCAGGAATGTGATCATTCCCGACCTGTTGTAAGTTCGTAGTTTGCTCGGTAGAGGGCGGGTGCATTATTAGGTCAAGTTTGTCACTTCAGTTGTCAGTTGTAAATAATTATTATTTGTTAAAAAATATGATGATTCCGAATAAAATAGTATACAAACCTCGGCGGGACGTTTCCTCCTGTCTCGAGCATTAGCTCACCTCGGGCCTGGGCCCTTGGTGAGCTATCTTAGCTCTCGACAGGAATGAAACACTTCCCGCCTCGGTATGTAATCTACTATAATTGAACCGCAAATTGCTCTGTAGAGAAAATATTTTAAAATAAGTAACATATTTTAATAATTTTATGGCATAATTTGACCACAGGTCTGACATACTTGATAGCAAAAATAATGACATTGGTGGCATAATTTGACCACAGGTTTGACATGCTTGATAGCGAAAACAGTGATCATAATTAGTGTTCGCTTAATTGCCAAGGTAGTAAGTCTAGCATCCTCATTAATCGTGTTTAAAAATGTTTATCTTTAGTTACTATAAACATACAAGTGTTGTTGGCTTTAAAAAACACAATTTAGGTTAGAGAGTATACAGTATTAAATTTTCAGTTGCGTCAAAATGACAAACGTCAATTATATTTATTCACAATCATATTGCAATATGTACATTTCATATGTTGTAAAAACCTTGGAAAGTAAGCTATTGCTATAGCACCACCAAACAATTAACAATTTCCTTTACATGTCAGTAAAACTGACATGTAAAGTTATGGCCAACTTTTTTTCTGAATAATTTAAAACAGGACGTTTTATCCGATTTAAATTTAAGTTTTTATAAATATATTTAACACTAAAAACATATTTTTTATTTAATATTAGTTTTATTCTTATTTTTCCGTGTTTTATATTTAATAATTACAACGGAATTAATTAATTTCTAATTTTAAAATACTGAGCGCATACTTTGCCATCTAGCGGCGAAGAATGAAACCTTACGTAATGTTTCTTTTGGTCGATAGATGGCTCTGATTGAAATTATGACAGTTTATAAAAAATTTATTTTAAAATTTAAAATTACTTTTTATTTTGATTACGTCTTAAGTCTAATTATTGTGAATAATATAGTATACATGTTTCGTTGGTAAAGTTTCCACGCCTCGCGATATTGTTTGACCTCGACGTACCGTATCGGTCAAACAATTATCGCTTGGCTTGTAAAGATATCCTTTACCAACTCAACATGTAATATACTATTACATGTCTGTAAAACTGGCATGTAAAGTCTTAGCAACTCTTTTTTGTGAATAATTGAAAACAGGACGTTTTATCCGATTTATATTTAACGCTAAAAGCATCTATTTTATTTAATATTAGTTTTATTTTTATTTTTCCGAATTTTATATTTAATAATTACGATGGAATTAATTTCTAATTTTAGAATACTGATCGCATACATTGCCATCTAGCGGCGAAGAATGAAACCTTACTTAAAATTTCTTTTGGTCGATAGATGGCGCTGATTGGAATTATGACATAGAGTCACTGTATCTAGTTACCTAGGCCAGCTGGTCGACCAGAGTCCTGCAAACCGCCGCCATATTGGGGCAAACGAAGCACGAAATTGTTCATTATTTCTTCTGTATTGAATTTAATGAAATCCACGTTTACTTTAAATGGTTTTTCTTATTCTGAAATATCAAACCTCTTAATATGTCAAACACGTAAAACGTGGTTTTAATTTGTCCATTATTAAAAATCACCCTTCTCTCCCCCAATATGGCGGCGGTTTGCGTTACTCTGATCGACCAGCTGGCCTAGGCGACTAGATGCAGTGACTCTATTATGACAGTTTATAAAAAGTTTGTTTTAAAATTTAAAATTACTTTTTATTTTGATTATTTAAGTCTACTTATTGTGAATAAAATAGTATACATGTTTCTTTGGTAAAGTTTCCAAGTCTCGCGATATTGTTTGACCTCGACGTACTGTCTCGGTCAAACAACTATCGCTTGGCTTGTAAAGATATCCTTTACCACCTGAACATGTAATATACTATTACAGGCATTTATGGTAACTAAGTAAATGGGTAGTTACAACTACAGCCATGTAAAACTTTACGGGCTCCTAAAAGAGATCTGTAAAATTCTACAATGATCATCAACAAAAAGCTATGGCAACTAATTTGGTGCTTAACCACAACCCACAAACCATACAAAAATACTATTCGCTATTTTTCCATTGCTTACATATGAAATTTCAAACCAAAAGCGAAGATTTACCAATAGTGTATATTTACTCAATATAATATATTGTAATTACATGAACACAATATATTTATAAGTCTGGAAGAGACTTTAACTATCTTTTTATTTATAGCAACCCTAATTAGAAACGAAGTCGCTGTCATTATGTTTCAAAGTAGGTTTTCACGTCTATTTCATCTATTTATTTTAAACTAAGGGGATTTTTTGTGTTACGAGGTTTCTTTCGTAGACGACTAGTTATTTATAGAACAAATTTAAAGATACTTTTCATGTAAAGAAGTATCAGGAAAATTCCATGGCTCATTTAACGCCAGATGGTAATAATATAGGAACTGAGGAAGCTAAAAGCAGCTTCTAGGTACAAATCGCAATTATTACATGATTATGGGTATTCATATACGAAAGAATTGTTACTTATTCTGTTTATTGTACAGAATAATATCTTTAGTCTTGACCTCCTTAAGTGATCGTTTCCCTACAATGATCGATTACTATTAGTTTTTATAAAGAATATAATACAATATGATCATTTAAGTTTTACATAAGAATAACTCATCTCATCAATCTTTAAATGACATTATGAAGTAATTTGGGACGAAGATTTTAATTTTCCTTGAACAGGACATAGACATACTAGGGATCGATACAGCGGCATTGGCGCCGATTGTCCAAAAAATTCATACATCGACAATTGGCAAAATGTACGCCGATTTATTTTCTCTGTACGAGAAAACTTTTACAAATTATCTTGTATAAGTATTTGCTGGCAGCGCATTAAGTTCGACAGAATTAATCATTCCGTTTCCCATTTGTGAAGTTACATGTCGCATATTTCCATTGTAATCTTTAGGGTAATAACAGCTAAAAGCAACTTGATGTCTTATTTAATTTTTGTTTTTTAGGTTTAATACATTTTAATTTTTCATTTAAATTTAAATACCGATTTTGCTAAATTTTACCTGCCAGAAAAATTAAGCAACTTTTAAAACAAATATTTTGAATTGCATCTTAACTTAAGAGTTGTTCTGTCGAATTTTCTTTTCGTTTTTTAATTTTCTATTTATAAATAAATAATATATAAATCATATATTTCATGAGAGGTTATGTTTTCCTTGAAATATCGCAACCGGGCAGCGATGCAATATTTTCAAAGAGAGATCGATAATACGCAATCTGGAAGTTTTGTATTGTTGCGCCGTCTTCAAAACAAATAGTGCCTGGAACTACAAACGCGAATGGCCGTATAAGAGAAGTTTGTCTCTCAAATCTAGGAGTCCGTGGGCGGTAAGATATTTACTATCAGATTGGAAGGTTTGGAGGTCATTTTACAGTTAAAACATAAGCATGATCGCACAACGCATGTCGACGTTATTTTGTGAATTTTAATTTTGTTAGAGTCACTACATCTATAGTCACCTAGGCTTTTGTCCCAATATGGCGGCGTTTTACGGTACTCTGATCGACTAGCACGGCCTAGGTGACTAGATGTAGTGACTCTAAATTTTGTTGCCGTACAACGCCATCTGCATGTAGTGACGAGTCCCAATTGAAATAATTTGACAGAGTTAGTTGTATTAATTTGCCTGAAAATAATTACAAAGAATGTGTTCTCTCATTAAAAAAATTCTTTGGGCTTTAAAAAAGTAAGAGTCTGAAATGTTACTTAATCCTAGGATGCATAACGTGGGATTTATAACCCATGCTAATGTTTATAAAACATCTTGCTTATGTTAGATGCATAAATTAGATGTGTCAAAGTGTGGATTCTTTTCTGATTGCGGTTCCTCAAGTAGATCCTAACAGTTACTTACAGGGTCGCTTTGATATTTTTTTCTGCTCTTATTAAGTAATATATTCCATTCGATATTGATCTGTTATGTTTTGTTTTCACGGAATGTGAATAATATAATCGAGTTTGTTTTTTTAACTAAAAGGAAATAAAAACTGAATCTATCGGTGAAAATGATAAAAATTTGAACCCCGCTGGACGTTTTAAAATCGGTAAAAGCAATCGCTATAAACTTATGCCAGAAAGAAGTGCAAAACGTACAAGGTCAAGATTCTAAATGTGGAGGTATATATTGAATAGTCATAGAAAAAGTATTGTATTCTACTTGCGTGTAATGGCTATTACTCATGAGGATGAATTGCGTTACACAAATCAGTAGATAATCGGCTATGAAAACTCATCTACCGAATAGACTATGATCCACTAGGGTTGCTATAAGCCAGAAGATAAAATCAATAGATAATAATGATTCGAGGCCGTGAATTTCATAACCATTTCATTTGGTGTAAGATGAGATCGCCTGTTCAGCCTAGTAATGCTTAATTTGTGTCTTATTAGTCCAGTTACTTTAGACATAAATATGGCTTCTGTTCTAAAAAATATCAGAACTATTTTTTTAATCGCTTCAGTTTGTAATTTTAAACAATATATTAAAATGGAGGGTGAGATGGCGCCGGCGTTAGAAGGTATTAAAGGTCAAAGGTTAAAAAATTCGTTGTTTTGAGAATATCTCACTGCCTATGGTTCACAGGTCAATTAAGGTTCTTATAAAAATGATAGATAGTTAAATTTCCGACAAAACAGGTTATATTAATTACTTACGTACAGTGAACAACCATCGTATTCGGTTGTATCCGTTTCCGCACCACCTTCGAGGTAGAATACAAAGCGCGTTTTTTAAATGGTTTACCCAGTAGGCCTAATCCATGTTTAGTGTTAAAAAATAAATTACCTTCGTCAATTTAATGTGTCCGTATTTCGTTGTCATCCCCTTTAGTTCTTCATCTTCATCATATTTATATTTCTTTATGTGGAGCTCAAAAGCCAAAATTTGTTAAAGCCGTTTTGATCCATATCTACGACGTAAAAAGACAGAAAAACCAATCAATAATTGTTATGAAAATGATCTTGGTCTGGCTGCAGATATGTTTCGGAGCTAACGTAGTTGTTGTGTTGGATGGCCATGACGACAACAGTAAAAACATCAAGGCAATATGGAACAGTCACGTAGAATTACAACAGTTTCTGAATCTATCAAAGTTATTTTCGACGAAAGTATAGAACTGCCAATCTCTCGAGATGAGTTTTGTTTTTGTTGTAATTTACTCTTCCATTTTAACTCAATATATCTAATTACATAATAGCAAAATTGGTGTTTTTGTTTTTTGTCCGCGGTAGTACCTCTACACAGAGAGAAATACTTCATAAGAGCTTTGCACAATATTGTTCAAAACGGTGTTGGAGAAATTTATATTATAATTGTAGAATCGTATTGTCCAGCGTTGTGTAGGATTTCGTTACTGAATTGTCTAACAGGAACTTACGACAATTATTTAACACAGTCAGATTTAGTTCTGCTTTCTTTGGAACAATGTTGTAGAGGATAAGCTAGCATATTATGTTGAAGTATAATTGTAAAAAATGTTTAGAAAAATACAATATTTTGTTTGAATGAAATCATAATCCAGTGTTCAAACTGCTTGCTACTAATTATTGTGTTTCGCAAAGTTTATGGATGACATCCTATAGATGTCACCACTTGTAATTGTCGCTATTAATGTAAATTCGAGATTTATATATAAACAGCCGACGGCAAAAGAAAATTTTAGTGTTATACGTGTATATACTACACGTGTATAGTATGTAAATACTATACATTGTATAGCTATATACATATTAGTTACATATATTTTAATATATGTAAAAATATATATTTTATTTGTGATATCTAGCCTTCTGTATAGAATATTTGTGCCAGAGTATTGCACAATTTGTATAAATGTGAACAAGTAATTGTGTTAAATACTATTAAGCAATTGTGGCACACACTAGCGCAACAATTGTACAATTTTGTATAAAATTGTATGCAATAACATTACACATTCTGTTTTAATAAGTAACACAATTTGTTATGGAAACTTATACACAACTATTCATTTGATTCTACAAAATTACTATTGACTTCCACAAAATCTTGACAAACTAAATGACACAATCTTGTTTTATAATTGTACACAAATTGTCCCTGTCACTTTTTTAAGACCAATTTGTTTTACAATACCACACAATTGTTGATGAAATTTAAATACATTTTTCTCTGTGTACCTAGCTTTTTCGTTTAGGAAGCAGATACTGGGAGGCAAAGTTAAAAAATTGCGAAATTTTGGAAACGGGTTTTGACGTAATATGTAACTTTAAAATTATTTATCCACTCTTGATGGTCTGAGTATCAATTTTACTTACATACATATACTCTGATTGATTTTTGCTTGGAGCATTCTGTCATTATACAAATTAGTATATTATTTATTTTAGGATTTATACTAGTATTAAAAATTTGTTTGTATAGTACAGATGGTGGGGATTAATTTAGTTTCTATTCACTTCTACTTATACAAATAACTATATTTCACGATGATGAGACAGCGGAAACATTCATATACGATATTATTATTTGTCTTTTTTCCCCCCTAAAAGCACAATGGGATTTAATATTTCATTATGTAAATGGGTACAGACACCCTTTGAACTTTTAATAGCTATGTGTTATGTATGAGTCAATAAAAAACCATCATGTGGTGTGATCCGAGATAATTTCTTAAACGTATTGATAAGGGTCGTATACTCATATGGTGTGATTTATTGTATTGCCTATTGTTTTTTATATTTTACGTCATAGAGACTTGCTTACCATTCCTCAACACAGAAACTTATAAGCGACCGCTTTCTTAAAAAAATAGCTTATCATTACAATGACTTATCTAACGAATGCAAAAGCTTTTCATACCTCAAATGTAAAAAACATGTAAAGGCTATGTTGTTGATATAGTATACTTAAATGGCCGGCTTGCCAATACCCCATTCACATAGCTTGCTTAAGTTCTGATCAACTTAATTAAATTAATTCCGAATTAAATTCATTAAAGAGTCATTAAATTCGAAATTCAGAAATTTCATTGTCTGAGATTTAACAGACCTTGAATGTTATCCAATTATATTTCTAGATTTCAAGTTTAATCAGAATTTAATCAAGCTTTGTGAAACCGGCCATTAATTTACTAATATGGAGCCGATCTTGATGCGACTGGTTGAGAATGGGCCTCTTAAACTTCTTAGGATTATCATTACTATTATTACTGATTCAATTTGTTGTGTTAAACATGCCAACAAGTGAACCATACAGCATACAGGGTTAGGCGGCAGAGCAGGATGTGGATATATCCACTACTAAACCTCGGCCTTTTATTTTAGTCGTATGTATTTTAAGGAAATGTGACTCTTGATAACGATAATGTAATTTATGTTGATGTTTTGTTTAATAAAGACAATATTATTATTATTATTGGACTTTTTTGAACTTTTAACATAAATATACCTACAGTTACTATCGAATGTTATGAGTTATATGAAAATCATTTTAACCCAGTCTTTCATATGAAGATAATAAATTAATTCTCTCTCTAAATGTTATCAAACCTTTTGCACAAATCCCCCGCCACTCAATCCATTAGCAATTCTCAACGAAATTTACACTGCATTATACCATAAGCGAAATTCGAGAGCTGTGAAATTGATTCAGAAATCGGTACTAACGTACGCAATCAACCAACCAGCCATGGAAGCAAACAACCACCCTACGGGCCCTAGATGTTATTAAAGCACGGTTGATAGAGTGGCACGTGTAGAGTACGCTATTACGAGGTCATGCCACCAGCACATCCGGATTATCACAGTTTCCCCCCTAATTTAATAACTTCAATAAATTAATATTATAAATTAATCTCTTTTTCCTTTTAATATAATTTACATTCCCTTCCGCGATGTAAGAAGAGAGGGAATCCACACTAACTTGAGTACTACTCTGCTTTTATTCACTGATGAACAAACATACGTTAGATTGCTCTTGGGGTTCTGAGAGTTTATAAATTTTAATTAAATGTATTCAAAGGTTGTCTCAAATAAACACGCATGTCTGGAAAACAAATATGGACTCGATACGAAGAAAAGAAGAAGCAAAGACTTTATTTTTATATTTGATTTTTTTGTATTTAGGAAGGCTTTCTCAAATATCCTGTATAAGTATACACTTATTTATTCTATAGGTATTATCATCCTTTCTTGTTCAAAATAAAACATTTATATTAGTTCTTTTTAACTTGAGAATTTATTTTTTGTTTGCGTGCGATTCCCCTCGCTTTCGGCCTACACGCTTATTAATTTGCTGTCAAATGTTTTGATGTGAGATATACTATTAATGAATTTAATAACTGGACTTGAAATATTTAAGCACTTTTTCTCACAGACTGTGCAGTCAAGTAATAACATTTCGTGCTATCTAGTCGAATCTAGTACGTGATTTTACTGGAAATTCCTATGAATTGTCATTAAAGAATAAACACTGGGAACGTAAATTACAGGCATTATTAAATCAATATCAAACAATGTATTTTTATCCCAAAAACGAACAATTTCTGCACAATTTATAACCAAACTATATAATAAATTAATGGTAGTTTCGTAATAGATTGGAATATCTAAGAGGAATTGATTATATGCTATATAGACCAGCGTCTTTCAACGGAACACTTACAATTAATTTTGAGTAGGAAGATAGTAAGAAAAATAATAGAGAAAGGACAATACATACATGACATTTTACTTACACAATAAGAATAGGCAAAAGTTACTACAGTATTGTAACAAATAGGGGAATCCCTATACGAAGGCGGCAGAACATTCCAGAGCGAAGCGTCATACACCCGCAAGAACATACTCGAAGATTCGACACGAGTCGCGTATATGACGCATCAGGCGGTTAGACGAGATACAATACACGGGTATGTTCCAGCGTTTGCTGGAATGTTTACGTGGAAGTTAGAAGTCTCGTCCCAGATAGAAGGAAGTTCAGTTAGTATTCGACCGGCGTGTTGAAATGTGCTGTAACGGGATTAACACTGGATGGAGTGTTAGGGCTACTTATAATTAATTCTTGTAGAAGGAAATAAAACTCAAGTTTACTTCTATGAATTATTTATTTGACTCTAATAGTTTATTGATTCGCGTTGCCTAGTACCATTTCGTATCTATGTAAAAAATATATGAGTTGTGAGCCGTTCACAACTTTACCCCGCCCGGTCTGAAACGTGGGTAATACATACATGAAAAAGAAAAAAATACGGAATGGTATTTTGGAGAAAAAATGGAGTATTTTAAAGGCACTTGAATAAAGTTGTAAAATGCTCCAGCTACAAAAACTCCACTAGGTAGTATACAATACAAAACTTAAGCTAACTAACAATACGGAACTTGCGACGGTAACTCTTGGAACCTGTAAACAGAAAGAAAAAAAAAACAGAAAAGTGTTCAAATTTTCAAAGTCAACAGGTAAAAGGTTTTCAAAAGATGCCTTCGCGTAGCATTTGAAATCAGTTCATTGTTGGCTTAACATTATAAAGTAAATAATCTAAAAAATATGCAGGCTTTAGCCTATCTAAAGAGATAGGGCCAGTGTGATTTTCTAAAGTGGCGTATTTAACTGTCCGTTCTAGCACTTTATAGGGGCCTAAATAACTGTCTTTCATGCCTAGAGCGTGCGTGTCATTACGAACGTACACGTGTGTGCAGTTGGTCAAGTCGCTGGGGACGAAGGACTGACCGGAATACGTTTTTGTAAAAAAATGCTTCTGCTTCCTCATACGACGTTTGAGATTGGCTACGAAATTAGGGAGGTTCATGTCGTTAGCCAGTTGTTCTTCTTCAAAGAAATCTCCAGGTAGTCGTAAAGGGGTAGCATACAGGATTTCTGCAGGAGAAACATTAACTTGCGATGTCAGTGTTGCACGTAAGCTCAAGAGAATCCAAGGGAGATTCGTTAACCAGGAGGAAGTTCCTGTGGTTTGAATGGATTGCTTGAGTGTCCGATTAAAACGTTCGATAGCGCCCTGACTAATCGGATGGAAGGCCGTGAATTTGACGTGTTTAATTCCTAACATGGCCATGAAGTTGATCCATGCATGAGAACGGAATATTCTTGCATTGTCCGTGATGAGATACTTGGGAATTCCAAAGCGGGACACCCACGTGTCGACAAATGCAGTGATTACTGACTCCACGGAAGAATCCTTCAGAGGAATTGCTTCCGGCCACCGACTGTAGCTGTCAATAATGGTAAGGAGGAATTTATAACCTCCCGATTTGTGTAATTAGTTAATAGTCGAATATTAGTGAATAAATAAATGTTATAAATGATATTGGATTAAAAATAAATAGCCTACTTTAACTTTGTAAATATCTAGCATTAAGTTCGTTAAACAGTTTATAATTATAGTGTTTTAATTAGTGTATGTAAATAATATCTCTCTTGTGAATAGACGATTTAAACAGCATTTTTGTTATTATTTTAAAAAGAATGTTACAATATGGAGAGCCTAGGACATAGGCTAGGACTGTGGATACTACATATTAGTCTAAATTCATTAAATTAAAATATGATTGAATTTCATAATCTGGTTCAGTTTATTAACACGATAGGTTACAAATCGAAATACTCTGTTAGAAATTCATTAGAATTAGTAGATAAGCTGCAAAACATACATCTTCCACCACATTCAAAACTTGTTAGTTTTGATATTTGCAACATGTTCTCCAGAATACCCCCACAAGAATGTATTCCTTTATTAGATAGTTTCTTGATCAATAGTAATATAGAATTAGTTAAAAGGTTAGAGTTAATTCAATTATTTGACCTTTGTATAAGTCAAAATTATTTCACTTTTAATAACATAATTTATTTACAAAAGGATGGTTTACCTATGGGTAATTCTCTAAGTCCTCTATTAGCTAACATATTTATGGACAAGTTCGAAGATCAAATATTTGAATTTAACCTCTCTAAACACATTATCTTCTGGTGTCGTTATGTTGATGACATTTTAGCTTGTTTTGACAGTTCTTTTGAGGTTATCAATGAATTTTTAATTCTTATTAATAGTATCCACCCTAACATAAATTTTACACTAGAAACAGAACAAAACAGGGCTATAAACTTTCTAGACTTAAATATCAAGATTAACGCAGACAATCTATTTGAATTTTCCATATACAGAAAACCAACACAGACATAACAATACCAAATGCATCTTGTCACCATAATACACATAAAATAGCAGCCTACAGATCATTAGTACACAGAACTTTAACTATTCCACTAACAAAATCAGATTTTATCAAAGAGATATCAACCATTAAACAACTAGCACATGCAAATCATTACAATCCGAACATGGTTGACACTTTAATTAAACAAAAAGATTATAGGTTAGCTATCAAAAGAATATATCCCATTGACAATCAAACAGAAGACACAAATTACATATCTATACCATATTTTGGCAAAATATCAGAAAAAATTTTAAATTGTTCTTTTTGTAGTTCGGTATATATTGGGCAAACACTTCGAAATTTTGACATAAGATATAAAGAACACGTACGTCATTACAAAAATAAACATCCTGAAAAACTAATTACACCAAACACCTTTTAGAACAAAATCACACAATGACTCCTCAAAATAATATTAAATTCCTACATTTTTGTAATAACAAACGCAAATTAGACATTTTAGAAGCCTTTGAGATATACAAACACAAACTCAGGGTACTTTTAATGAATGAACAACTTGAGCTCAGTAATTCTCCGTTACTGGAAGTATTAGATATTTAATTCTGATTATTATTATTTTATCTAGTTACCTATTTTTGTATCTACCTTAGCGACGTGTTTGTTTATAATTATATTACCTTTGATAATGACAGCATACCTGTCGAAACAATATTGTCAGGTTATATTTTAATAAAACTGTGAAACTTTTACTAATCTTTATTTATTTCATGATTATGGAGTTCCACAAAGTAAGGCTGGAAACAATAAACAAGTATATTTTCCTACTTTGGTTTCAATCAGTTTTTCTAATTTTTTGTCTTTTTTATCTCAGCTCCCCCCCCCATATGTTATTTTGTGCTCCCCTAAAGAGTCCCACAGGTTGAAAATTACTGCTCTAAGCTAGTGGCAAGGCGCGTTTTTCAGAATACATACATATTGACCTTTGACCCCAATGTCAAGCTAAAATACAAAAATGAGTCTGATGCATGCAAAATTCCATTATTCCGATATAAATATCAAGCAGTATGTGTCATATGTAAACGTACCTTTGTACATAAAGTAACCTCTTTTGAATTATGCTACAAAATAAAGAACTTGGATTTTCTCTAACATTCGAATAGTTTTTGTAATTACAACAGTATAGAAACACAAATGCTACTAATAATCCAATTTAATATTTTTAACACAACTAATTCAAATCTTTTTATCTTTTCAGGTATATTAGTAGACATACAAAGTTATTATGGCATACAAGACAAAGAAGCTGGTCTTTTACAAACAGCATTTGTACTCAGTTACATGGTATTTGCTCCATTATTTGGTTATCTTGGTGATCGGCATAGCAGACGTCTTATTATGGCTTTTGGTGTATTTTTATGGAGTCTCACAACTTTAATAGGATCATTTATGAGTGTAAGTAGCAATCTTATTAAATATTACCTATTTAGTAATTAACTATTGTAATTTGCAGAATTTTACATGGTTTGTGGTCTTCAGAGCATTGGTCGGTATAGGTGAAGCAAGTTATTCGACCATAGCACCAACCATTATTAGTGATTTATTTGTAAAAGATGTTCGATCTAAAATGTTGGCATTGTTTTATTTTGCCATTCCTGTAGGAAGGTTAGTAGAATTATTAATTGATACTTGTAAAATGTGCAAGGAAACGATTCCTTAACATTAAGGAACTTTCATTTTTTAGTAATATTTTTAACTCAAAAGTGTTAATTGTACAGAAATGCATATACTTTAATACTTATTCGCTAATGCAGAATTTGAATTTCATCAAGGTTTAAATAATCAATTAATTTGCTTAGAAGGACAATGTCTTTTTCTATTTAAAAGAGTTCAATAAAAAACCAGAATTTTCTAATCTGCAGTTGTTTCATGGTTTAATTAATGTATACAGTATATATGCAATATATTGTGACGCCATTGTAAACATTTTGTGCAGATATCTGAACTATTAAATTCCTTTCTGGTCTCAAAATTTACCAAAGTATACCAAAAAAAATCGAATAATATCTTAATAGTATTTTGCAAATTGTATCCACAGATTAGAGATTTGCCTACCTTTTTTACATAAACTTTTTTTTTAAATAAAATCTAAATGAAGAAAGTATTCTTTGGAATGTGGAGGTGAACTAAGGACTAAAGTTTCCTTTGAAATTGTAAATATGAATAGACGGAAAATATACAATAGTTCTTATTTTTTTTTTCCTATTTTGGCTTTGTTTAGCAGAAAAATAGATTTAAATTGGCTTTTAGTGTTACACTTAAGTATACAGTAATACCCTGAAGTTACGCGATAGGTGGGACCTACAAAGATCGCGTAAGTCGGATTCGCGTAACTCGGGGTACAATTTTGCATACAAATCTATATAAATTTTAGTTAATTGGGGCTGAAACAAAAACACAACTTTTTTTAGAAATTGTAGTTTTTCGTACATAATATATGTATAATAATGAAAGTGTTACATAAATGATTGTTCTTGACATAGTTATTTTTCAAGTGTACTTTAATAAATAAATAAATGATACTGTAATAAACCTTACACAAACCCATCGTAAGTTTCGTCCATAGAAATCGAATAGTTCGCGTAAAACCGCCGTGTTGCGCGAAATATGAGCGGATTGGCGCGAGTGAGTGATGGGGAGAGAAGCGGTAGGGAAAAATAAGAAACCGCGTAAGTTGGGGTATTATTGTATGTCATAATGTAAATTGCAAGTCACAAAATCACCTACACTCAGGATAATGATTGGGTTGCTTAAATTTAGTGAGGGCGAACTTGGAAATATTTCCAATGAAATTGCCTCATATTCAAATAGGCATGACTTAATAGACAAATAAAATGTTTTAACCATTAAAAGATATTAATTATATTGACTGGTCAGTAATATGAAAATCCATTATACATAACAGGGTGTCTCATAGCCCCTGCACCAGACTTTACCAGTGCATTTCTGATGGCATTTGGAAACCTCAAAAAACCTTATTAAAGTTTTTTTGATTAAAGTTCAAATTTTTAATAATTTTGATCGACGTTTTCAGAAAAGTATGTATAATTGATGTAGGTCAGGTATTAAGTCGAATAGGATTAAATGCAAGCTCTTTAGAAATTGACACATCAGTAAAAACGTGACATCTGTTGAATTAGCACAAAGATGCAGACAGTGCAAATTCCATTTTGGATGGTGTTGAAAGAACTTAAAAGGTTTTATTAGTCCGGGGCATTCTCCTGTATTCTAATAGGAAAGTAGACAGAAATTACATTACATCATTTTAATACTGACCCATGTAATGATATCATTAAATTTGATTTGTTATTCGTTAATAAACAGATATCAGTTAATTAAGTAAAGACGATAATTTAATCTATCCATCAATAGGTATTGTTATTTTTTACTTATTATTTATTTTATTGGAAGTCTTAAATCTAAATACAGTAGTACACAGTTCTATTAGTAAAACCTTTATTTTTTATGTTTTGATAGAATGACCTTGATGGATGGTAATTTGTTTACATAGTATAAAAACAATGCCTAAAAAATAAGTAAATACCGTTATACTATTTTACTAAAAACTGTAGTGTAAGGGATTTGCAAATTGTTAGGCCCTACCTTGGCCGAGTGTTTACAAACATAATATGTACTCAAAATAAAAGTAGTGGGCGGGGTTGTTTTCATTATTTTAGTACTAATGCAGCTGTGTTCAATTATTAGTCACAATTCTTAGGAATATTTACGGTATCTACAGTGATGATTTTATTTCTTTTCACTAGAAATCGGTACCCTTTATTTATTACATAGTATGTACTTTCTGGAAATAAATATTATTTTAAAAATAATAGTTGGAAGTAATACAGTACAGCATGCTCAAAAAATAACACAACTGGCACTCGGTTATCAGAAACAAAAATCTAATAATATAAAATAATACAAACACATAATACTACTAATAGAATACTAAATTACCTTACAGCGAATTTTTGAAAATATCTTATTTTTACTGTAAACAAAATACGAAAATATTTTTTTATTCACAGGCCTGCTTGTATTACACATTATAGGGGTTAACGTACGTATTAAAAGAATATGAGATTGAAATACCGTTTTTGAAACATAATATCAAACACGAGTACGTTTCTTATTTATTTATCTGTTCTTATTCCACGAAACACTTGGCCAAAATAAAGACAGGTTATTACTTTATTATGATAGCTTGCACATTCTCGAAAACAAGTAAGTGGTATTGCTATCACCTTGAACTTTAAAATACGTGTTGTGTGTATTCATACTATTAAATTTGAAAACATTTGGCTGAACTTCGATGCTGTTTTTCTCCAAAAGTATAGAAGTACGAGAAAAATGGTATATAGAAATTTTCTTTCTTCCTGGCACGACTGGAGATAATGGCCTAACTAAGTTTAATTCGTTAGTATGTCGCGACCGTGACATAACATCCAGATGAGATTTACAGGAATTGTATAGAAATACCTGTACTTCAATAATATTTTTGTCCACTGAATCTGACCACCCTGAAGAGGCGATTTTGTAGGGTCTTGCTTCCGTGATGGAACATCCACTTTTTTTTAAATTAAAGTTTAAACTGTCCAAACCACAAAAATTTTTGTTAGCCTGAGCAAAACTGCAACTTAAAAAACACATTTCTACCAAGGTTTGCTCAGGCTGACAAATCGTTTTGTTGTTTGGGCAGTTTAACCTTCAATTTCAAAAAAAAGTAAGTGGATGTTCCATCACCGAAGCGAGAAGCTACAAAACCGCCTCTTCAGGGTGAACAGCTGGGTGCTTCTGCCAGGATGGGGTAAGGTTGATAAAGATATTCTTTAAGTGCAGATATTCCTCTACAAATCCTGTAAATTTCATCTGGATTTATGTAACTAATGGATTAATGTAGCGAAATACTATCGAATTAAACTTAATTAGGGCATTAACTCCAGTCGTTCCAGGATTTGCTTATAGGCATATACGAGGTTTTGTGTTCCCTACACTGTGTACTTCCACATTTTTCATAAAATAATCATATGTTTGATGACAGTCAAAATGGTGTGAAAATGACTTGCTGTATATTTCAATTATAAGTATTACTTACTTATAGTACCTATAATATAAAGGAATGGTACATTTAAAATCCGACAGATTAAACTATTACAAAAATTTGAGAAAGTAAAGTAAAGAAATTAATGAAACTTTTATTTAATCTTTTAGTATATATTTCAATCTATGAGTAATACAAAAAAAATTAAGAAACAATTAAGAACTATAAAATAACCTAACTTTTTTTTTGATTGTCGACATCAGCTTTTGTACATGCTCATCATGCATTCTTCTAGACGCCTGTCTTCATTTTATTCTAAATTGTTCTATATTTGAAACGTTAAATTTTGTATTTCGTAATTTTCTTTTGATTTGTGCCCAATATCTCTCTATAGGACACAACTCAGGACAATTTGGTGGATTCATATCCCTAGGGGCAATGTGTATATTGTTTTCTTCGTAAAATTCTCTTGCACCAAGACTGTAGTAACACGAAGCTAAGTCTGGCCAAAAGAAGGTAGGAACTCTATGACGATTTAAAAAGGGTTTTAGTCGTTTTTCTAAGCATTCTTGCACATAAATGTTGGTGTTAATTGTACCAGTTGTTACAAACTCTTCACTTTTCAAGCCACAGCTACATATGCCTTGCCAAACCAAGTATTTCTTTGGGTATTTACTAATCTTTTTATGTTTATACTCATCACATTTCCTTTCTTCGAATCTACACTTCCTCTTTTATCAGCGATGTAATACTCCTGTCTTGGATCAATAACAATAATCAAATTTTGTTAAAAAATTTTCATACAATTTTCTGGCATGGGTTTTAGCAACTTTTTGTTTAGTAGGATCCCTATTTGGTACCTTTTGTATTTTATATGATTTTATACCATTTCTCACTTTAATTCGATGAACTGTGCTTTTCGATGTTCCTGCTACCACAGCTAGAGACCTTTCTGATATGTTTGGATTTTTTTTCAATTCCCTAATTATTTTTTGATCTCTCCTTGTATGAGTTTTTCTGTTTCCACCTGAACCAACTTTTCTTTCTACTGACATTTCTTATAATTACTTATTACATTTTGAACTGTTGAGCGTGAAATTTTTAATCTTTTTGCAAACTGAACTTGAGAAACATTGCAATTTTCTCAATATTTGTTTAAAATTAAAAACCTTTGCTCTAGTTCTTTCATTTCAAACTTTACGACAAAGTAAATTATTTAGAAATGATAACCTGCACAATTTACATTGACATGACAGTTATCAAATGACAAAACTGTTTTACAATTGCATAGTAGGTTAGGCTACTAGATCAAAAATTATCATGCCAAATTTTAAATGGACCATTCCTTACATAATTTCTTATTGATTTTTAAATAGTTAGGTATGTTGCCCCAGGTAGAACTTTAATAATCACTAAAAAAAAATAAAATTTAAATATGATTTTATTGTTTTCTTGTGTACAAGCTCAAAGGTTACATGGTTTCAAGTTGTCATTTATACAAAGAAAAGTGAAGACTAAGAGAAGATACTAAATGTAGGTATAGGATTAGGGTAACGTTCCAATAATTACAATTTGTGATTGTGTTTTTAATACTGATTAAACACATTATTTTCTACTGAAAATTATGGTTACAAGTAACAATAATAAGTTCACTCATAAGAACAACGAGTTCATTTCCACATTACCAAACAATACTTGAAGAACATGTAAGAACAATCAAAGTCTACAGTTAAGAATAATAATGTTCATATTTTTATTACATACTTTTGAGATATTGGGTTTCAAGAGAATTTTATTTCATTTTTGTTTCAGAAACAGCCTAAGTCGTTTTTGAAAATTAACAAATGAATAAACAAATTCGAAATCGCAAATTAAGGTTAGACCAACAGATACTCATAAACATCATTTTATTTTAGAGATCATTTTTCAATAGCGATAACTGATAAATTTTACTATTATGCCCTTGGTTTTTGGGAGCGTTGATTAATAGGACTAGTTCGATGACATCTGTCTATTTGTTCGGGTTTAACATCAAGTCCCATTTTACTCTTGAACATTATTTCTATTATTTTTTCTTCAACCTTCTCATTTTCATCTTTGATTCCAAACATATGCACGCTATTTCTTCGTGTATATTGCTCAAGGCTATTATTTTTACACATCAATATTAGGTTTCATTGTTCATTGGTTCTATGCAGATGCAAAATAAGAAAGGCTAAGAACTTTTGCGCCTTAAATTTTGTAGGCAGTGTTATTAGAACTTATCTGTTAGCATAACTGATATTGATGTGAAAAGTTTTTATAATCTAAACCCTAATAAATGTAACTTGGGTCTTTTCTGAAATAAATAGTTTAAGAAATGTAGATACCTTAAGAACTCTTTACTTACATTATTGCAATTTAATTGTTATATTTTAATTAAATTTTTTTTATATAGCGGTCTGGGCTACATTGTTGGCTCGGAAACTGCTTTAATAGCTGGTAAATGGCAATGGGCCCTTCGAGTAACACCCGTATTGGGAGCAATTGCCGTTGTACTCATTTTATTTGTAATGAAAGATCCCCAACGAGGACAGAGTGAAGGTGCTCATAGTTTAGAAACTACCTCATGGTTCGAAGATTTAGCAGATATCGTGAAAAAGTAATTGCAATATTTTCATTTATTACATTAAATGCTAATTGAATTTATCTTTTAGTCCAAGTTTCATGCTCTCTACTGCAGGTTTTACTTGTGTAGCATTTGTAGCTGGAGCATTAGCATGGTGGGGGCCTAAATTTATCTACCTTGGCATTAGGTTACAGCCTGGGAATGAGGATATCCAACAAAATGAGTAAGTTTATAATTTTCTAATTGCTCTAATCAAAAGTAAATCTTAATGAAATATGAAAAAAAAACAAGTAATCAAATATTTACAGTGTATCTTATAAGTTTGGAATTTTGGCAATGGTATCGGGATTATTGGGCGTACCAGCAGGCAGTTTTTTGGCTCAAAAATTACGTAATGAATATCCAAACATTGATCCTCTAATTTGTGCTGTTGGTTTGATTGCATCAAGCCCTCTGGTCTTTTTTGCATGTATAACAGCTGCTACCAGTACAGTAGCATGCTATCTCTTCGTTTTTTTCGGTGAACTTTTTCTAAATCTCACATGGTCAATTGTTGCAGATATGCTGTTGGTAAGAATTATATATTTTGTATGGTACATATTAATGACCATGTGAGATATGTTGCATTTTTTTATTTATTCTAGTTGAATAAAATATATAAATTGAAAGCTATTGAAATATCTGAAAATGGTGTTAAATGTTTTTATAAGTAAACATTAGTGATGATTTATTGTTTTAATTGTTAATAAAATAAACCTTAATTAATCAAATATTAAATAATACATCACATTAATGAAGTACTATATGATGCTATGCTTGTTATAATAATTTTCATGCACTCATTTCATATAATCCCTTCATTCATTAATTCATAAATTTAATTTTCTTACACATTTCTAACAAAGATTTCTCTACGATTTAATACTTGTTTTCTGGTATTTCAAACAATTTTTTTTATAGTTTTGAAATGATTTTTAAAAGTAAATTTACTACAGTATAGGTAATGTTTCATAATTTCTTTAAGAAGAAAATGTATACATATCTCACATTTTGCTAATGTTGTTTCAGTTTGTCTTTCCCATTTGGCGGAATTACCATGCTGGCTGGCATAGTTGGTCTTGCTCTGGGGTGTTTTTTGAGCCAGTGGTTGAAACAAAAATACCCAAGAGTAGATCCAATAATATGTGCAGCTGGTTTACTAACCTCGGCTCCCTTACTTCTGGGTTGCACGTACGCAGCTCCCAGTAATTCATATCTTTGTTTCGTGCTGTTGTTTTTTGGACAAGTTGCGTTGAATCTGAATTGGGCTATAGTCTGTGATATTTTACTGGTAAGAAAAAAGGAATTTTTCCGTTTTTTAAATTATTTTCTCCTTTTAAAAATGATGTTTCTACATATAATTTGTTTTTGGTTATTGGTTCAATTGGCTTGGTCTTCGTTTTAGTTTAATTGTATTGTTTTTCTTTGTGTATTATATTTTTCAGTGGGCTCGTCTCTTTGAACCTTCATAATTATTTATTTTTTGTTTATACTAGAAGTTAAGATTAAAAAAAAGTTCAAACAGACAACCCTGGTAGTGGTCTTTACATTCTCTATTTAATGTGATTAAACAATTAAGTATTACTACCTTTCTTGTTGGTTCTGGATTACTTGCCTTTTGCTTTATTTATACACAGTGAATTAAGATGTTTTATCAATGTTGTGTATTTTTTTGGGGTGTGAAATTTAAATGATAAGTTCCTCTGTGTTCTCATTTATTCTTATTACTAGATTAGTCTTATATCTTGTGTCTGCACAAATATGATTGCTTATTGTGATTGAATCATTAAAATTAGATGTTCATACAATTTCATATAACATTTATGAGCTTGATGGATTTCTAGAATGTAATATGGATTACACAGCCTTACCAAAAAACAAATGTTCTGACCTGGAAACGTGACTATGGTATTCCAATGTATTTTTCGACGCTGAAACCGAATCCAACCTCAGAAATGCAATGCACTTATAGCCTCAAAATCTTGCACTATAGCCAAAAACAACTCCCAAAATGAAGTAAAACCACTCCTGACATATGATGACAATAAATACATGCAAAAAATGGTTGAAAACCGCAAATGTTTCATTTTTGGAAATAGACCTCTGGTATATGACCAACACCCTACCCCCACCCCTTGAAAGGGTAAAACCACCCCAAACTGGGGTATAACCACCCCTTACATCAGGGTTTCAATAAATAAACACACGCAAAATAAAATACATGTAAATAAATAGAGGTAAAGAAAATGCATCCAAATAAATATGTGCAAAAAATAAATTCAATAAAACCGCATTAATATCCTAGGCTCTCAATTTATGATATCTCTGCCTTTTATTTTCAAACAATCTGCATACTGGCTGCCTCATATGTACTTCATTAGTCTCCCTTTTCATAGACCAGTATTAATCTGACAGCATATGCTCATCCCATATTCCTTGATAACCCCATTCCATTCCTTTCATATCCCGGTGAAACCGTTTTTCTTGTTCTTCGGTGTAATACCCTAAGCTATCTGGATAGTAGTTGTTTATAACCTAATTTTTCATAATTCTCCAACAAACCTGTAATGATTTCTTGGTAGTGTTTTGATTTGTATCCGCCAAGGAATTTCTTTACCACGTCCTTAAAACTTAAACAAACTTCCTAGTCAAGTGTCCAAATACAAAATATTTACGGTTTTCAATCATTTTTTGCATGTATTTATTGTATTTTGATGTAAGGGATGGTTTTGACCCATTTTAGGGTGGTTTAAGCTCCTTGGGGGAGAGGGTTCTTGGCCATATACCAGAGGTCTATTTCCAAATATAAAACATTTATTGTCACAATATGTCAGGAGTGGTTTTACTCCATCTTGGGGGTTGTGTTTGGCTCTAGCACAAGATTTTGAGGGAATATGTGCTTTTCTGAGGTCGGATTCAGTTTTAGCATCGAAAAATACATATGAATACCACAGTCACGTTCCCAGGTCAGAACATTAACTTTTTTTGTGGGGCTGTGTTTTCTTTATGAATCAATAGAACCTATTCTGGACACTAATGTATCTTTGATTAATAATAACTTTATGTATTTATTTATTCTGTTATAAAAAATTTAAATAATGTTTGCCAAAATGAATTACTGTGTTTAGTGTCAGCTGAAAGATTTATGGAAAAAAATCACTTTTGTCTAGATGATATAATTTGTAAATGTACAGGGTGATCCACTTAACTTTCCCCCCCTACTTTTCTCTGCTATTTCTGTAGTTACAAAAAAATTATTCTAACAAAAGTTGTAGGGCTTCTTCTAAAGTTTTTAAATGTGACATCAAAAAAACAATTGAAAAATAAATGCCGAAGTTATGTATATAAATTGAATTTTTTTTTAATGGAACACCCTGTATTTTATTGCATTTTTTTTAATGTAGAATTTTGCACTGATTTCAACAATATAGAACACATAGTATTTACTTCTAATACTTTCCGAATTATTTACGTTTAAATACATATATAAATAAATAATATTAAATAATAACACATAAAATATTTAATTAGAATTAGAAAACACTAACAATAATTAATAAAAATAACCTAGAGTTACTGTAACAAGTGTTCTATTTGAAGGTCGTTCTCTTGTTAGAAATGTCAAAGTAACATGTTTTTAAAATCAGAGCATACTCGATCGAATATGCGATAGTGTGTAATTTATATATTTTAAAGCAAGTATTTCGAAAACTGTTAAAAGTAAGTATTATATATTCTATATTGTTGAAATCAGACTGAAATTCTATGTCGAACAAGGCAATAAAATACAGGGTGTTCTATTTAAAAAATTCAATTTATATTATACTGGGTGTTTCAGACCACCCGTACCCCCCGAATATCTCGCGAACTACAAAACGGATTGAGAAAAGAAAAAATACGTGCGAAAATATTTTTTGCTCTATTGAATGGTAGCCAATGTAAGTGCCCCCCATACTCCCTGGGAGTGGGGAAGGGGGCAACTTCGTCATCTTTAATAGCAACCCTCATTTTTTTATGCAGATTTGGATTCTGCGCTAAAAAATATGAATTTTTTGTCTGAAACTTTTTTTAAGTTTGTGGCAGATGGCGCTGTAATCGCGAAAAAAGATTTAATTCTCCAATGTTGATGAATTTTAATTTGAGAATGAGGTAAGCTAATGTCAGGCATGTTAACAATTTGTAAAGCTGTTTAGGGTTTAAATTATGCGTCACCCCCCTCCCCTTTACAAAACTGCAAGAACAAGTGTTTAGTTTTGAGACATTTGGGCAGTAAAAGACAGAAAAACTGTCTTAATACATATCGTTCTTACCAAGATGAAATACCGAAGATGTTTTGAATGTCTAAAAATGAGACATTTGTTTTTCTAACGAACTTTGGTGCTTGATATCTGGGATGAAAGTAAGTCAACATTTTTTTTTGTACAATTCCAATCAACTTTAATTTGTAATTGATAATTGATTTATAAATGTCTCAAAATTAAACACTTGTTCTTGCAGTTTTGTAAAGGGGAGGGGGGTGACGCATAATTTAAACCCTAAACAGCTTTACAAATTGTTAACATGCCTGACATTAGCTTACTTCATTCTCAAATTAAATTAAGAATTAAATCTTTTTCGCGATTACAGCGCCATCTGTCACAAACTTAAAAAAGTTTCAGTCAAAAAATTTATATTTTTTAGCGCAGAATCGAAATCTGCATAAAAAACTGGGGGTTGCTATTAAAGATGACATAGTTGCCCCCCTCCCCACTCACAGGTGGTGGGGAGGACTTACATTTGCTACCATTCAATAGAGCTTCAAAAATATAAAGTATATAACTTTGGCATTTATTTTTCAATTGCTTTTTTGATGTCATATTTAAAAACTTTACAAAAAGCCCTACAACTTTTGTTAGAATATTTTTTTTTGTAACTACAGAAATAACAGAGAAAAGTAGGGTGGGATAGTTAAGTGCATCACCCTGTACACAATGTAAACAAATTCTGATAACAAACATTGCTTCTTAAATCACTACCCACCATAAACTTAGATGTCAATTAGTCATCTATGGATTAATATACTGCTTTAAGCAGAATTGCTGAACTTGTTTTCACAATACTTAGCTCTTTGAACTAGTACATAATTTTGCTTAATACCTCGATTTCCGTTCATTGAACAAATTATATCACAGAATTACCAATAGTATACCAGTCAGTGGCGACTGGTAAGAATTTAGGATGGGAGTGCTGCAGTATTCCGGGTGGAATGATAAGACAAAAACAGTAACTTATAAAGTTCAACTCCTGCTTCCTGTACTCACTTTTAAAGAGCTCTACATTTATATCCAGTCTAACTATCGTAGCATCATAGTTGTTTAAACTATACAGTATACTGTGTTCTTAAATTTGGAGGAATAAAAACGCAAGATAGAATTACATTAGAACAATTCTTACCGCTAACTGGTGGCAACTTAAAATTTAAACTAAAAACATTTTTGTTATTTAGCTACTCAGTTATAACGTATGTTGCAAAAGTTTTGAGAATTTTTTTAAAACTCGATAGGTAGTATTACCGTTGGAAATAATCTAGGTATCTGTCGCCATAATAACTGGGCCACCCCTAACCTTCAAAATAATACGCCGTTAGTTGTAATAATAGTTGTCAAAGATGGCATATAAATTAGATATTCGGAAGAGTATTTATAGTTTAGTAGGACGAATTGAAAAGAAAGAAATAGTTCGTCTATATCGAGATCAAAATATTTCTGTTGCCACAATTTATCGAACGATCCGCGAATGCGAAGAAGGTATTCAGTGCATGAATTTGCCAAAAAGTGGACGTCCTAGAGCGTTGAATGCTGGTGCAGTTGAAAGCTTGGTCAACAGAAGTGAAGATCGAGTTGGAACTTCAACACGAAAACTTGGACGCGGTAATATTTATCCTTAGGATAAGTCTCAGTTGAATCTATACGGTACTTTTTCTCTGGATAATGCTACCTGGCAGATAAGTTTTTAGAATACTTTGTCAGAGCCGCCAATATTTTTGTTATTGTTGATTTTCTTTTTACATTTTCTTGTGAGTCTAAAAAAATGGACAAAGATTTTCTTGTTTTATTTAAATCACATGACGAGGATTTCTCCCTATTATATATAGGTTCAATGTTGTTAGACAACGTACAGATAATTTGGCAAAATGTAGTAGTAGCAATTGTAAACCTTTTGGCTCAAATTGATAGTTGTTTGCAGCATAAACAACTAGGCATTGCTGTTTTTGCATTTTTAGGTTATGGTTGAATTTTAATAGGTTTATATTATAGAAATACTGCTGTAACACCCTTGGAGTAATTGCTAATTACTTTAAAGTTTTTTGCAACGGGTTCTTACTTTATTACTATAAGAGATTTTTTTTTTGTATTCACAAAACAACAACTGTAAAAATTATAGAACGCGTTTGTTATGCATTAATGTATTTAAGAGAAAAAATAATATATACCTACCACGAACTCAGAACGAGATTGGTACAACTCAACAGAAATTTTATCAGATTGCCATTTCCAAAGTTTTCAGATTTCCAAGAGTTAGAATTGCAGTTGATGGCACACAGGTTAGGACGCAATTGCCCGGAGGTTATACAGCAGAAAATCTTCAATGCCGAAAAGGCTACTTTTCTCTGAATATAGAAAATTGTAAATGTGTAAACTTCAAGTAGGAGATATTTAACTGAAAGCTTATTTTATACTTGACCTACATTGAAATACCCGTTTGTAATTATACTTCGAATTATCTGTAGGATAAATATATCTGCTGGATAGCTATACTACAGTTTATACAGAAGATGGAAATACCGGCCCTTAATCTATTTCATTTTTAATACTTCTTATTTTTCTCTTTTTTTACTTATTTAATCTTTATTAATTAAAACGTTTCAAAGCAAAGAAATATTAGGCTTTACCTTACTGGTTCAGATTTCAACGCGCCCTACTCTTTCGATACAGCTTGGCGAGCTGAGTTCGAATGACGCTAGTCTCGAGGTGCGAAAATACCGTTCAAGAATTATGACCCTTTCTGCTACCTATGTTAAATCTATGCGAGAGACCATGTGTCATTGAAAATCAATAGTACTTTGATTTTCGAAATCAATATGTTTTTTTGCGAGTTTAAGCTGACGCTCAGCGCCTAAACTGCCCTTTTATGAGCGTGTCCCAATTGATTTTAATAAATATTTAGATTTTCGAAAAATTCCTTTATTTTCATAGAAAAATATTCAATATGGCGTTAGGTTAGGTTAGGTTTGGTTAGGATAGAATAGGTCAGTTCAGGTCATGCCAGGTTAGGTCAGATCATATCAGGTCTGGATAGGATAGGTTAGATCAGCTCAGATCAGGTCAGGTGCGGAACATCATTAAATTTATTGCGCCATTGAATTTCAATGAAACAAAAAATTTCCCATAAACTCGACATGAAGCACAAAAAGGTGACGTAATTTTGTAAGGGGGCGTTTCCGTACCGTTCTACTCCCCTCTTCAAGCCCTGTCGATTGACGCCACTAACGCTTCTTGTGGGTGGGGCCGCTAAAGTAAATTTATACCATTTGATCAAGAATGTGGGTATGGGTAAAGTATTGAAGGAAAAAACCGGGAAAATGATATTTTACGACCTAGGGACCCGGGAAAAAACCGTGAATTTAAAAGTACCACTCCTTACATATTTTATACATATTATGTTTTTTTACTGCATAAAATAGTACATATTTTTAATATTTCTGCTACATATTTTCATATGTTTTCGGGTATAGTTTGCTACGGACTCTGCAATTGGAAATCATTCCCTTTAGCTATCCTCAGCCTTAATACCACATAAACGTATGTTCTGACATGAAGAGCAGCGCCTTACAACATTAAATGACTATATAGATTTGTTGCATACGGGAAGTCTCTGCTACTGCAGCAGAGCGCTGCCGACACTGGCAGCGATTAACAAGAATGCATAGCCCACGCAGATGTTTGAAAATTTAATTATCGCATAATTAATCACAGCAAATTGTTTGGAAATTGTCATAATATTCTATGATACTTATTCAATTATTAATATAGAATATATTTACATTTTATTTTAAAGGGAATAAAATGCATTCTTAGTTTTTGATACTTGGGGGTGCTGCAACTCCGCAGTGCTTATGGAGCAGCCATCACTGATACCAGTACACAAAATTCAAGTATTAATGAATTGACAATAATGACATAACCCACAAAATAATGATGCATAAGAATTAAGTATATTCCAGGACTGCATTGTTTCAAGTTTGTACTGTCATTGGCTGTAAATTCTATATACATCATACAGGCCTATATCGCGCATTCTACGAAAAGGTCAACCTCCACAGATAAAATTCAATGTTCAATAATGCTTAAACATTGACGTAATCGTTCCAGAAATGTTCTCGTAATCCAAAGCACTCGTAAATCAAAGCGAATTTCCCCATAACAAATAATGGAAACTCAGATGATTCGTTCCACAACTATTTAGTATTCATATAAAAATGATACAAATATACAGTATTGTTTCAGCACAGTTACACCTCGCACACATGAAGCATTAGCTAATACGCAATTATTAACACGCGTTAGTGACTGCATAGCATTGCATAAGTCACATACACATTCAAACGTGCGATTTTAATCGAGCGCATACCCATACTAATGACTGGTGACACCATGTTAAGCACTTGCTTGTGTATGGTTGAGAGTTTTTGGTAATGCGGCGTTAGTTAATGGTTTCATGTGTACTGTGTATTAGTACTAAAAAGCAGTCACTACACTTGGACACAAAATTAAAACTTGCTTTATGCACACACGTGATCACACTGCTATAGTAAACAGTATACGCCCGCACTATCGCAATCAGGCAGATCATGTCACACTTGGTGGCAAAGTGGGTTACTCATGTTGCACGATCTCGCTCATATATCAAGTTAAAATTTATTTAACAGCATCAATCTAGGACATAAAACCAATGTCCGAATAACACCGTGCATAATAATGCAGTGTATGTACAGTGGGTTTCACTGCTGACTGGTAGTACATATGTCATCACTCCACAGGTGCAAAAACTTGCAACAAGCGTTTTTCTCACTAACGATATGTAATTATTATTAACAAACTGTTACAAATGACTTTCTTTTATTCTTGACTATTAAAATGTCAATAACCCAATTACTTAAGGTGGCCTTTAATTAAAAAAAATCAATGATAAAACAGAGGAAGTTACTTTTAAACATTTACCCCAAATATCTAATTAAAATTAATTAAAAATGGGCATACCTTTTGCAAGAATTAATAGAAAACACTTTTAGAAATTTTTCTGAAATAAACCTTTCTTGTAATAACTACAATAATTCAATTCAACAAACATTAACCACCTTTTTTCTAACAAAACTATCTTAAAATATTGTAGATTATTTCCTTAGAAACTTAGAAAATTAACAAATTGCATGTTTTAACTAGTATATTTTAGGTATATGACAAAATTGTATATATTAAAAAAAAAGAAGAAAATTTTCCAGTATAATTCTTTACTGTGCTATTGCCCATCAGTTTTGACGCTTATACAAAAAATAATGAATTCAGGAAGATAATTAATATTAAAGATTATGTAACAGACTGAAACAATATTTTTATTATTATATTATTTTGCGTTTATTAATATTAATATTGCGTTTATAGAGATGGTTTAAAATGAGATAATTTATTATAATTATAAGGGAATGAGTAGGACATGTTTTAAACCATCAGCTATTTTTTTTATTATTTAATTTTACTTATTATATTTGGTCTTTTCTCTAACATCCATTTACCATCAATAATTTTATTGTTATCAGTCGGTCACTTTCATCTTTCGAATGTTTTGTTTTAAGATTGATTGCACTGTTTGTGTATTGCTTGTCTCATGCATTTGTTTGTAACGAGTTTTAATTGTTAATGAGCTCTTTGGTACTAACATGTTAGTATAAAATATGCCCATGGGCATATTATCTGAGCACAATCAGCACTCTTATTCTTACTTATTTACAACTCTCGAGTAATTAATTATAATAATTACAAGATAAGAGTAATTAAAATTGGAAAACTCTAAAAATATTCTAGACAGCAAGACTTTTTAGAAGAGAGGGAAATAGTAGAATACATCCATGTTAACATCAAAGAAGTCTTAACATAATGTGTTAATAACATAGTGCAAATTATCTTTTCTCATTTTTTGCTTTTTCTGTTCTTATATCTAAAACATTAATTTGCATGAAAATAACTTGAATGATAGTCTATCATATGATCATAATAAAAAAATTAACAATAATAGTAATCTATGTTTAACATTCAATAATAACCTATATATTTTTTACATTTAAAATATTGTTTTGTTTATCTTATTCATAATAACGACTATATTTATTAATAAAATGATGAGTTAAAAATACGTCATTCGATTTATTTCATTGCAAAGCATATTGAGTAAGTGAAAAGTTAATAAGAAAATCATCTTGTATAACATAATGATGAACTTTTAAATAATACAAATGATCAACTTTACAATTACTCAATTACTCAATTTTCTGTTTATTGCATTATCTTTTTTTTTTATAGATAAATAATTTCAATAAATATTGTTAATGCAAGATTATGTACTAAATTTTGTTTTTTTAGTATGTTGTGGTACCAACAAGAAGATCCACTGCTGAAGGATTCCAATTACTTTTTAGTCATGCACTTGGGGATGCTGGCAGCCCATATTTAATAGGAATTGTAGGTGTTCCTTTTTTAACAAATCTAAAATTTAAATTTCCAATTTATGTTGTGATAAATAGGTAGGCAACACATTATACATACAGTAGAATGTGATTATCTGAAATAGAATGGGCGGGCCCGATTTTGAATAGTAAGAGAAATTCTGAATAATCCAGAAAGTCAGTTATCTATGTATCAAAAAACTTGTTTAATTACTAGTAAATACGAGGATAGATCAAAAAATTTCTAGAACAAGACAGAAAAAAACAACTTTTTTGGGAAAATCGTATTTATTTTTCTACATAGTCTCCTTTCAGCTCTACACATTTAGTCCAACGCTTTTCAAGACCCTTCAAACTATCCATTTACAGCTTCGATGATTTCAGTATTCGATGAAAATTTCTTTCCAACCAACCATTTCTTGAGATTTGGAAACACGAAGGAATCCGACGGGGCAAAGTCTGGCAAATAGGGTGCACGTTCAATTAACTGGAATCGTAGCCAAATGCCGAATTGTGGGATGGGGTGTTATCCTGGTGGTACAAGATCTTTTTCTTTGCCAAATGAGGCCTTTTAGCTTTGATTTCTTTGTTCAGTCTGTCTAATAATGACGCATAATACTCGCCCATTATTGTTCTCCCATGTTGCAAGTAATCAATAAAAATTATTCCTGAGGAATCCCAAAATACGGCAGCAATGGCCCAGCAGATGGAATCGTCTTTGCCTTCTTTGGAGTTGGCTCACTACATTTTGTCCGTTGCTTTGACTGCTCTCCAGAGTGTAGTGGTGAATCCACGTTTCGTCAACAGTTATAAAACGTCACAAAAAATCTTTATCATTACGTTTCAACATATCTAGACATTGCTGAGAAATGATAATTCGAACTCGCTTATGGTTGATTGTCAGCAGATGCAGCACCCATTTAACACTAAGCTTTCTCATGTCCAAATGTTGATGTAAGATGCAATCTACACGGTCGTATGAAATGCTTACTTTCTCTGCTATCTCTCTCAACTTTATTTGACGATCCTTCATCACGATTTCATGGACTTTTTCAATTGTTTCTTCATCGGTAGCTGTTTTTGGTCTGCCAGGACGTGTTGCATCCTCTATGCTTGTTCTACTGCGCTTACATTCAGCAACCCAGTTTGCAACTGTTGCATACGAAGGCTCACCATGAACGTCATCTAACTCCAATTTTATTTGTTTAGCATTTAAGCGTTTAAAAAAGAAATGTTTTATCACTGCACGTAACTCGTTTTTATTCATGATGAAGAAAATGCACAAATTGTTTACTTGAATCGATAGAAACGGTGTGTGTTTATATCCAATCTGTTTAAGAATTTGACAACTGTTGTACGAACAATGGCCTTTTCAAAACAAGTGATAAGCACGCGTGCATTACGCCATCTTGTGGTTCATTCTAGAAACATTCTGCTCTATCCTCGTACATTCAGTACATTAATTACAGTCTCTATAACAACCACCATTACAAGGTGATCTGATGTACAGTATTACATAAAGCTTACTGTATGTTAACAGTAACACTGGTTTGAAAATAGTCTAATATCTTTATTTGCACTTTTTTCACATGTTATAGCCAAAACTCTAATTTCAGGTTATTTTAGTTAAGCAAAGTTAATCAGGTACATACTGTATTTGTACGAATTGTTCACGAATTTTTTGGATGAAGCTTGGATCCATGAAATTCTGGTAGTTTTGCCTATCTTTAAAGCAAAGCGTACTACAAATGAAATAGCTAATGTAATTGTAAAATGTAAACAAAAATAGTAATCAAGAAGAGAGCATTTAAAATTTGTGTAAATTTGGTAAAATTACCAAATGCATTTCCCATGTGAATGCACTTCAGTTTTTCTCTAAAAATCTCCAAACTTCTTCAAATGCCTATTACTTGGGTTTATTCTGTAAGCAATCATATCAATCATGTTGCACTTCAGTTGTGTCTTATAGATAACCATAACACCCAATTTTGTATAACTGGTATTATCTATCTAATTTCTATTTCAGTTGATTGCTACGTCTTAACAATCAAGGAGCCACATCAATTGCTGTATTACATTTGTTTTCAACTGGTTTTTAATTCTGTAAAAAGCCTTGCATATGAGTAGAAATCTAATGTAATTATGAAACGGTTAATACAGCATATTGAGAATTTATTATAGGCATTTTTAAGTATTTCTGCAATGTATTTTTGACATATACTTAGAAGAAGTACTTTTAGTTATCGTAGAAAGAACAAAGTAATTACATACATACGTTGATTATTAAAAAGCAGATTCCTCTAACCTCACTTTTTTGTTGTCTTGTTTACAAATAGGTAAACCTGCAAAACTCACCTGCATTTGACGAATTCCTCGTTTCCAATGCGGAGGTAAAGTGTTCCTGGTGGGGAACACTTTAACACATTTAACTCATTTAACACATAAAAATAAGTGTAGATTATAAATAAAGAAATGTTTTTACTACCTTTTAATTTCCTGCATTTAATGTCCTGATGAATTTAAAAGTTTAGTCATATTTTATGTACAAAATACTATTTTAAAACATTTCCTTCTGAATCTTCGCTTACACGTATACCAGTATGTAGCTACATCACCATCATCATCCGAACTGCTAGAAATTTTTGAAGCAACTGATATAAAAATCACTTTGGTGTGCAAAGAACATATTGTTAAGTCGCCTTGCGATTATTGCTTAGGGTTTTTTCATCATCGGATTGCAGTCAGTTCATAGTCAAGTTGCTCCGGTGAACGAACAGCCTAAGCCTGCTGAAAATCTGTCAAACTAATCACTCATACACCAGTGCTGCAATACATTATCTTAATTGAATAATAGGGTGGTCGTAACTATAAGGGTAACTCACATATAAAATATTGTTCTGATAGGACAATATCTTCTGTCTGTTCTATGAGCCTCAATATTTTATATTTTTGCTAAAAACACTGAAGTTACAGCTTTCGCAAGATGAGCCCAGACTGATACGCTAAGGAATTCATTTTAAATAAAAAATCATTAACGAGGACTCAAAAATCAAATCAAGACCCTGTGTGACCATAGGTCTAGAGCAGAGGGTGGGAGAGGGGAAAATGTACTTATATATTTGATTGTATGCAGCTCCTTGCTCATTTCTGAAAGCATCCTGCCAAGTGACCCAGAGCCCATCACGTGGAGGTGGCTGCACTTCGGGCTCCTCTCTAGCCCTACCCAACCAACTATATGTAAGACTTTCTGATTCTCTAGTCTGAGTCTTGATTTCCATGGAAAATACTGCAAAACTGGCCTTTGTTGTTAAAACTTGCAGGCATAGGCACGACAATATCGAGCGAATTTGACGATCACGTGCTTAGCATTAGCCTGAATTGAGTTGTCAACAATTGTTCGATATTTTAACTGAAGATACCTCGATCGCCTGATACTCTCAAAAAGATGACTAGAACCTTTAGCTAGGGAATTATGTCTCCTGATGATGAACCACATAGGTACGTAAACGTTAAGAATGTACGTCACTATATCTACGAATCTCTTCGTAGGCTTTGGTATGGATATGTATAATCTTAATTGATTGATTGATTGAATGGTGACAGATGAAAGAGGATTGGGTGCCCCTGATACTGCAGCCTGCAGACTTATTGTGTTAGTAGGTACATCATGTCACTTGTTAGGCAAAAAGTCATGTAGTCCCAATTAGGTTTAGTAATCTTTTTACCAAGTTTTCTCTTATTAGAGTTTCTCGAGAGTAGTCCCCGGCCCCTCTTAGGAGTGTATGTCTCCATCGGGCAAGGGCTTCACACTCAAAAATGATGTGAGTGGCTGTTTCATCCTCTTCGTTGCAGAGTCTGCATATTGGTTCCTCATTATATATGCCCATTGTATGCATATGTTTCGTTAGGTTACAGTAACCGGATATTAGCCCTGTCGTTAGCCTGATTTGTTGTCTGCTTAGTTGCAGTATGTCATCTGTTAGTTTTTTAGATGGAGTTCTTATCATCAATCTGCTATATCTCATACCTTTCACGTTGTTTCAGAGGTTTTGGTGTTGTCTTTTTATCCAACTTTCTAGCCAACTGCGAGCTGTGGTTTTGGCAATTCCAAATGCTGGCGCAGGGCCAGTAAAGGTCGTTTCTGATCCCTTTTTTACAAGTGCATCAGCTCTTTAATTGCCTCGTATACCTTTATGTCCTGGCACCCACATAAGAGTAACTTTATTTGGTTAGCCAGTGTTATAAGGTTTTGAAGACAGTCCCATACTAATTTTGATCCCATACTAATTAATCCGATGACTCACCAGAGCTTTTATAGGTCAGGATATGGATATCCTTACCCTGATAATTGCTTCTTATGTTCTCTTGCAGACAGATGTCAATTGCATGAGTCTTTGCTTGGAATACTGTGGCATACTTCCCTAGGGATGCATATGCATTAAAACAGGGTGATTCCCGATGTATTCCAGCTCCAGTTCCGCCGTCAGTTTTGGATCCATCTGTATACCAGATTATTTTACCTCCTTGACAGTGTCTTTGTACCTGCCCTTCATTCCATTCAAGCTGGATTTTGAAGGGTTTATTGAGATTTTGCTTTGACGGCATGGCGTCACTGCTCATATCTAGTAATGAGTTTATGGTAGTGTTTATTATCCTGACATGTCCAGAAACAGTTCTGGTTTGCCAGTTTCCATTATATTTCAGTCTATATGATGCCATCCTTGCCTCTGCCTTGATAATAATTTTTAGGGGAGGCAAGTTTAATATGGCTTCTATAGCTGAGTGCTTCTCATAACTCCAGTTATGCAGAGACAGGCAAGTCTTTGGAGTTTGCATAGCTCCAGCTTGGTCTGTCTTTGCTCTACTTTAGGCCACTACACCAGCGATCCGTAGGTTACCAAAGGTCTCACCACAGCTATGTACAACCAGTATACCATGCATGGTTTAAGTCCCCAGGTCTTACCCAATGCCAGTTTTGTTGCCATAAGTGCTTTCTTGCCTTTGCTTACAAGTTTACGTATGTGTGAGTTCCAGGTTAACTTTGCATCCAGGATTAAACCTATATTTAACCTCTTGGCTCACTTGTAATCGAACATTGAAGAAGTCAGGCAGTACGAGTCCGTCTATTTTTTTCTTGTGAATGGAATCAGTGCTGTTTTTTGTGGATTTAGCCTCAGGTTCTCCTTAATACACCAGCTTTCCACGATGCCTAGAGCTTTTTGCATAAGCTCGGAGATAGTATTTTCAAATTTCCCCGAGATAAGTATAGCCAGGTCACCGGCATACCCCTGGGTGTAATAGCCCTGTCTGTTTAGTTCATTCAGGAGCTCATCGACTACCAGATTCGACAACAGAGGTGATAAAACTCCTCCCTGCGGGCATCCTTCGGCCACTACAACCTCCATAGTCTCACCAGACAGGGTTGATTGCAACTTTCTATCATGGAGCATATTGCTAATCCATGTACAGACGGTGTCTTCTACTCCACGTTTCCTCACTGCAGCTGTCATTGATTCAAAGGAGGTATGATCAAATGCACCCTCTATGTCAAGGAAGACTGTCAGTGCAATTTCTTTATTATTAATAGCACCTTCAACTCTCCTCACCAGTTGGTGTAGAGCAGTCTCACATGATTTTCCTGATTGATAGGCATGTTGATTGGGATGAAATAGGCCTACTGGAGATAGGCTTTCCCTTATGTGTCTGTCAATCAGTTTTTCCATCAGCTTTAGCATAAAAGATAATAGGTTGATAGGTCTATATGCCTTGGCCTGAGAGTAATCTCTCCCAGGTTTTGGAATAAAGATGATTTTAGAGCGTTTCCAAGCAGATGGAATATATCCTGTTGCTAGGCTTGCTCTTAATGATCTACAAAGCTTTGGTATAAGATGTGTTTTCCCTTGCTGTAATAGCATCGGTATTATCCCATCAGGACCAGGAGCTTTGTATGATTTGAGAGACTTAATAGCCCATTCAACACTGTTGTGGCTAACAATTTTGTTTGAGATTTGCCAGTCCCTTTTTGAGGCCCTTATGTTAGGGTATAGGAGGTTTGGCAAACTTTCATCCGCTGGAGGAACCGCATATGAGTTCTGTGTACTTCTCATCTGGTTTTAATATTGTACCCACAGGTTCCACAGGATCTTTGGCCAGAATCCTCTGGAGTCTTGCTGCTTCAGAAGTGTTTTCAACTTCTTGACAGAAATTCCTCCAAGAGTCTCTTTTGGCCTTTCGAATCTGTTTATTGTATTCATTGAGGGAATGATAGTATTCATCCCATTCGCCTGTTCTTTTCACCTTCTTAAATAACTTGCGTGTGCTCTTCCTTAGTTCTGCAAGATTCGTATTCCACCAACTAACATCCTTGTTGGTGGTTCGTCGTATGATCCTGCAGTTGTCATTGTATGAGTTTAAGATAGCCTCTTGTAGGTGCACGGAGGTTAGCTCAATATCTGTGCTGTCTTTAATTTTGTTTTTGAAAAAATTCAGGTTAATTTGAAGATCCTCTTTGTATTTCTCCCAGTCCGTATTTCTCGGATTTCGATATTCGACGTATAATCTTAATAGCATATTTGTAGTTGTGACCCAGCGGGTCTTGTGCAAATGACCAGGACTCCGAGACAGAAGTTCAGGAGTGCAAAATCCGGTGTGAATTGCTTTAGATATTTCGTACAGGTACCTCTGGTCTGTGCTAAGGTCTTTCGGTATTAGGTTAGGTAAGTCACATGGTATGACATTGAACTTTGCAGATCTTCGCACTCGGGAAGCGTTGATCCAATCAGACCGGTACAAGTAGATGGTCCGGAAGTTTCATCATCAACAAACTCAAATAAAGCACGGAATGGAAGTTTGGAACAAATAATCCACTAGAGGGGACGCTCTATCTTCTCTCTTCCAGTTTTCGGAGTATGTCACCCTTCCAACCAGTATTAGTTAGTAACTAACGAGAGCTCGAGAGGAGCAAGACAACATTGTACCAAAGCTTAATTTCAAAGCTCTAAACTATACAAACATGATTACATGGGATGATCCTGATGTGTGCATTATTGTGCCTCCAGTACTTAGACGAGTCTCAAACAATGAACTCATATATAAACTTTCTCTCCCAGATAGTACAGTACCAGAATGGTCCTTTACAAAGTACCCTTGCCACACAGTGGCAGTAGAATGAATTGTGAAGCTTGTAACCCACGTATCTTCAAAAGCATGCGGCAACGAAGTACGTGATCATCAAATTTGCTCGATATTGTTGTCTAGGCAGGCTATGCCTGCAAGTTTAGGCAACAAAGGGTAGTTTTGCAGTATTTGCCATGGCAATGATGACTCAAACTAGAGAGTCAGCTAGTCTCAAGGTTTATTAACTTTTAATGAACCTTGAGCTAGTCTTACATATGGTTGGTTGTGTAGGGCTTAAGGAGCCCGAAGTGCAACCACTTCCACGTGCTGGGCTCTGGTGTCACTTCGCAGGTTGCTTTCACAAGTAAACGAGGAGCTGCACACAATCAAATATATAAGTACATTTTCCCCTATCCCGTACCCTCTGCGTTAAACCCATGGTCACACAGGGTCTTGAATTTGATTTTCGAGTCCTCGTTAATGGTTTTTCAGTTAATATGAATCTCAGAAATCGATCAGAAAAAAAAGTTGAAAAACGACCCACCCTATTGAATAACCTTCTCATCTATCTCGCAAAGTCAACAGTAGTGTTCTCAATCAGTGTCATTTCACATAACAGTCTACATTACAGAATGCCAAAACCAACTTGATTTGTCATGAATTTACATCATTTCGATTCTCTTCAATAATTGTTATGCATAACAATTGATATGAAATGGTGCTTATTACATATTGATGTTTCCAATAAATTTCGTATATAATAACAATTTATCATGGCCAACTTTTATCCAAAAAGTTTCTAAATAACTTTATAACTAAAATTTATCTTAAGCGGGCACTACACATGCAGTATTTGCAGATAATGAAGGCTTTGGCAATTGACGAGTAGTTTGCTCAGGTATTCGTCAAAACACAAGATAGCTAATTAAACAGCAATAAAAACGGTAACACCAATAGTCCGCAGTCTGCTTTATAATAATTGATGTGCAACTAGCTGCTGTTTTATTTAAACATGTTCGACAAGATGCCATCAATGAAACCTCTTTCTTTTTTAAATTGATCACTGAACAAAGTGTATTTAAATTATTTTTATACATGTTCGAATATCGTGCTTTTATGTCAACATTCTATGTGATAGGTTCTTTTTCATTGAATCCCAGGACTGTATCATTTGACCACTCTTTTATTATTGCGTAAATACAAAACGAAATCTGCAAGTTCACTTTGCTTATTTCCAGTAAAACTGAAATTTCACAAACACCACATGTGTAGCCCTGCTTTAGAGATGTGAACATATAAAATGTGTTGTCTATTATTTTGTTACCATTATTAGACAAATGACTAATATAAAAAAATAATTGTTAATTTTCTAAGAAAATCTTTTTTCTAGATTTCTGATACATTACGAGAAACCCTTGGAAACAATGCAGGCGTTGAAGCGCTAGCAGTACCAACCCTATCTCCTGTTGCAAACACATCAATAGTTAATTTAGTGGGAGTAGCTGAAGGTGAAGATACTGTCAGCTTTAGAGCATTGCAATATGCTCTATTTACAACATGTTTTGTCGAAGTACTAGGAGGAATTTTCTTCCTAATCAATGCAATATATATTATTAGAGATAGGGCAAAGGTTGATAGGATAGTAAAGGGTAAGTTAAATATTATTTGTAATAGTTTTAGTTTTAACCACTATTTTTTATTTTTTTCAAATTTCTGTAGAAATTGCCATGACAGCAACTCCCAATGAAAACGGTACCACTTCAGTACCATCAGTACCCAACTGATGGTCCTTTTTCTAAAAACTGTATTGTAACATGTTGGTATTTTTTTCTTTTATTCTTAGTTCTGTTTGATTGGTGGTGGTAGTTTGGTAATAATTAATTGCACATACATTGACTTTGTTATTCAAAATTTGAAATTGATACTAAACTCAAACAAACAAATGAATCTAGGTCACTGTGTGTACAACAGCTGTGAAACATGTTAAGATCAGAGTGTAAGCAGCATCTTATGTTACCAGGGCTGTTAAAAAAGCCAGCAGCGAATGTTAGTATTGTACTTTTTAACATTTCGTTTGTCATTGTTGAGTACATAAACCCTAATAACGGGTTATAATTAAGAAATTTCATTACGTTTTAAGTGTTATAGCGTAATGAAGACATTTAAAGAAAAGTAATTGCAAAAATTTTAGTTATAACTAGTTAGAAGTAAGAAATATGGAAAACAAAATCAATTTAATAAGGATAAAAATAAATTTTATTATTGCAATAGAATAATTTAATGTCGACGTTAATACATACATACATACGTAATCTTTAACTTCTTATACCTTTCGGTGTCGAAGTGTCGGACACACCGAGCCGCAGAGTGGATTTGTCTATGTGAGACGAGGCAGCGGAGCCATATAGGCAAGTACACTGCGCTCGTGGTTTACCCATCCAACTACTGACCGCCACAAACTCAACTTAACTATGTTAAGCGATAGAAATCCACTATAACCACTCTGCCGTACTGCCGACTTTCGACGTTAATAATAATTATTATTATAGTGTAAATTGATTTCATTTTCCCTATTTTGTATGTATATTCGATTATAATCGAATACACATTAAGCATCGCGTTAGGTCTTCTTAAATAAAATCAGTTTCTGATGCTACTGAATCATTCCAGCTCATCTGCTGTTTCTCTTATCAGTTAAATTACTCGAGCCAACTGTGTAATCACCGCTTGATTGCCGCGTGATTCGTGGTGCGTTTTACATTTTTGCCCTCATGATTTCAGTGGCCTAGATTCATTTGTTTGTTTGCGTATATCATTGAAAGTGTTTCAAACATTATTTCTAATAATAAATAAGCATAGCATATGTTGGTGTTTAAAGTATGTGCATGTAAACAATGACAGTACCCGTCATGACATCTTACATGACGCTTACATCATGACATCATATTTTAAACATGACTGCCAGATTGATATATAGATATTTTTTTGTCAATGCAGCAACACCAGCGCTACAGTTTCACAGGTTTACCAATTGCATTGAAGGGAGTCGAGTTTTTGTAAACTATAATAAAGCTTTGCCTTGTAGTAACAAAAAGGAGCAACCCTGCTTTCAGTATTGGTTATGAAATTTAATAACTTTCTTTCACAGACTATTTTAAAGTTTAAATAACATGAAAAGTAAAATAATGCACACCAAAAATCACACAAACATAAAGAAGAAAAGGATAGAACTTGTTATCCAAAAAATAATAATCAATTGAATCAAAGCTATAATATAAAATAAAATAAAGCTACAAAGTGAACAATATACAGTGTGTTTAACTTCACAGCTTGACACCCCTGTATTTTTGTTATGTATAATCGAATCAATTTCAAATTTTTATCAGGTATAGAACCGCATAAAATAAATTTATGGGCAATTAAAAACTCCATTTATATAAACCACCAACCTACTACGATCGAAAATAAATGCAAAAAATTGAAAAAACATATTAGGCCTAAGTTAATCGGAAAAGTCATTACAGAAATTTATTCTGGGCCACTTGAAAACCCCAAAACTAAATTTTGGTTAAAAAAATCTTGACTAATAATTATTTGACATGTCAGCTCTACAGCTCTGTATTTTTTATTTATAAATGAATCAATTCCAAATTTATATCAGGTATAAAACTCCTTAAAAGAGATTTGTGCATAATTAAAAATCATATTTATTAGAAACCAATGGCATACTACGATCAAGAATAAATGCAAAAATTGAAAAAACATAGTAGGCTTTGATAAATCGTAAAGGTCATTACGCGATTTTGTTCTGGACTACCTGAAAACCATAAACCAAAATTTTGGTTAGAAATTCTTAAAAAATAATTATTAGAATTGAATTAAAATTATTTTATTTTTCAGGGTTTTAACCAAAATTTTAACCAAATTTGGTGGTTTCCACTTGGAAACTAGGAATTTTCTGTCTTAACTTCGCTTAAGGATTGGGGTTTCATGCGTGAGCAAAGAAAAAATAGCGAATACTAATTCATCTGACCAAGACAGATATTATGGCATACTTGCCAAGTTTTAAAATATAGTAATTTTTTTTGTAAAGTTGGTGTTAGGTAAATAAAAATAAAAATAGTTGAGAAATAGTTTGTCATTTTGACATAACTTAAAATTTAATTATAAAACGATACTATTTTTCTGCGAGTGCAGCGGTATCAGTTGTTTATCGTTAGTTACTAAATGTACAAGTATTGCTGATTTTAAAGAGCGTCAAACAGAATTTAGGTTATTGTGTCAAAATGACAACGAGAGGAAGAATACAGATGCTGTGCTTATTTTTGATTCCCTCTACTGTTACATTTTGAATTCTCTTCTAGATGGATTAGTTTTGATTGAAACAAAAGAAGTTATAAAAGAAAACAATTTAAGCTGCAAAAGTTTTTGATGGATTCCTCCCCTTGTTTCTTAATGGATAAACTATTAATTGGCCGTTGTGTATGTTTTATCAATAATAAGTTTTGCACTTTTTTTTTACTAACAATTTGTTTAGTGCCATTTCAGAGTTCAGCGGTTGATCTGCTTATATGTTGATTTCACAGTTGAGCAGATTATCTGCACAAGAAGAAGAAATTAAAAATTACTTATTATATTGTAGATAAGAGTTATTGATTTATATAGCAAACGCGTTAAGTTTGGAAATTCAATTTCTCCAAAACCAGTCATCATTAAGATACTGTTCAATAATTACGCATTCATTGCCACCTTTCCAATTCTGAGAACTGACTATAAGCTTTGAGTTTTTAAGTGGAAGACCCTGTATGTCCTGTTTATGTCATTACGAGGATTGTTCGGTAACTGCGTGGCCTAACACAGAGATGGCGCGAATTTGCAGGAATCTTCTTTATCATTCTGTAGAATCATCCTTTAATAGGTTAAATATGACAGTACAGAGCGATCTGTCAATTAGTCTGTTTTTGACAGTACGCCAAAGAAAACATCTTGTGTGATTTTGTAAATAGTGGAAAAAACTGAGTTGAGAGCAGTGATAAAGTACTTTCATTTGAAAGGCATAACACCAACCGAAATCAAAGCAGAGCTGGATTCAACACTATTGGAATTCGCTCCTTCATTTTCAATGGTTAAAAACTGGGTTGCCAAATTTAAGCGTGGTCGTAGGAGCACAAATGATGAATCCCGTAGTGGACGTCTAAAAACTGCTACTGCCCTGGATATGATTGAAAAAATCTTTTGTTATTTAATACAGAATCGATCTAGGGGATGGGATGCATGAAATTCAAAAATTTACTTTTTAAGGACCACCCTAGTGTTCCTGTTAATGTCTCTTATTAGAAAAATTAAAGCCCTATTAATGTTTCCTAGAATTCTTGCCCAGACATTAAATTTTTGTAGGCGTAGATCTCACAACATCTCCAATAACACCATTTAATCCTCAATATTGAAAAATACCTTATTGACAAATTTCATAGAAATTAAATGACTAGTTTCAGACATATCATCATGTTTCAAAACTTTACGTGCTCAATGTTTACTGATAACATTACGTTATGACATACTACTAGCGGGTCATATCATTTTTTCAACTATGAACGTTCCAATATACTTAATGTGCTAGTGATCATCTGTATGCATAAGGTCTGGACGCAGTTTCCAGTGTGCAGATTGTTCATTCAATAGTATAAACGACTATTCAATAATGCATTTTGCTATGTGCATGGATGCAGATGATCCGCTGAACTGTGAAAAGACTTTTTTATTTATTAAGTGGCGCAAGCACTTTATGGTTTTCATGTGTCACATATCTTTGTGAGAACTCTTCAGACTTGAGAATCTTTACCAAATTTAGCATGAACATCCTCTGGGAGTCAACCTATTCAAAATGGATGTAATCTAACCATGCCCACTCTAGAAATTTAAACAAATTCTCTACTCCCAGATAGCTTGCGCTACTTTGCTATGGTGGTTTAAAAGTGTTGTGGTTCAACTTTTTTTTTAAGATAATTTAGAAACTACTAACAAATAATTTTATTTTCAGAAGCAGCCGATAATGAAAGATCATCACATGTAGTTGCAAATGAAACTGAAAGAAGAACTTTAATGTCTTGATTGTTTGTGTATTAGATTAGAGACAGGAAAATTAATTGTGTGTTAATAAGTGTAATACCTCCTCTTCAATTGTACAAAAGATCTTTGTGAAGAAAACAAGAAGAAACAAATTTAAAAAGAGCGTATATAATGTATGTATGTATAAATAAGTTTATGTATTTAATTATGCAAGATTGTAAAAAGATTTGTACATAATTTTAGATGGAATAGGCCTAATTATTATATATATAGCAAATGTATTACGAGAGAAGCCTATTATATTGGAATGATTGATTTATCACTTCTTGTTGGTGTTCTTCTAAAAATATTATTATTAAGTGCTTGCCAAAGTAGTCTTACATGTAAATGCTCTCGAGAAATCTTAAAAGGATCAAGTTATCTTTGAGGTGCAATTTATAAATAATATTTTTAGTTTTATTTATATTTTTAATAATCTTATTAGAAACATGATTATTAATAATTTATTAATAGAGCTGCTGTTTATGGTTATTTCAAAAAGAGAGCTTTGTGATGATAATCATCAGTATTCAAATGTTAGCATTAATTTATAAATAATTATTCAGTTTAGAAGGCTGCGAAAGGTTTATAAAGTAGGGTAGTGATGAAAATAATTCACACTAGAGGTCTTCTTTTGACTCTTTTATATTAATAATTCTGTAAGCAGTTTTGCATTAAAATGCATATTAACTTATAGAGATTGGTGCATTTAAGATAAAATTTATTTAGCTCTTTTACATTTTTATTTTACATTATTATTATTTAGCTTACATTTTTAAATTAAATCGTCCATATTCTTTAGTTTCATAAGGTGAAACTAACCATAGGGGTTTATAAACAGCTGTGATCCCAATAAGCTACTTAGTGATAAGAGTTAGCATTATATGACATAAATATGAGTGGGTATTTCATAGGTCACTGTGACACACATGTTCATGGACACCTAATATACAGTGCAAGTGTAAAGTCTGGAAGTATCGAAATAAATCTTTTATTAAATGTTTTTGAAAAAAATCCTGGAACACTTCCATTTTTTAACATTTCGGTGTTTTTAACTAACCTCAGCTTCGCTTACGTTTCGCCTCGGCCAATCAAAAATACCTTGCACCTAAAAGTAAACTTTTGCAGCTTGTAATGTAAATAACTATAAAAATTCTATGAAGAACTGTCATAATTTTAATGTTAATTCGATTGTTAATGGCTACTTGATTTTTTTACAAAAACTTGGAACTCTTGATGTTATTCAATCGAAGTTCAAATCAACAGTTCAGATTTTTTGATAAAACAATCAAGTAGTCATGTGACAATTGAGTTAGCATTAAAATTATGACTTCTTCATAGAATTTTTAAATTTTTTATTAAATCTTGGAACTCTCGAACTTTAAAAGCAATTATCTCGAAAATTTCTTGATCCAGTATCATACTTTTTAGCGTATTTGGTCTTAAAATTTCATTATCATTCCAAATCCATCATAAAAAAACTAGGGTTTCCATTTAGAAAAATCTTCGCTATCGCCATAACTCAAAAACAAAAGACATTCTACAAATAACAATTACACTAAATCACGTATCATTTAAGATAAAAATCGACATATTCCAGAATTTTTTTTAAACATTTAATAAAAGATTTATTTCGATAGTTCCATACTTTATACTCGCACTGTATATACACACTCCATTACAAAATGATTTTGTTTGATTTCACAGAATATTATGCACTTTGAGTTATAAGTAGTTAAAACACACATTGCTCAATGTCTTTGTTTTTGTAATATATTATTAAATATATATTTCGTATTTCCACTTGATTTTTATAATCAAGCATTAAAAATTCATTTTGATTTCTGAATTGAAAAATTATTTATAATTGTACTAGATCTTAATGTAGTATAAATACATTTCAAGCCAAGATTTAGAGATTTATCTGTTGCTTTCTTACCATCAAAAAAGTTCCTATATTACAAATAGATAAAGCAAACATTTTTTTATAAACTAATTTATTATCAAACACACAAGATCTAAGATTATTAGCACTTTTTGTAGAAAATACTTAAGATAAGTTATTTTTAAAATTGCTCAAATATTCTCATAGTGTTAACATAACCTAAATGTTTGTTGCTGTATGATTTTGTATGCTCAACTAATGAAGCATTCAGCTGAATCACAATCTATGGGTGCGTCCAACAGATTGCTGGAAATACAGCGCTGCACAACTTTCACAGCCGTCTTAGATTTGGAGAAAACCACTAACGCAATAAACACATCATTGCTTTCTACATATAAAACGCTTGAAGCGCTGACAAGTAACACTAGACGACTGATTTACTGAATATCATTAATTGAAATGTTAGAACATCAATTTTGACAGTAGATAAGAGAGATAATAAAAAACTGAAAGTTTTAAACAGTGGTTTTCAAATCTAAGGTGGCTGTGAATGATGCTGCATCGCTGCATTTCCAGCGTGTGTTGGACGCACCTTATGTTACAATTTCTAATTTTTACAGTAGGAACTATACTACTAGATGTTGACACGCTATCAATAAATGTCCATGTTACAAATGTGGAAGACGCATATGTCGTCAATTGAGGAAATTCTTGCATTCTCATAAACGTCAATACTAAATTAGTTAGAATATTAGTTATAAATGCATTAAACAATTACCAATTTTAAGTAATTAATTTTTGAAAACCTTGAAAATTTAAATAAATTTTAAATGCAATACTGGTGTCCTTAATAATGGATGAAACTTCATTACATCACACAATTCTAAAGACGACCCACTGTTGGTGCTAATGTAACAGTTAAGAGTCCTGTATTACCCGTCAGTTTGAAAAATTGCTTTATTTTCAAGTCCAAATATCATCTAATTAGCAACGAGTAATTAATATAAATAATATACGTTATGCTGTTGTGTAATTAACTGCCATTATAAAAGTGGTGTAAAATATTTCTGTTAATATAAATTCAAAATTCAATTTATTGGTTTTCATCAGTGCCATCTAACGGTGAGTAGATCGTCAATGTTGCCTTTTCTCATTCATAGCGGTACCTACATCTTTTACATCAAATAGCTTTGAGGGAAGTAGCTCAAAGTCAAATTCGGTTTAAAATGAGGAGAATTTTTTAATTTAATCTTTTCAAGTAAATTAAGCGTTTTTACATATTTCGCTTATCTGGAAATATTTTTCTAACCAAAATGAATGAATACAAAAATTAGAAAAATATGTGCGTCTTTCACCTCCCCATTTTCAAAATTAGATTTTAATCGAGCATTCAGCACTGTAGCTCCGCCTATAAGAATAATGAATAGTCAATATTTAGCTGAATTCTTCAAATGTAAATGTAACGAATTGTATTTTTAAATTTATACAATAAGTACTTTTATTGCATATCACGGTTACAATAATTTTCATATTAATGATTGCAAGATTTAAATATACAATTATAACTATATATCCATAAATTATATAATGAGCGAATCTTATTTCGACATGTGGTATATGTGTTCAAAACTTGAAAGTTTCTTACTAAAACAGTTTTATATAGTGTTAATAAAATAAAATTCTCTCTCTCTTATCTCACAATAATACAAGAAAACTATTGTATTTTTAATCAATTACAATATCAAGCTTCCTCATATTGTGTTAGTTGATTTACCAGAAATTTTTTATAGGCTTGCACAGTTTTTTGGTTATTTAGATTTTTAAAAGTTAATCACAATAAGTCACGGTTCAACAAAGTACTACTTAATTCTAATAAAATATATTTCATCCCAGTGATAGCTTTTTAGATGAAGTCCTGCTTTGCTTTATTATTTTAAAAGAATCCAACTTGAGATCGATACAACCATTTGTCTATTTCCAAGGTCTGATTCATTAATACCTTTTTTTATGTGATGTAAAGGAAATATAAACATTTACTGATCATACTAGAAGTAGTTAAATATATTTGTTGAACCTTGATAGTAATGTTATAAAATTATAAGCACTTGTAACTTTTTTAAGGTTATGGGATATAATTCTGTTTGTGATTTTTTAGTTGCATCACAATTCTATTTGTTATGTTTTTTTTAATGGATTTCTTTTTAGTAATAAAATCACCTGGTTCAGATGCAGTCAGAAGATAAAAATTCCTTTTTCTGTGGAATAATTAAAAGGCTTCTGTTTTGATCTGTGTTATCTCTAATAAATTAAAATATTTATAAAATACAAAACAGGCTTCCTTAACTTCACCCTGTTCTAGTTTACTAGTAAATGTCAATTTGCCATTTATATGCCTTCTATAATAGCCCAAGAGCTGGCGACCAAAAAGTGTAAGAGTTTTGTAACGACTAATATTTTAATATTAGCTTATATTTAGGGTGTAAATAAATATCTTGCAAAAAAGAAACTCAGATATGGGGACAGTCGGCATCAGCACAGCTTGAAAGTTGTAACAAGAAGAAGTGTCATTTAAATGTTTTCTAAAAGCTGAAAATTGATCATTAAGCAGTTTATGTAATAAAAAACTGGAAAGCAGTCATTAGACAGCGTAATGATCGAATGCGTTTCATCAGCACCGATGCGGTGGTCCCATGTCTTCAAAATGAGATCAATGTAAAGAAGTGATTTGAAAAAGCTGAAATTTGGTATAGTGTTAATTTATTGAATATAGTTTCTCAAAAAAACACTCAGACTTGATTTTGATAGAACCGAGCTGGTCAGCAGTCCCTAGAAGCAGTCGTTACTTCTAGGGACTGCTGACCAGCTCGGTTCTATCAAAATCAAGTCTGACTGTTTTTTTGAGAAACTATATTCAATAAATTAACACTATACCAAATTTCAGCTTTTTCAAATCACTTCTTTACATTGATCTCATTTTGAAGACGTGCGACCACCGCATCGGTGCTGATGCAACGCGTTTGATCATTACGCTGTCTAATGACTGCTTTCCAGTTTTTTATTACATAAACTGCTTAATGATCAATTTTCAACTTTTAGAAAACACTTAAATGACATTTGTTCTTGTTACAACTTTCAAGCTGTGCTGACGCCGATTGTCCCCATATCCTAGTTTCTTTTGTGTAGGATATTTATTTACACCCTAAATATAAGCTAATATTAAAATATTAGCTTTTATAAAACTCTTACACTTTTTGGTCGCCAGCTCTTGGTCTATAATGTTATAAATTGTATTTACGATTTTCAAAATTTTAGAATGGCTAGATATAACAATAATTAATTTAGGACAGATTTATTAAATTTTTTAATTTGTTATGTAGCTTTTTAGAAATACACTTTTATATGTACACAAATGAAAATTAATATTGAAAAATGGAATGTGGTTGTATATGGCTTTAATGTTGTAAAAGATCAATAGGTAATTTTCTTAAAGGCATTTTAAAATCTTAAATGTTAATATTAAGAACAATATTTTACTTTAAAAAAAAGGAAAGATACCAAAATGACAGCATTTGCATTTATTTGTAATAAGTTCTTGTTGAAAGAAAATTGCAATAAAAAAAACCTCAGATTTGGTTAAATATTCTGTTTTATTATTATCCTCATCATACCTACATGTTTTTTGATTTGGTATTAAGATACACATACTACAAAGAAATGATGTAGACTTTACATCTTAGAATGAAAACTTTATAACTCAAATCATTACTAATGTTGACTTGCTTAATGGATTGTATCTTAATAAAGATGATACTCTTATTACTTTGTATTAATCGTAATTGTTTACACACTCTTTTATTTCCCTTTATTATATCATTATGGTTACAATAAATTATGAATAAGATGTTAAGATTTAGAATTAATAGCATTACTATCATTATTTCCTAATTAATTACTGGAAAATTTAGATTTTTTTTTATTTACGTAGGGCCAAGATATCCGCTATTAGCTAATAAAATTGTTTTTGCTGATATCTACCATCTAATAAATTTTATTTATCAAATTAGTGTGTTTACTAACTAATATTGTTATCGTTTACTGTCTCCAGCCTTACTTTGTGGAACTCCATAATCATGAAATATAATATAAATACAAAGATTAATTAAAGTTTCACAAGTTTTATTAATATCTTAACCTGACAATATTGTTTCGACACTTTGTGTCATTATCAAAGGTAGATAAGATTGATAAACAAACACGTTGCTAAGGATAAATACATACAGAAAATCGGTAACTAGATACAATACATAACAAAAACTAAATATCTAACACTTCTAATAAAGGAGAATTACTAAGCTCAGTTTGTTCATTCATTAAAGGTACTGTGCGTTTATGTCTGTATATTTCAAAAGCTTCTAAAATGTCTAATTTGTGTTTGTTGTTGCAAAAATGTAAGAATTTAATGTTGTTTTGAGGTGTCATTGGGTGGTTCTGTTCCAAAATGTGTTTGGCATAATTCGGTTTTTCTGGATGTTTAAGTCTATAAGAGCGTACGTGTTCTTTGTATCTTATGTCGAAATTTCTAAGTGTTTGGCCAATATAAACCGAGTTACAAAAAGAACAATTCAAACGGTAAATGCCGGATTTCATGATATCTTGTGTTTTGTCTTTAGCATTGAATAAAAATGAAAAGGTGTTGGTGTTAGTTTTATAGGCTATTTTTTAACTGGTGGTCTTTCTTAGTATAGTTGCAATTTGTTCTGATATCTTGCCAAAGTATGGTATTGATATGTAGTTTGTGTCTTGTATTTGAGTGTCAATTGGAAATATTCTTTTGATAGCTAACCTATAATCTTTTTGTTGAATTAAAGTGTGTTTGACACTTTAATTCAACCCAACAATTAATTAACCCAGGTAAATAACGTTTAGAAAAAGAAAAAATTGGGGAAAAGCTGAAAATTGGTATATAGGATTACAATGTGGTGCTGAGAAACATATCAAAACTCCTCATGCGTGGATTAAGGTAACTGTATCTTTATATAAGGTACCGCCAATTCATTCTGCATTTTTGTATCCCGAAAATAAAAGAAATAGAATTGTATGTGAGAGATGAAAAACAATCTAGGGATTGTGAGCTGAAACTAGTAATGTATGTGGCCATCCTGCATTATGTTACTAGGAATTTTGACAGTTGTAATTATGAAAGTAACTGGTTGATTAGTTCTTAATCTGCAAACGTATACAAATTATTCCGCTGTGGGAATTTGAAATAGCTTGAATCCCTTTCTTGTTGTATTGTTACAGTTTTGAACACAACAACTACTAACCATTTTGAAATTTCCACAAACACAAATTAACGCAACTGTGTATAAATACCTAAAAATAATCTTTTTCTACGAGCCTTTATAAAAAGACATTTTTCGTCACCGAATACTCCAGCAAAAATTTGATTTCCATCACCAGTGAGAGAAAATCCCATAACGTTAACTTTCGTCACTAGGGACAAAAGTTACCTACTAATTCTAACCTCCGTCTAGTTGCCTGCTGTCACTCTATCACTTCACTTAACTAAATCACTTCAGTTTCTGCTGTTCGTAGCTTTACCACGATTTCTGATTCAAAAAGTGATTTAGATCTTCCCAATACTCCACCAGAAATAGTAAATCAAGCTGAGAAAACCTCTGCAGACTTACTGCCAGAAAAATCGAAAAAGAGGTACCTATGAAGAAATCTATGCAAATTTCATGGACCTAGTTGCCTGCTGTCACTGTATCGCATCATTATTAAATCACGTCAGTTTGTGCTGTTCGTAGCTTTATCATGATTTCTCATTCAGAAAGTGACTATGATCTTCCAATACTTTACCAGAAATAGTAAATCAAGCTGGGAAAACCCCTCATGGTGGACTTATTGCCAGAAAAGTCCACAAAGGTATGAAGAAATCTATGCAAAATTCATGGAATGGAGGGCTGATAATCGTGTAAATTCATATTCGGAAACTGTGCTGTTTGCATATTTTTCAAAATTGTCGAAAGATTTCAAGCCATCAACCTTATGGTTTATATACTCTATGTTAAGAACAGCATTTATCAATAAAAAATGATATTGATATCAGATAAGTAATTTAAATGGTCGTAGAAAAAACATAGTGTTTAACTCGTTGAAATCATTTTTTTTAAGCTCGCGAACATTACCAAACTCGGCTTTGCCTCGTCTGGTAAACTATTCTCTCGCTTAAAAAAATGTTACTTTCATCACTCGTTACACAATATATTATTAAAAAGTTTTTTTGTTCAATTTTTTAATAAGATTTTGTTTATTGGTCTCATTCTAAAAATTGTTTAATTTTTAAAAATAGTGCAAAAATAGCAATACTTCCTGAAACACCCTGTAACCACTTACGTTGCAAATGACGATCAAATTACAGATGGCTTCTGAAGAATTGAATCATTTCACAGACGTCCTTATGCAGTAGGTAGCAGAATCGATAGTTTTGTAAATGGGATGAGGTGGAATTCATGTCTAGGTTCAAATTGTCCAAACCAACAGTTGTACATATTCTGGGAATGATTGAAGACAATATCAGACATAGTACGGACAAGTAATTATTAAGCTTATCGGATAATTCTAGGAATACCTACATTTTAATTCAAGGAATCGTGCTATGAATCCTCTTCAGTAGTTGTTAATAACATTAAGATTCTATGCTTGTGGAAGTGTACAAGTCATACTAGCAGATTTTATAGGAGTACATCGTACAACATGTGAACAAATAATAAAAAGGGTTACTAGAGCAATCACCAGCTTGCGACGTAGATTGATTTATATGCCACAAGCCGAGCAGGAAAGAGTAACAGAAAAATTTGTAACAGAAAGAGTTGTAGGAGCTATAGACTAAACTCATATTCGGATATAGGAGTGAGGTTTGAAAATGGGAAATGACATTTTATTAGGAGACAGTGGATACCTCTTTCGCCAACATCTAATTACACTAATTAACAATCCGCGAAACGTAGTAGAACATCGTTTTAACCTATCTCAAATTAAGACAAGAACTGTTGTTGAAAGAACGTTTGGAATATGGAAAAGGAGATTTCCAATATTATCAATAGGTATTCACAATAAAATACCTACTACTGAAAGCATTATTATTGGTATGGCTGTTCTAAATAACATAATTAGGGATCAAAATGAACAGGTTTCTCCGGTAATTCCTCATGAATTAAATTAAAATGAAATTGAGATAAACAATAGATTGATATAGTACATTATTATAACCATTAGAAAAGTTCAGAGATGGTTTCACATATAAAACTTAGATAAAATCACAAGAGACAAAGGGATGGTTTAATTTTCATTTGGTATAAATATACAGGATTAAAATATAATTATAAAATATTTATGGATAAACCTGAAAAGAAATGTAAGTTAGCACTAATAAGAACAGAATAAGAATAAGTTTTAATTTTCAACTTTGCTAAATAATAGGTTTCCATGAGAAAGCTATATCTTTATGATAGTAATCAATGGTTAAATAATGAGCAAAGGTAAGACTATACCGGGTGGGGCAATAGTGTGGGGAAGTCCGATAGCTCCTAAACGGTAACAGCTAGTAAAATCGTTTTAATACGGATGTAAACAGTGGATAGAGGCGCATCTAGAGAAATTATTTTCAAATATACAGGGTGTTTCAGAAAAGTATGGCACGCTTAAAGTAATTTTTTTTTAAATACAAAAATATAAATAAAAAGACTTAATTTCTCACAAGGATTTATTCTTTATTAAAGGATACCGGTTTCGGGCAGATGTAACTGTCCTTTATCAATCCGCTACAAAAAATAGATAACATTAAGTTTTTACAAAATTAATTTATACAAACACATTCTTACATATCAGATCCTCTTCACAAGAAGTAATATACAAATAGCTAATAATTAGTACCATATCTTATAAAATAATTAAAATAACGAATATTTAATAACGTTTAGTTAAAAAATTTTCGCTTCTGTTTAATGGGCGACTGACAAGTAACAAACAGCGCCATCTGTGACATAGTATTAAGTGTTAGTATTAAAGGTAAGTTTACACTAGCAACTCAAGTTATCTTACACATAACGCGTCAGGAAATTTATTTATAAAATATTACTACTAGATCTAATTTAATTTATCTTATCGTATATGGTTAAATCTAATGTAGGGTTTCAATATTCAATCTTTCAGAAGAAAACTGAAAACAGAAAATTACTGTCAAAATTTTGTTGTGAATTAAGGGATTTATCACCTTGTTTCTTTATGTCTCGCATAATTTCTAATGCTTCTAAATTATTGAGTGTTGAACCCTTGTTACACAAATATAAAATTTCAAAATTATCTGTCAGATCGTAGTTATGATTTGTTTCTAGAATATGTTTAGCAAACAGGGATTCCGAAGAATTGTTTCTGATGCATCTCAAATGCTCATTCTTTCGAGTTTTAAAATTCCGGTATGTCCTGCCTATGTAACTAGCTTGGCAACCATTGCATTTTGATTTGTATATGCCTGATTTAAGCATAGGATCAATTTTATCTTTATTGTTAATAAGTAAGTTACCTATATTATTTTTCGTTTTAAAAGCAATATTATAATTAAAGGTCTTGATGAAATAATTCTATATACGATAGGCTACAGGACTGTTGTATGTTAAGGGGATATACCTTTCTGGTGGGATAGAGTCTATGTAAGGATAAACTTTCTGCAGAGTGCATTGACTTTTATACATGTTAATTAATTTATCTACAAGGTTACTGTTATAATGATGTTTGTCTGCGGTTTGTTTTATTATATTAATTTCTTTATTGAAAGATTCATCGTCTAAAGGGATGTTGCAAGCTCTTTTTATGTAGCTGCATAACGCAGCCATTTTATGAGAAGTAGGATGATTTGATAAATCATCTATAATTACCCCTGTATGAGCTTTTTTTCTAAATATGTCAAATGTATGTTTATTTTTTTTTATTTTAAGGTCTAGAAAATTTAATGATTTATCTTGGTCTTGTATTTCAACCGTGAACTTAATCTTATTATGTAAATTGTTAATATGATCTAGGAATTGTCTCCACCACTCCATAAACAAATTATATCATCTACATATCGATAATAATAGGTGATATGAGAAATAAATGGATTGTTTTGTAGAATATACGTGTTCTCAAAATAATCCATGTACAGATCAGCTAAAAAGGGGGAAAGTGGGGACCCCATTGCCAAACCATCTTCTTGGCACTATGTAATGTTGTTAAAATTAAAAAAGTTTTGTTGTAAACATATATTAAACAGGGATGTAACGTCAATCACTTGACAATCTGTTAGATCGCTATTTACCAATAAATCTTTCATCAGATTTAATGTCTTTAACAGGTACGTTGATAAATAAGTTGGACACATCTAGAGATATTAATATACTGTTGTCTGGTATCTGTACATTTTTATCTTATTGACTAAATCGCCACTATTTTTTACTGTATTTTTGAAAGTAATATGCAAGTTGGTTCTAATATAATAGTTCAACCGTTTAGCTAGTTTGTAAGTAGGTGAACCACCAAACGAAACTACAGGTCTGATAGTCATTTCTTCTGGAATATCAGATTTATGAGTTTTAATTAATGCATATAACCTTGGTATGGTGGTGTAGTCTGGTGATAAGTTATTAATGGTTTTTTTTATCAAGAACACTGGTTGCCTTTTTGAGAGCTTCCTTAATTTTGATTATGAAGGAGGGTAGTTTAGCATTAGTAATTTTGAAATTATTATGCTTAATAAACTTTAGCACTTTGTCAATATAGTTCTTTTCTTCCATCAAAATTATACTGTTTCCCTTATCGGCTTTTGTACATATGAGTTTGTTAGCTCTTATACTTTGTTGTATGTTTTTAATTAGTTTATTCTCTGATATAGAGTTTAGTTGATTTACAGAATGTTTAGTATTTTGTAATTCTTGTTTAATGAGAACTTTGCAATGTTCTCTGGCTTCTCCTCTCAATTGCGGGTCTAAAGTTTGTATAATACTTTCTAGTTCTACTGCTAATAAATGTAAGTTTTGTGTCGTTTGTTTGTTGTTAGCTGGTTTTAAATTATACTTAAAACCTTTACTAAGGATTTTTATTTCCTCTTCTGTAAAATTTGTTCCAGTTAGGTTTAAAACTGCTGGAGAAAATACATGATCGTGTAGATCGTGCATTTTTTCTTGTTGTTTTGATACATTATTATTTACTTGTCTACTTTGTAAGATCTTAATCTTTTTACTTAGCCTAGATCGTTTTAACATATTTATTCTATCACAACTAATAGAAACCCTACCTAAGAATATATTTAACTCTTCAAAATGTAAAATATTATAAAATTAATTTTTAAATTTAGAGAACTTCAAAGCTAAGATTCTTAACTTTTTCAAATGGAACACCCTGTATATTTTGTACCTTTGTGATGCAGAATTAAATAACAAACATTTTTTGTATGTACGTCCCTATAGCTATCTGTAACCACTTTTGATTTATTGAGAAAAAACTGCAAGAAGTACACAATTAAAAAATTATTTATTTAAAAAAATCAAGGTTTTTCAAATAAAATAAAAGAAAAAAACTACAACAAATGCTCCATATGTTGCCCATTTGCATGGACACACATTTCGATGCGCCTTTGGAACGATCTTTGTACGTTTCTTAACATTGCCGGCGTGATGCTTCTAAAAGTATGTATTATTCTATCCTTCATATTTTGGATTGTGGTTGGTGTCTCTGTATAAACAATTTCTTTCACATATCCCCATAAAAAGAAATCCATTTTTATAAGATCAGAGATCTCGCAGGCCATTTAGTGGGTCCATTCCTTTCAATCCATTGATGTGGGTAGATATTATTTAGGTGGTCTCTTACTGCCTGTAAATAATGTGGTGGAGCACCGTCTTGCTGAAACCACATCCCATTTTGGATCGTTTGAGGAAGGTTCGCCAATAATTGTGGCAGATAGTTCTCCAAAAAATGAAGATAAATAGCTCCAGTTAATGGACCATCAAAAAAATGTGGCTCTATTATGTTCTCCAATAATTCCCCCCCAAACGTTTATGGACCATCTGTGCTGGTTATCAAGTTGTCTGAAAAAGTGGGGATTTTCTGTAGCATAATAATGGAAATTGTGCCTGTTAACAAATCTATTTTTATGAAACGTTGCCTCATCAGTGAACAAAACATTGTTGAAGAATGTAGTATCGTCTTGCATTTTACCTATGGCCCAATTACAAAACTGTAAACGTTTTAGAAAATCGTCATCAGTTAATTCCTGGTGCATTTGAATGTGATATGCATGAAACTTATTTTTTTTTAAGATTCGACCAACAGAACGTCTACTTATTCCTACAGATGAACTCACTTCTCTCTGACTAACATGGGGATTCTCAATCGTTGCCAGCACAACAGATAACTCATTTTCTTCGTTCACAACATTGTTAATTCGTTCACTTTTTTCATACTGTACAATGCCGGTCCTCACAAATCTATCGAGCAGGTTTTGAAAGCTGTGAACTTAAGGGAGCCTCCGTTCAGGATACCGTTGGTGGTAAATTCTGCGGGCAAGCAAACAATTTATTTCCGACTCGCCCAAAACAAAAGTCATGTCTACAAATTCTTCGTTACTAAAATTCAGTTTGAAAAACTAAAACACCTACTAGAACTAAACACTGATGGTCGATAACTGCAAGAAAGGTACGTTTTCCATACGTGCACAACAATTGCTAGATGCTTTAATGTTTTGTTGAACAAAAACAACCAACACACTTGACAACTAAATAAATAATTGTTTTTAATTGTGTACTTCTTGCAGTTTTTTCTCAATAAATCAAAAGTGGTTACAGATAGCTATAGGGGCGTACATACAGAAAATGTTCGTTATTTAATTCTGCATCACAAAGGTACAAAATATACAGGGTGTTCCATTGTCCAACTTGTGAATTTTAGCTTTGAAGTTCTCTAAATTTAAAAATTAATTTTGAACACCCTGTACATGGTTGGTCAATTTTCTTTTAAAGAAGAGCACCCTACCAGCACCTGCAACTAAATCCCTACTTAAATTCGTCTTCACAGTTGCGGCAATGAAAGCGGTAAACTGTTATGTGGGATAATGTAAAGCTCAATTTTTTGGAAAAAAAATAACTTCTAAACCGGTCATTAGATGGCGCTAAAATTTTAGATATGAATAAACCTGCCAAGAGAGGTATTAAATACGCAAAAATATTTGGGGGATTCTATTTAAAAAGAAATTACTTTAAGCCACACTTTTCTGAAACACCCTGTATATTTGAAAATAATTTCTCTAGATGCGCCTCTATCCACTGTTTACATCCGTATTAGAACGATTTTTCTAGCTGTTACTGTTTAGGAGCTATCGGACTTCCCCACACTATTGCCCCACCCGGTATAAAATTAAATGAAAAATGAATGTTCCCATTGGTTTCTAAGTAAATAAAGAGAATAAATTTGCAATTTTTGAAAAGGAAATATATAAAATTTTTATCCCATACATAAAACTGTAAAATTGAGATAAAATAAAATTGTGAGCTATAAAATTGAATCAACAGTTTGTGTTCCAATTACAAAGTAAAATCGTTAAGAAGAAAAAGTAAAACAAAACTTACCAGAGGATATAGGGTGATTGCGGAGAGTCCGAAAAGAGAATATACGACCTATATTAATGGATGTTCAAAAAGCTAACCTTGAGAAGAATGAGAAGAAGAAAAAATTAAACAATAAAAATAATAAGTTTTAATCGGAAGGTAATTGAGTTTTTGTAGTTTGTTTTTATGTCATTCCAGCATCCACGGAGTTCTACATCTGAGATCCTGTTTTGGTGGATTGTCATGGGGAGTCAGTCGCAGAGTCCTGTCGTGGTCACCGATATTGGCTTGGACCTGAAAGAAGAATAGAGAGTAGTTAAGGCGCTCATCAGGTTGATGGAAGTGAAAAACTGCTATTCATATAAAGTAAAGAAAATAAGTCATTAGTGTTATTTATTGATTTTGGTATTCACGTGAGAAAAATATATGATTATTAATAGTTATTTACATTAAAAGCTGCAAAAGTTTACTTTTAGGTGCAAGGTGTTTTTGATTGGCCGAGGCGAAGTGTAAGCGTAGCCGAGGTTAGTTAAAAACACCGAGCACCTGAACGGGCTCTTGCAGCGTCTAATGTATTAAACTTTTCATTCTCCCCTTGACATTTATTAAACACCGTAAGTAAATAAATAAAATGATGATTCAGTGATTATAATAAAATAATGTTTGTATATAATATACAACAGTATTGTTACCAAGGTAATGTTGACAACAGCCACCTTATAATATTATATTTTAAAAAAATTGATAGTTTTACTTGGTTGTCCAGGGACCGAAAGTTTTTCATACCTAGCAACCACCTCGCATGTTTTACTTTCGCTTTCGGTTGCCTTATCAAGATAGAAAGTTACACTTTCGTAAAGGGGAGAATGAAAAATTACTTACTGTAACATTAGGAGTTGTAAAGCTTCAGAGTGAGTATTAATATCCTGAAATCAGAAAGCATTTCACTAAATTACATCATATACTAATAAGGTAAAACTTATACTTATCCTTTCAACCTGTCTCCATTAAAGGTTTCTTATGACACATAAAGCTAGTTGTCATATGTGACAGGTAACACTGAACTGTCACAATAAAATCAGTTGTCAAAATTTGGGGTTAAGTTGTCAACTGCATTACATACAATTTTAAAGTGGCTGATGAGTCTTTTACACGAACCCCGTTTAAGACTCATTCTAAAGATTAAAGAGTTTCAGTAAATAAGTTCGTAAAATTCCATTAACATATAGACCCTGAGATTTAAAATAAAGTCAAAAATTAAAAATACAAATATCATTACAATATATTGTATTTCAAAATAGCAATCAAAGCAACAACCGTCATCAAACATTTTAGTTTAGGAAACAGTTTAGGACACTAATAATGGAATAGGTTAAATGCAGAAAATCTCAAAAATGTTTTAATTTACACATCAGCATCGGGATATTTTTTTATAGTTATATCTAGTTTTTTCATAAATTACTAATTTTATTTCTTGCAATCTATGTTCATCTACTTATTTCTAAATAAGCAATTTTTTCGTAAGATATTCATTTTTTAATAAAACATTTTCAGCTTTGTTTATGTGTATATTTATTCTTGTCAATTTTAAGAATTGGTAGTACATTTTTCATTAAAAGTAGGGTTACTTTTTGAATCCTTTTTTCTCTCTACAGAAGCCGACGATTCTTTTGTGGTTAAATTTTTGGATGCTGGGTCATTGCTTACTACAATTTTCTCAGGCAAGAGGAATAGAAACTATTTTAGTTTGTTCAATAATAAACTTGCAGACTCGCCTTCACATTCTTTGTGTTCTTCGATTATAGGGTTCCAGTCTAGTAAACATTTAACTTTATTTGAATGTATTATGCAATTTATTGGAGCTTCTTAGTTAACAGAAAACGCTTTTGTATGAAGATAAATGTAAAACTATTAAATAGTTACATTAGTTAACAATTCATAATAGCTAAAACACTATCTACATTTATTACAGACAACAAATTAATGGCTATTATATTTAAATGTCAAGTACTTTTGTTCAGTAAAAACAATAAAAGTCCAGTAAAATCATAAAAATTCAGTAAAAAAATAATAAATGTGAACAAAAATAATATATGATTAGTAAAGAAGTAATAAATGGACAGTGTAATAATAAATGCCCAATAAAGATAATAAATGCCCAATATGAAAGTAATAAGAACTAGTCAGTAAAATAGTAAATTTTCATTAAAATAATAATAAACTGGCCAAAAGGACAATGCAGATAACCTTGTGTAAAATATAGAAAATTGTATGTAGAAAACAATGATAGTGATTGCAATTTGTCTTTGATACAAGTATTTTTATAAAAAAAAACTAACAAAAATAAATTGTTTTATCAACTTAAAAAAACAAAAAACTTAGTAGTTATCAGTTCAAGTATGTCGCATATTATTATTGAAATAACAAAGTCTTCTTAGCTCTTGCTGGATGACCCCTGTGCTCTCTTTATCCATTTGGTGTGGCTGTTGCAGTCTTACTACTGGATAGACCTTTTAAAGGTCTAGACTTAGAGTCCTGGCTTATTTAGATGGCTTTTTCATTTTCATTTAGGCAGATATGAGCAAATCGAGCTATCAAACACTGCTACTGAACATTTATCATTTTTACCATGTAGATTTGGAAAATTTGAAAATACATCTGTTTCTGTTTACTTCAAACTGTACAAAATACTGTAACGTTCTTTTTAAAATAATAACAAAAATGCTGTTTAATAGTCTATTAGCAAGAGGAATATTTACACACACTAATTTAATCTTAACTAATTTATTTAACACTATAATTATAAACTGTTAACGAACTTAAATGCTAGATATTTAGAAATTTATTTAAGGACTATTTATTTATTATTACAACATTTATTTAATCACTACTACTTGACTACTAATTACACAAAGCACATTTATTCAATTCACCGGTTGAACACTAATTGATTCTCTTCTATCCGCAACGACGATTTATATCTCCCATATAAACGTTCTAGAAAATGTTCAAACATACTCGTGTATTGTACCTCGTCTAGCCGCCTGATGCGGCATATAAGCGGCTCGTAGATGGGCCGAGAATCTTTTAGCATGTTCTTCGCGGCGTATAGGAGGTTTTCCCATTTGTTACAATACAATAAAATCCTGTACATGTTCTTCTGGTCACTTTTGTATTATAATATCAAATACAGAGAAGAGAAGCTACTTTCAAAATAATATGGGTTTAAATTATAATTTTATTATAATTCTTTTCCTCATTACACTGACGTTTATTGCTTCACAATCTGTTCAAGGTTGTAAATGGACATGAATATCCCTGACTGGCGAAACAAAAAATTAAATCGATTTTCTTTTAGTAAATAATAAAAATGCAGCCAACCATACACAAGTAATTATTAATAGACTCACCTTCACTACAGATTATAGAATGGTACAAACATCTATAAAAGTAAATTGGAAACGATGAGTAGGTTAAACAAAATGGTTAAGGATAAAGTAGCATCATTAAACGAAACAAATATTAATAACGAATTAAAAGAAATGTACAATGTGTTGTAGCAAAAAATCAAATCAGCTACTAAAGCTGTACGTAGGAAAGCAGTTACCTTAAACAACACTCAGGTATTCTCAAAGGAAGCATATCTCGACAATCTCTCAATACTGATCGAGACAAGGGAGAATCTAAAAACAGTAAGAAACTTGTCAATAAAAAATAAGGTTGCATTCTGTGAAATAAATAAAGCCGTTTAAAGAGCAATTCGAAAAGACAAAAGAAGTAAGAAACCTCAATAATAGAAACAATTTTATCAAGCACTAATTCGACTAGAAAACTTCAGAAAGAACTTTGCGGAAGAACAACAAGAGTTCATAATATAAGATATCCAAAAAATAAAAACAAACTAAAATGATAGAACTAAAGTAATAACATAATGCTATGAGGATCTACAGCACAGACAGACACTAACAAGACAGAAGGTATTTTAAACGACCTATGGAATACAGTAAAATCTTGGATTATGAGCAACTTGGTTTGCGAGTGTTTTGCAGAACGAACAAAAATTTTTAATGAATTTTAACTTGATTAACGAGCAATGTCTTGCATTACGAGTAAAATTTTTAATACGTATACGCTTTGTCTGCCGACCGTCACGTCATCACAACTACATATTATCCTTAACAATTGAAGAATTTGGGTCAACGCGTCATCAACATCTGTGTAAACATATACGATACGATAAGAGTGTAAACAGCATCTAATGTTACCTCGACTGTTAAAAATGTCAGCAGATTTTTTATTTTAATATTTTATTTGTCATCGATGAATACATACACCCTAATAACGGGTTATAATTAAAAATTTGATTATGCTTTAAGTGTCATAGTGTAATGACGTCATTTAAAGAAAAGTAATTATAATTAATCGAATATGTACACGTTAAGCATCATGTTAGCTCTTCTTAAATAAAATCAATTTGTGACTACTGAACCTTTCAAACTCGTCTGCTGTTTATCTTATCAGTTAAATTACAGAGGCGGACGCGTGATCGTTTGTTTTATTTTTACGTATACGTATAGTATATGTATTTTGTATCATTTTTATATAAATAATAAATAGTTGTAGAACGAATCATCCGAGTTTCCATTATTTCTTATTCTTATTGCTTTGAATTACGAGCACATGTCCGGAACAAATTATGCTCGTAAACCAAGGTACCACTGTATATTCAATGAAATATTGAGAACAAAAGAAATACCAAATAAATGTGGTATAACATAGATATTGCTCATTCACAAGAAGACATAAGCAATTATAGGCCAATTTCATTAATATTAAGACTATACAAGCTACGAGTATACTTAGGACCAGGATCTATAAATTTTTAGAGTCTTATCAACCAAACGAAAAAGCTGGCTTCAGAAGAACATAGTCAACAATTGATCATATACACCCAGTCCAGCAAATTATTGAGAAATGCACAGAATTAAATTTAAAAATCTATATTTTTTAGTTGACAGTGAAAGGACATTTGACTTAATAGAGCAACAATTCATTTTGAAAGCACTAGAAAAACATGACATACCTGCGCAAAATACCTTAGGATAATTCAAAATATGTACAAAGATGATAGGGCATATATATATAAAACTGGAACCAAAAAGAAAAGCTTTCCCCATTAAAAGAGGAGTCAAACAGGGGGATCAATATCAAATGGAGAACATTTAATGAACCTCAGGTTTGCTGAACATGTGGTATTATTTGTCTAAAATGTTAAACAATTACAAACTGCATTACTGACTGCAGGTGACAAGTAGATAGAAACGGCTCAAAACAGGGTAGATTGGAAGACTCTTAGGGAAGCCTATGCCCGGTCACGAGACAATAATTATAATGTATTTTTTTATGAAGTGTATATTCACAGTTATTTAGTTAGAATTTTATTCTTTTGTTAATAAAGTCTGGAATAATAATAATGTGTCCAACATTGCATTCAACGTTGGTTTCAACATTTGCCTCAAGTTAGCCATTAGAATATTCGTCATTGATTCCCGATCAGACTAAGTGCCCAATGTTGGATATAACTTTGGGAGCAAACACTGGAAGCGAATTCTCTCTAGGCTGGGCAATACCGCCTTAGAAATTTGAATTTTTTGAGCGCAACTTCATAATAACGTAACGGCTAACCTGTTTTGTTTACTTGACAAACATGCGCAATTGTGATTTCAAACAAATACTTTAATATCATGAATTGATGAGATTAAGAACAGTACAAGTCCAAAAATTGACATTTTCACCTGTCATAGTCATTTTGTTCTAAATACTAAGCTGCATCGAATGAGTAGAAGAACAGTAGGTACTAAAATCACCTTGTTAAGGCGTTTGCCAGAGCTCACCTTACAGCATTGAGAGCAAGAACAGTACAAGACATACTTGATTTTAAGAACTGGTGGCCCCCATTCTATAAAAAACCTGCAGAACAGTCCAAAATAGAGTAAATGAAAATTTTACAATTTCGAGATACATGCAGTCTGTGTACGATGAATCACTTCCAGGGTATATTAAATGCTTAGGGTTTATAGACAGAGCCTTTTGCTATACTTTCAAGTTATTAAAACAAAATCAAAGTCCGGAGATTCCTACTAATAAAGCCTACTCTGAACCAGTGCCAATTAACAACAAAAAAATTAATGATATAAAGCAGGTAATGCAATACATTGAGGGAGAGCAGCTAGAGTTTTACTATCACCTAACATCCTGGCCAACCACTAATATGGACAATGATGGTATCCAAAAATGATTATTTATTATTTTTATTTAATAAAATATGCTTTACCATGTTGTGAAACATACGTTTTTTGCCCAGACTAAAATAAACAAAATAAACAATAATTATACTTACGTTAAAAGATGCTCAAGATTACCACGGCTTGAGATTTAGCTCTATCTTACAAATTTTAATTTCAGGTCGTAGGTATTGGTTCTACAGTTGTCTAATTTATTAAGAAATGGATAAAGGCTTCAAAAACACAATAACATACACTAGAAGGGCGCCATCTGTTTATGAAGCTTAATTTCAATAATTAAATAGATCGAATAGATCAAATGAATCTAATAAATCTGTCTGAAATCACTAATCAGAAAATGAAATCAGACCGATGTAAATTTAGTGCAAAATGTTAGTTAATTTCAACAAAGTCAAAATTTAGTTTAATAATGATATGAATAAAAACTTTCATAATTATATGGTTCAGTCTTACTGGTTTTAATTAACTTTAAAATCATATTTATTTCGGAAAACACAAATAAAAAATAAAAATATAAAAAGATTACAAATTTTAAACTCAAAATTCAAATAATAATTCCCTACCTAGGAGCTCTTGACTAATAAAATGAATAAAAAAATTGTATACTAAATTACGTATAAATGAAAAACAAACTGTAGAAATATTACAAAGATCCAAAGAAAATTCACATAAATATTTAAGATTCAAAAAAATACATAATTCACTTTACCTGCAGTTGTCGATAATTCACCAACCAAATTAACGCTAAGTTGCACAAATATGACTCCTGCATACATCAAACACGGCTAAATGAAGAGAAACTGGAATGTTCGTAGATTTCTGCTTTCCATTATTCAAGGATGCAATGAATTAACCCTCGTAATGTCTGTAGGAGGTGAACTATTATTCACGAATTCACCCAAAATAAAATAACTGAATGCAACCATAAAACTTCCATAAGATTTGGTTATTAAATTAATTTTGATAACCATCGCAAATGTTCGTTGTTTTTCTTTAAAACAACCCACTCATTATTTAAATCTGAACTGAATTTATAAGGCACATAACTCGGATTTCATTATTAATCGAGATTTCGATCACTGAAGATAAAGTCTGTAATTATTAGTTTTTATCGGTATTTCGGTACGAGAATTATTTAAACGATAAACGATACGGTAATTATTTCAATCGGTAAACTGTATTAAAGCTATTACACTTTTTTTTAATAGGAAAAAACGATTTCCCATTCTTCAAAAACACAAACATTCGGAAAAATATTAAACTGTATAACGGTACTTTTATTAACCGCAAATTCTTAATTAATATCCGGAAACTTAATTACACAACAGTATGATTATTAACTGTAAATTTTTAAATAACAATGCACGGCATCTGATACCGGCCATTGTCTATCAACTGTACTGTATCAAGACTTAAAACTGAAGTGTCTCGGACCAGCAACTGAACGGAAGTGTAGTTTCTTTAAAACTGAAGGTTATATTATTATATACTAAGTAATTCTTTTTCTGCGTAGGAATACATTACCAGATGCAAATCGACTTCAACCAATAGCGGGGTCGCGTGGTTTGGCCTAAACGAATCAGGGTTAAACAGTCCACGAACCATATTTAATAGTTTCCAAGATTTTAACAAAGAAGCTATTTTAACCAATATACACGTGCATAGATAAAATACAGAAAGGAATCATTTATTGCCCAAATATTTTTATAATTCTAAGAAAGTTTGAAACACAACCTTTTTAAAATAGTTTTTATAGAATTGTTTATACCAAATGCTAACATAAGTTTATACTTTAAGAAGAACGCAAATTTGCAGAACCGGACTTAAGATTTTCAGTAAATATGTAGACAAAACTACATTTGTTCAGGACTGATAAAAATATACCGTTACAATTGTATTGTTTTTTTTAGCAAATTTTCCTTACAATTCTAATAATGACCGATACTGACATTAAGAACAGTACAAGTCCAAATTTGTTTTTTGTTAATATATAAAAAATGAATGAACTGACAGATTTAATATTTGGTTTACAAGACGTCTAAACTGATAAACTATAACTTTTCTGTACATAGTGAACCTGTAAGAAGCATGAAAAGCCAGATAAACAGTTTTTTTTAATTTCCCAAAATTCGAACATCTATTAATACCGGAAACTCCATATACTTTACCATATGAAAATAGGCTATATTTTTGTGGCGGCAGCTTCGCAGATGGGTGTGCAACTAACAAATGGTTTTTTAGGGAGAATCCTGCATTTAATTACAAAACAGCACTATTATGTTAAACGATGGTTTATTACTGTTATGCTAAAATATATAAAATTTTTACGATTTATCTAAACTATTCAATCTTTCATTACAATGACGATTTTTTAATTACTTTCCCAATATTTGAGAAATGTCAGGTTTATTTGCAAGGGGTGCTATTAAATTTTGTTTTCCATTTTTCGAAATAAGTTTCCGGTATTAATAATATTAAAGAATTTGTTTCAAATTAAAATTAGCAATAAGAAAAATTCAAATCAAACACTTAATATCTTTATTAGGAGTGTAAGTGAAACTTTATGTGACGAAGTATGAAATCGGAGTATTAAAAGAAAAGAAAACGGAATTCCGGGTAAGTTATCTTGCGTCGATTATAGTGGTTGCTATGGTCAACATTTTTGAAGGAAACAATGTTTTATACTCCACCGAAGTAAAAAGTATTATATACGCCCCTCAAAAGTAGTGCCATAGGAATGCCACTTTTATACCTTGCCAACTGAGTCATATAAGTCATTGCTATACCTGGTGGGGCAATAGTGTGGGGAAGTCCGATAGCTCCTAAACGGTAACAGCTAGAAAAATCATTCTAATACGGATGTAAACAGTGGATAGAGGCGCATCTAGAGAAATTATTTTCAAATATACAGGGTGTTGCAGAAAAGTGTGGCACGCTTAAAGTAATCTTTTTAAATAGAATGCACTAAATATTTTTGCATATTTAACACCTCTCTTGGCAGGTTTATTCATATCTAAAATTTTAGCGCCATCTAATGACCGGTTTAGAAGTTATTTTTTTTCCAAAAAATTGAGCTTTACATTATCCCACTTAACAGTTTACCGCTTTCACGGCCGCAACTGTGAAGACGAATTTAAGTAGGGATTTAGTTGCAGGTGCTGGTTGTAACGGGTACATTTTTCGACGGCATTTAGTACATAGAATTTTGTATTAATTCTGGATAAAAAATCTTAAGTTCGGTCCTGTAGATATCGTTTTATTTAAATACGCAGTTCATCAGGCAAACATTTCCTACAGAAAGCATTTATAGGAAGGGAATGTTTAATATTTGTTATAATGAAATAATGTAACGTCATATTGATGTCGTTTTTCGTATCTTGCGACCTGGTATTTTAAAAATAATATCAATTTCTTCAAAAAGAAACCATGAGAAACGCTTAGTCAGCTCATTGAAATATTTTGGTAAACATTTTGAGTGTATACGTTTCGTAATTACACTTTCCTTTGTCTGTTATTTGCGTTTTAAAAATTTTAAGTCAAGGTGGCGTATGAATATCGTCTACAGCCAGCGTTTGAGCTCACACGTGTGTTTTGGCGGGTAGAATTCTGGTGTTGCTTTTTACACGTAAGGTCTAAAATCCTATAGTAGGCCATGTAACAAGCACCCTTGCCGCCTAAAAGCAGATGTCGGTCGCGCGTAGCTAAGGGTTGAGAGTTAATATAAGGCGAGATGATGTCGAGACGAGGGCTGTCTTCCAAAATCACACGCCGAGAGCGTACGTTCGATCTTGCGTTAAAAATGCCATTTTGTTGTAGTAAAATGGAGTTTGAAAGAAAACTCTAAATTCAGTTTTTCATATTGTTTGAACAATTACCGGCTTTCGGATGGCCGGTGCATTTAATTAAAATCAACATGTAATAGTTATCGTTTAAATAAGTGATCGGAAATTAACCAATAATTCGTGTTTAACAAAAGTTACAGTTATTCCGTTAAATATTTTTGCGGACGTTTGTGCTTCAGAAAAGTGGGAAATTCAGTTTCCCGTATTACAGTACCGTACTCTCGTCTAAATAATTATTTTACAGAAATAAGTTAATAATTACAGACGCTTTCTCTGTAATCGAAACTTCGGTTAAATAATAATTCGTGCTGTGTGCCTTCTAAATTCAGTTCAGAATTGATGGTTATGTGTATTGTTTTATTGAAAACAATGAATTTATAAAATGGTTATCAAAACTAATAGCCAAATCTTTTATGGAACTCTTTGGTTGCATATTGTTACTGCCGTTTGGGGTGAATTTGCAAATTATAATTCGCCATACCCAGTTTCTACGAGGGTTATCTCGTACATCTTTAATGTATGAAAGAAAATTACCAATATTCCAGTTTCCAGTTGCTGTGACGTTGTCGTCAAATTTTATGCAGTTTATCGTTGATTTTGGTTTGTGACTTACCAAAAATAAAAGGTATTGTGACTATTGTTTTTAGTGTTATTCATTTAGATAAATTTCTTGCTTGAATTTGCAGTCATTTTTGTTATTGTTTCTCAATTATTAGAAGTTCATTATAAATTTTTGCTCATTAAATTCTATTATCAATAGAACTCTTGTCAGTTGTTAGAAAAGCTTTAAACTTTAATGTAATTACAAATCATTTGTATTGATACTGTTGAATTGATTTAATTTGTCTAATCTCATTTAGATATTTGTGTATAAATTTTGTCCAGGAAAAGCTCAGTCAATACAAAGGTTAATATTTAAATTAATGTGTTTTGAACAATTTTTATGGTTGATCTTATTGATTCTTTTGAAATATTTTGCGATTATGATCAGTCAATGCAAATTTCTAATATTGATAGTATGTGTTTTGAACAATTTTGTGGTCAATCCGATTTTTTTATTGTTTGTTTCCTTTATTAAACGAAACGTTCTTGGTGAATTTTTGTATTGATTAACTTCTGGACATAATTATAATCCAATAAATTTAGATTGGATTAGTAATAAATATACAAGGTGTGTTTTATTTGTTTATCTTTTTATGTGTATTTTACCCATTCTTTTGTTAATAAATGTTATTAATTCAAACTGATGGATCTACAAAACGGAACCATATTGGTTATGAATGCTTAAGTTCATTTCTTCAAAATTTTAAGTAAACAAAATTTTGTTTCAACTAAATATTTTATTCATTTTCTGGTTAATGGATTTAGTAAATTTTAATGCTTATTCAAAATAACATCTTTGATTGGTTAATTTATAATTAATTTAAAGCATCAGAACCAGATGGCGCCCTTTTTGAGTTTTTAATTGTGTTTAAAACCCTTATCTATTCCTTTTCACAATTTATACAGCTGTGGAACCAATACCTACGACTTGATAAATTAATTTGTAAAGAGAGAGTTTAAATCTCAAGCTGTGGCAGATATTTTTTGAGTTTTCAGTTACAGTAAGTATGATATATTTTTTATAGCTTTTATAGTTATTTTTGTTGTTTTTTTTTATGGTTAAAAAACGCGTGTTTCATGGTAGGGTGCTCTTCTTTAAAAGAAAATTGACCAACCATGTACAGGGTGTTCAAAATTAATTTTTAAATTTAGAGAACTTAAAAGCTAAAATTCACAAGTTGGACAATGGAACACCCTGTATATTTTGTACCTTTGTGATGCAGAATTAAATAACGAACATTTTCTGTATGTACGCCCCTATAGCTATCTGTAACCACTTTTGATTTATTGAGAAAAAACTGCAAGAAGTACACAATTAAAAACAATTATTTATTTAGTTGTCAAGTGTGTTGGTTGTTTTTGTTCAACAAAACTTTAAAGCATCTAGCAATTGTTGTGCACGTATGCAAAACGTACATTTCTCGCAGTTATCGACCATCAGTATTTAGTTCTAGTAGGTGTTTTAGTTTTTCAAAATGAATTTTAGTAATGAAGAACTTGTAGACATGACTTTTGTTTTGGGCGAGTCGGAAAGAAATTGTTTGCTTGCCCGCAGAATTTACCACCAACGGTATCCTGAACGGAGGCTCCCTAAAGTTCACAGCTTTCAAAACGACGATTTTCGAAAACGTTAACAGTTTTGTAATTGGGCCATAGGTAAAATGCAAGACGATGCTATATTCTTGAACAATGTTTTGTTCACTGATGAGGCAACGTTTCATAAAAATGGGTTTGTTAACAGGCACAATTTCCATTATTATGCTACAGAAAAATCATGCTCAATATTTATCTTCATTTTTTGGAGAACTACCTACCACAATTATTGGCGAACCTTCCTCAAAGGATCCGAAATGGGATGTGGCTTCAGCAAGACGGTGCTCCACCGCATTATTTACATGCAGTAAATATCACCTAAATAATATCTACCCACATCAATGAATTGGAAGGAATGGCCCACTAAATGGCCTGCGAGATATCCTGATCTTACAAAAATGGATTTGATTTCTTTTTATGGGGATATGTGAGAGAAATTGTTTATACAGAGACACCAACCACAATCCAAAATATGAAGGATAGAATAATACATGCTTTTAGAAGTATCACGCCGGCAATGTTAAGAAACGTACATAGATCGTTCCAAAGGCGCATCGAAATGTGTGTCCAAGCAAATGGGCAACATATGGAGCATTTGTTATAGTTTTTCTCTTTTGTTTTATTTGAAAAACCTTGATTTTTTAAATAAATAATTTTTTAATTGTGTACTTCTTGCAGTTTTTTTTTCAATAAATCAAAAGTGGTTACAGATAGCTATAAGAACGTACATACAAAAAATGTTTGTTATTTAATTCTGCATCACAAAGGTACAAAATATACAGGGTGTTCCATTTGAAAAAGTTGTGAATTTTAGTTTTGAAGTTCTCTAGATTTAAAAATTAATTTTGAACACCCTGTACATGGGTCCATTTTCTTTTAAAGAAGAGCACCCTACAAGCTCCTGCAACAAAATCCCTACTTAAATTCGTCTTCACAGTTGCGGCCGTGAAAGCGTTAAACTGTTAAGTGGGTTAATGTAAAACTCAATTTAAAAAAAAATAACTTCTAAACCGGTCATTAGATGGCGCTAAAATTTTAGATATCAATAAGCCTGCCAAGAGAGGTGTTAAATATGCAAAAATATGTGGGCATTCTATTTAAAAAGAATACCTTAAGCGTGCCACACTTTTCTGAAACACCCTGTATATTTGAAAATAATTTCTCTAGATGCGCCTCTATCCACTATTTACATCCGTATTAGAACGATTTTTGTAGCTGTTACCGTTTAGGAGCTATCGGACTGCCCCACCCGGTATATGACGTTTGAAAATAAACAATTTTGAAGTAAATATGTATATGAACCAATTTTTTAAAGGAATTAATTTGTTGTTTCACAGCCATACTAGATGAATATAAATTTTGAGCAATTATAAATGTATTGCAGTATAATCACAAACGCAGTTATATGCCTATTATTTTAAATACAGCTCAATTGTAAAAGCTTTATACTTTGTAAATGGAGGATAACTTTTCTAAAATAAAAGTGCAGCGGTTTAATAATCATTATTAAGCATATTGATGCCATATTGATGCATACTGTCATAAGTTCACAATACCGCCACAAAAACTTGAATTTTTCGAGGGCAACTTCATAATAATGTAGTGGCTAATCTGTTTTGTTTACTTGGCAGACATTCAAATGCTAAATTAATGTAAATTCTCTTTATATGTTTAATTTACTCTATCAATCAAAAATGTTTCTCTAAATAGTTAAATAAATATTTATGTAAGACGTGCGCTACTACATGGAACTATGCGTATAACGCCAATTTTAACCAGTTTAATTTAGATTTGATTAAGACAATTGAAAATGTAAATACCCAATTATTACATTTTTAAGATAATTGTTGTGATATGATACATTCCTATTACGAATACGGACTTGACATAAAACGTATTGTCGTTTATTTTGTTCTAGTAACTAAGATTTATCAGAAAATCAATCAATGAGTTACACAATATACGACTAGTCTATATATTTACCTGTTTTTTTAGTTGTAATCTTATCTGTTTTAATTTCTGTGTATATTTCACTTTAATCATTATTAATCATTCTCATTCTCCTTTCTATTTTGACTATATTGATACACCAATGCTTCTTGTAAATATGACTGGAACTTATTATGATTATAAACATGATTCGTTTAAAAACTATCTTTTCGTAATGGCATTACAAATTCCGAAAAACCAAAAACGTTGAAATTTGTCACAAAAATTATTTAAAAAAATTAGTGTATCCCAAAAGATGAGTACTCATCAGATATAGAAAATGCTGCAATTCTGTTTGAGAACAACTGTTGCCAGAAAAGTCGAAGGGACGGTACAGCAGCGGCGCACACTGGGGACCTCTCATATAAGTGCTCAAAATAGGAATTCTAATTTGTAGCCATTTAAAAAAAACATAATGCAGGCATGTAGACAAGTATTTGACACATTCCCATGCTAAGTATTGAATCGATGACAATTGTAATCGCAAAGATATGAAGGTGACAAGTTACTCTATTCACTCGGTTTTTCGCAGTTTTATTTTCTCTCCTGAAAATACTCGCGGCTTCTATGTGTTATTTCTTAAATTCTGTGACGGATTGTTATAAATAACACTATGTCTCGTTTAGACCAATGTATGTAGATAACATTATCACTTTAAACAAATTGTTTTAAACGATTAGTTTTGTTTTAAAGATCAAAATTTAAATCGGGTCTATTCTTTCATTACAGGTAACTTTGAATAAGTTTTTTTTAATTAGCGCAAATAGGTTGTTGCCATTTTAGTAATACTGTAATCTACGGGCTTTTGTTGTTATGAAACTGAACAGCTTTGAAATACGTTGTTGCGTTAATTAAAAAAATCTCATTTTAAGTTAACTGGAATGAAATAATAGACGCGATTTAGTTTTTGGTCTTTAAAACAAAAGTAATCGTTTTAAACAGTTTGTTCAAAGTGATAATGTTATCTACATACATTGCTCTAAACGAGACATAGTGTTATTTATAATAATCCCTCACAGAATTTAAGAAATAACTTATAGAAACCGCGAGTATAACTTGGAATTGCGTAAATCGGCCCAGTAGAACTCTCAAACAAGTGTAACAAGAATAAGCCTTGTGTTTTAAATAGGTACAATAAAGTATTCTAAATTTATGACTTGAAAAATCTAAAGACTAAAGAAAATATAAATCCAAAACTTATAAACAGTAATTAGAAAATCGGTCTTGTAGAAATTGTAAAAGAGAACTATGGCGGCCTGCAAGGGTTTGTCTATACATCAGAACAATTTGAATATTAAACTCTCAATGATGGATGATGGAAGCTATGTATAGTTTTTAAGTAAAAAACCTATAAATATAAAAAAAGTAAGTTTTCTGGCATTAATTTAGGCAATAGACATAGAATTTCCTTAGTGTAAGCGTAGCCGAGGTTAGTTAAAAACACCGAGCACCTGAAAGGGCTTTCGCAACGTGTAATGTATTAAACTTTTCATTCTCCCCTTGACATTTATTAACCACCGTAAACAAATAAATAAAATGATGATTCAGTGATTATAATAAAATAATGTTTGTGTATACAACAGTATTGTTACCAAGGTAATGTTGACAACAGCCACCTTATATTATATTTTAAAAAAATGACAGTTTTACTTCGTTGTCCAGGGACCGAAAGTTTTTCATACCTAGCAACCACCTCGCATGTTTTACTTTCGCTTTCGGTTGCCTTATCAAGATAGAATGTTACACTTTCGTAAAGGGGAGAATAAAACAATTATTCATAATCTCTTGGTCTTTATTTACAAAATAATCCTTTATAAAATACCAAATTACTTTAATTACATTTTTGTACTTAATAATGAAATACATAGGTACGGTAGACGTAATACGAATCACTGCTACCTATGTCAGTAAGACTGTCACTTGTATATCTATTTTTGAATAAGGTATCAACACATTTCATAAATTGCCAGATAAAGTACGTAATGCTCCTACCATACGCCAATTCAAAAATAAAATAAAAAATTAAACTGTGATATTTTGTAATAAATTGTTGTAATATATGTTTCGGTAATAAATTTTGCGTTTTTATTGTTATCTTGTGCTATTTATATATACTTTTAATTGTTGTTGATATTTATTTGTTTATACATATAATATAGTCCAGTCAATAGAGATACGAGGAGTGCATTTTCGTGTTAAAAGCTATGCTGCCTGTAGAGCGCAATTTGCAAAAGTGCCATCTAATCGGCTGGCGAGGTAGCAATACTACAGTGAATACCTTGGACTACTGCAAACGACCTAAACGCAATGTAGCAGCCAACGAAGGGTTCATCGAGGGCGCTATAGCACGTGGTGGTTACAAACATGAACAACCCCTGCTGTGCTGCAAGATGGAACGAATTAATGCGTTACATCCGGGTACGGATAACATTTACGTGTGTGGTGTTGGTAAAAACGTTGTATTATAAATCTGCGTGTTACCATTGAAGTAGCAGTAAGGTGAACTGAGTACTAAGAGCGAAGTTTGCTAAAAACTAAAAAAAGTTTGTGAAAAAATTTTGTGTGTAGCTCCAGGGTGTCGTGGGGGACTCATAAATAAGCTTTAAGAAATTTACAAAGGTGGAACTTCAAAACACAAAACGTTATAATAAAGACTTGTAATCCGGCTCGAAGGACCGCGTTTTGGACGCGGAAGTTCCTTATTTTAAAATAAAAGATAACGCTGTTTTGAGTTGCTACCTAGCAGTCTAGAACCCTTACAGTGCACATGTATTTCTGCGTATAATATATTTTAAACACAACTTAAAAAACAACTTTATGTTTTATTTTAAAGTAAACGACTTCCGAGTCCAAAGCAATTGGCTTAGTCAAAAAGAAATTAAATTAAGTTAGAGGCTAGCGTGCAATTAACCTTCTATTTATAACCAGACCTTAACCTAAGAAAGAGGAAATCAAAAAGATCTAAGGTATGGTCAAGCCCAGGCCCAAACTTCTCGGAACGCCCTCCTCATTACTTAATTGAAGCTAGCGATAAACAAAATAAATGAATGTATTTATATAGTCAGACGATGAAATCTCATACTGCCTTATTTAGAATTTCCAGGAAAACCAGAATTAGAGGTTGCAGAATTAAAAACTAAGATTTACCTGTCCGAGGATTTCGGCCTCAGATAACCAAAAACATTCTTATCTAGAGTATTCCACAGCCAGACAGACAAAAGTAGTGTGTATATGTTTATTTAATAAACTTAGAATTAGCAGTGATGACTTTTTGACAAAGAGATTTGTGCTTAACTGTACGTGTTCTTTGTATCTTATGTCAACATCTCGAAGTGTCCAATATAAACCAAGTTATAAAAAGAATAATTCAAATGCTTAATTGGATTTATATTTATATAGTATATTCAATGGTAAAGACAGAACAAACGATATCATGAAATCCGGCATTTACCGTTAGAATGTTCTTTTTGTAACTCGGTTTATATTGGACAAACACTTCGAAATTGTGACATAAGATACAAATAACACAGAAGCGGTTAGAGAAACAAACACTCAGAAAAATCTAATTACGCAAAACACCATTTGGAACAAAACCATACAATGACAATCAATACCAATCACAAATTGCATTAAACCTTTTAAAATAAATCTCAAAATTTACAGCCACGTTACTGTAAAAATTCCAATTTAAGGTTTTATAAGTTCCAAAAAAGTGTAAAAACTATTTGTTTTTGGCTAATTTTCTCATTTTTTTAAATTTGTTTTTTACATACTGTAATTGTTTGTTTGATGATGTTTTGTTTTATTTTTATAGAGGGTTAACTACGGAAGCAGCAAAGTTTGCAGAGTAAATGAACTTTCTCAGCTACTGTTTATCTCTCTTGTAAAATCAATAGTTTGTGTTTTATTGTACTAAAGAGGTTAAATGAAAAAAAGATAAGAATTAAATTTAATTATTAGAATGAACGATCATTTCATTTTTTCTTCTGGTGAATTAATCTTGAATATTCTATATTAGTATATACCTACTTCAATAAAATTAAAGGTGTTCATGTCCAAAGGAAGATATCGTTTTCTTTATATCTGCAAAGTTCATCTCGATTAACAACTAGAATTATTATAAAAATAATAGAACATCAAGATGATCATCTATCTCATATGAATATCCTCTATACTATTCTAGGTATTCTATTGCAGTCATAACTCTTTCTACGCATATTCCTATCCCCTCCAAACCAAAAAATTGAGTTGTGTAGTAAACTATAACTGGAACGGAGAAGAGATATATTAAGCAGTTTCAGCCTGCAGGTCAGGCAACACGTATGTCAGAGGATTTTTGTTTTCTTTTTTTTGTTAACACAAAGTCGGTGAATTAAACCATCGATTTTTAATTGAATAGTATTGTTCTATATAGTGCAATTGCATTCAGGTGCCCAATTTGTGATTTATTCTACCTGCAGTTTTACCGTTTACTAATATATCTGGCGACGAGGTAAGTTCTTTTTTAGTATAAAAATAGTTAATTTTATCTTTTGTTTATTTTTAATTATCGAAGAATCGTGTTGAGTGTGATAATGAAAATATATTGACATAAAAAAAGAGTAAATAACATACAGGAACAAACATTATAATATATATTTTTTTATTTACTTGTTTAATTCAAAAGGTCGTAATTTTTTCAAGGTACTTGTTTTTTGCAGTATTACCAGGAAATTATAGTAATTTGTTATATTATATAATTCGAAAAATTATTGAATTATGATATGATTTTCGGGTAACCCTACAGAAAATAAAACCTAATAGAATGAATAATTCATTTAAGTATCTCCTATAAATCCTACAATTTTTTTTTCAAGATATGAAAATAATAAAAGAAAAGAATATCATATTATAAAAATATAAGACTGCATTCATCATTTAGACGTAAAGGAAGGTCTAGGATAGACAAAAATAACCTGAAATTTGAATACGTGTATTCGTTTCTTTTGTTTGGTATTTGTAAAGAACATATAGAGGAACAGTTTTTTACCTTTCTAGAATAACGTTAGCCTTAGCTTGTCCGTTTTAATAAATACATAATTAAACAGATTAAATAATTTTTTAAATACTCTATTTAAATATAATGCCGTAAATATATTTTCTAAAAAAATATCTTAACTTTTGTTTCAAAACAACAACAAAGCAAAACATATTTTAAAATTCATAAAAAACAATGTTTTTGTTTTGAATTTGTTTTTGAAAATGTGGGTGCACCTCTCATAAATATTTAGTTCGCGAAGGCGAAAGATTTGTTGACCTGCCATCAGAGACCGGTTTACCCTTTATCTTTCAGACCAGCTGAATTTTTGAAGAGAATCGTGGAGTTTATAGCTCCTGAAAGCACAGCATTGTATAATTTCCTAAGAGCAAATTTTAGATTTTTAATTTAGAGATATTGAAGTGTGTTTGGATGCAAAGAATCGTTTCACGTAGATCTGGAAGAACTTTTCAGTGAATTCAGAATATTCTCCAACTTTTAAGTTTGAAGATTTTAAAACTTTGATCACTGAAACGCTGCATTCTCAATCTCAACAAGCTAAGACATTAAAGATTAGAAACTCTGATATCTGTAACTCCTCATTCTCAATCTCAATAAGCTGAGACATCAAAACTTGAAATTCCCAAGTGAGATTTCAAATTGCAGAATCCTTAGTCTTATGAAATTCTGATACCTGAAAATCAGACAAAACTTGAGCAGATGTACATAAATAAGTGCAGACGTTTTAAAAAGCCGTCGATCAAAGTCGCAAACCTTTTTTAAGTTATTATCGAAATTACCTTGTTTTTTCTTGTTTTACGCCATGCAAGAATCTACTAACAGACTGCTAACCCATTTGGAACCAGTTCATTGACCATCATCACTCTTTAACTCTTTTTCGGCAGTGATGAACAAAACGAATCACCAAAATCTTCACCTGGCCGCAACGGCAGCAGTGGCGTAACTACGAAAGATTGCGCGCCTCTGCGAGACTTACGTTTTTTACTATTTTCCCTATACATTTAGTAAAATTCGATGCCTCTCATCGAGTTCAACAATAGTGTCCCAACCTAACCGAATCTAACCCAACCTAAGCTAAGCTAGGTTTAATTTAGGTTTGTGTTATTCATCAATTCATACGTGTTTTAATTTAGCTTTTGGTTAGGTTAGGCGAGGTTAGGTCGCATGGGCATGAAAACATAATTTTTCTGGTAGGATGAGGAAATTAACATCAAAAGCTATGGCTTCCTTTCCAAAAAAGTCTGGCGATTATCTCGAAAACTACTGCTCTCCTGATCCCATCAATATATACATAATTCCCTTTTGTTGTTTTCATATAATGCTTTTTTACTTCTAATGCTTTTTTACTTTTAATGCTTTAAAATTTCTGTTCCCAACGAAATAAAATTTCACGCAAGCAGCGCACTTTGAATGGTTGTGCCCCCCGTGCCGCAGGGTCTGCGGTTGCGGTAGTTATGCTACTGAAGTAGCAAGCAAGTACTAAACTTTGAATATTTTCCAACAAGATGATAATTGGAAGGGTGTCTTCATCTGTGACCACTAACTCTGAAACATTGCCTGATGAAAAAAAGATTGGACGTCTATATCAAAATCATGCAGTTCGTCCAGTAATTCCTGTCAGGTCATTCTCACTAATTAGAAGTCTTCGTTCATCACTTCTTATAATAAAATTTGTGTAGTTATTTTTGTATCTACATCTTATACAGTGCTATCAAATTAAAATGCAATACATATACCTACTCTATATTGCACATATTGGAAGGGTGAAGTTTGGGAACAAACCATCCCGGGAATTTACCAGTCAAATTTAATCGGGCTTCCTTTTTTCACTCTATAGGCCAGAAGAAAAAAAACTACTATGCCAAAAATTAGCTACAATTGAGAGTATTTTCACTTTCCATATAAATGTCACTTTATAAGGCATTTATGGTAAATAAGTAAATGAGGAGTTACAGCTACAGCCCTACACCCCTCCTAAGATAGACCTGTAAAATTTTACAGGTACATAATTTTAGATCCAAAAATTGGCGTAACTTAGAAAGGTCAGCATGGGTTCATTTTAAAGCTTGAACTCTACTTTCGAATGTCACATGTCTCCTATATGAAAAAAATTATATTTGACCCCTAAAAGAGGGCAAACACGTCTGCAGTTCCAAAAAAAATTTTTAAAGTTGAAAAACTAGAAAAAGAAATAATTTTTAAAACTTTTTTTAACGGCATCGCATTCTTCGTCAAAGATACATTCGAAAGTAGAGGTTTCGAGCTTTAAAATGAGCCCCCGCTGGCCTTTCTAAGTTGTGCCAATTTCTAGCCCTAGTCGGTGGTTGAGTTCAGAAAGAATGACCCAGGTATACAGGGTGTTCAAATTGAAATCGGCACTATTGTCAACTTTGTTACTACTAAAGATACGATGTTTGTTAAATTACCAAAGTAGTAGTAGCGTTTTTTCTTCGGATTACGATTGAATAATTTATTAAAACGACCACTTTTCTTTACTTGTAGAATAATCTACTATTCTTTTACTTTCCAATAATCGGCCATTCATTGGCTACATAATATTCCTTTCAACTTGAACTAGTACATTTAAGTGCTTGTAGTTCGTTTATTTGCAAGTTTACGGTATTTCTGTATGAATAAATTTTGTTTAAAATTAAATTATCGTTTAAAATGTGCAAAAATATACAGGGTATTCCATTAAAAAAAATGTTTTTTTAATATCTCGAAAACGCGAAGTTCAATTGTTTTTAAAATTTTACCGTCGTAATCGGAAGAAAAAATGCTACTACTTTGTTAATTTAATCAACATCGTATCTTTAGTAGTAACAAAGTTGGCAATAGTGCCGACTTCAATTTGAACACCCTGTATAATGCTTATCAACAAAAAGTTATTGGAAACTAATTTTTTGCTTAATCACAATCCCATGACAACGTTTGGCTATAAATTGTCCTACCGCCTTTGATTACAGATGTCTTTTTATACAAAATATACAATAAATTAATTTAAAAAAACGCCGTTGAAGGTGGAAATAAAACTTTTTTACGCTTTTTTTAACCTTACGCTTACTTCATCGCTCGTCCCACAAATTTTCCAACTCGCATAGTATAAAATCGTATACGTGAAGCAGCGATAAGCATCAAGTTTGTTCTGAACGAAAGTATCAATTTTGGCCCTCATATAAACCTTTTTTTAACTGTTTCAAGCCAAACTGTACTTTGATTCTTGAAATCACTACCGAAACTATTAAACTTGCTTTATCCTTGACTTTGTTTTGTATAAATTGCCTTATTATAAGTACTAGCTTAAGAACGCGTCCCGTAGACACGGCCTTATGGCCTAGGCTGGTAGCACTTAACGACGTCCTTGATCACGTTCGGATTCACCTTAACAATGCTTCGCAGCAAAGTTGTTCAAACCAAATACGACGTTTTTGAATATTAAATAATTATTCCAAATTGTTATGGTTTGCTAGCTTAAGTATCTCGCACTAACGGACTCGACCCATGATGTAGTAGCTCGAGCATAAATGTTTTGCTACCGGTTTAATGTTTAATATCGTGAATAGCTAATATACAGGGCGACTCAAAAGCATGGAACCAGTAAAATTTGAGAAAAATACTCGCACACTCAAATTTTTATATTTAGCAGGGATTTTTTTGATATCTTTTGTAAGTATATTTTTTATTTGTTTCGATCTATGACGTCATCACCTTTTTTTTAATTGTATAGTTCATTTCTGTTTGTCTTATTGTATTGATCTTCAAATTCAACGATAGCCGATTTGGGGGAATCTAATATTTTGGAGACCCGGGGAATTGAACCCGGATCGCTCGGTTAGTAGCTACAGCGTAACCATTGAGCTACCGAGACGCCTTTCAATATTGTTTTTTTTCTTATTATATAAAGTTACAATGATTGTTATTCAATTAAAACGTAAAATTAATTAATATTTTACATTATTATATAATTTTTAATGTAATTTTATTATTATTGCTAAATTACAATAAAAACATTGAAAACATTTATAATTTGCTACATAATGCGAGAATATTTGACATTTTGCGCAGAGGTTAATAACCTTGACAATTGAATTGTGATTTTTGTACATATAAATTATTTTTTTAAAACGAGTACATAATGATTTAGCTGTAAGTATTAAATAGTAGATTGACTGAAATTATACAAATTGTAAACGTATTATTACTATTGTCTTTACAAATTTAATGTTTACTTTTGTCGTTTTTAAAATTCTAGATGTATCATAAGTGAATCCGATGAAGGAAAATTGGGGTGTACACTCGTACACCTCCAAACATCGTGGAAGCGGCTCACATTACATCTCTTAATTTATTGCCAAATATTTCACGTAAAAAATATGAATGCGAGTATAAATTCTAGGTTAAAAAACTTTCTTAGCTGATGGTGGTTCATTACTTGTTTTGTTGTCGTAGATAAAGTATAGTGTGTAACGCGTGCAAAAACACCAATTTCTCACTCGTGTGATTGCGGCATTCGACTATGTCTCATGCCGCAAAATCTTCACACTCGTGAGAAATTGGCACTTTTCTGCACTTGTAACACAATATACTATTTCTACATTTGTTATTGAATGTTCATCTTGCTACATGATTTTTAATGTCTAAAGTAAGTGTTTTCCGCAAATGTACGACAAACATAAAAGTGTGCGGCAAAGTACTTTGCTAAGCAGGAAAAACCAATAAAATTTTAGGAAATGCTTATCTACTAAAGAAGTTATTTTAGGTTCCTTGCGTTACAGGAGTAGAACAGATAGTGTGCATGACACTTGTTGAAAGAGTATGTACTACTCTACTTTTATAATTTACAGTAAATACCAATTCCGCTAGCGGAAGGTTTTTGGAACGAAACGTCATCGATGACTAGGGTTGCCAACTGACTTTTTTTTTCGGAAGGACAGTCCTTCTTTCTAACAGTGTGTCTTTCGACCTTTCTTGTTATAGGAAAAGACGGGTTTTGTCCTTATTTAAAATATTATAATTAAAATTTCAAATTTTATTTTAATTACTGAAATTAGCTTTCGAGAATCAAGAATTATAAATTTCAAAGTAACCGCCAACATCGTTCTTGCAAACTGAATCAAATTTGCTTTGAGCTGTATTAAGTTAGGTGATCCTAATGCATTATTGTTAAGACATTAAGATGAGTGAAGCTACAGATTATAATTTAACGGACGATGAAAAAAATGTGGTTAAAAGCTTTAAAAAGAAAAAAAAGAAAACGTATGCGTGTATAGTAATATACTGTAGTAAACCGGCCAATGTCGTTAATGACCAGCCAATCTCGAAAATTGCATAGAAGCATATTTCCTAAATATCTAATAAACTTCAACTAATCTACGGCTTATTAATTATTAATTTAGCGCCGTTAATTATTAATGGCCAAGCCGCAGTTAAAGTTTTACATTATGATGATGAGACAAACAGTCCTGAACCATCTGCTGGGGGGGCAGCGGCAAGCGGAACCTCTTGAACTAGATCCCCACCACACATTCTTTTTGGAGAGGGATAGATTCAGAGAAACTGATATTTTTCAGGCAGTTGTTACCATAAATAGCATGTGTAAATGAATTAATATTAATTGTTGATTAATTTTATTAATTATTGATTAATTAATATTAATCAAATAATAAGTGAACGTGCTGTAATTAGTAATTGTAAAAAATCATCCAAAAGTAAGTAATAATAAAAAACAAACAAACAAAGGAGATAAATGACATTCATTAAAGAAGTAAAAGACATGAACAAACAGTATAGTCGACTGGAAGACGCGCTGGTTTTACGATTTCACTTCCGTTCTATTACCGGTTTGGATAATTTTTTCAGTAGAATATTTAATATATTTAATAAATAAACTTTTTTTTTATAATTATAATGTTCATAAAAAGAAATAACTTACCTACAATTAAATACTAATATGGGATGCATAATCATTTAGTTTTATTTTTATAGTTTAAATGACTATAAAATTAAGGGACTATCTTAGGTAATTATTCTTTTTTTATAAATTTTATAATTATAAAAGAAATTTTTATTTATGAAATATATTAAACATTTTATTAAAAAAGAAGTGCCCGAACCGGGAATAGACCCGGGGTTTTGTAGTTGTAAATCTAGCGCGAATGCCAGAATGCCATTATTAAACTTTTTCGTTTGTTTCTTTAACGAATTGTTTATTTAATAAATAATTTTTTTATAAATATATTTATAAAAAATAATAATTATATAAAATTATCCCTTAATTTTATAGTCGTTTGTAACAAATCTCTTATATGCGCGCTTCGTTAAGACACCCAATATACCCTCAACCGTTACATGATTACTACCTCCTGGTAAACAACTGTCCCGATATAGGGCGTTTAGTCAGAAGTAGCCAGCAGTACTCTCTGAAGAGTTGCCAATACTATATAAATATTTAATTGACTTTTGAAATGTACAAAAAAATTATTAATAAATTGTTTTGATATCTGATTACTCTTTTTTATTTAGTTTATAAATTTAGTTATATTGGTTATTATGATATATATAAACTGAAACCCACAACTAGTGAGGTAGAGACATGAAACTCTTGCAGGGTGTGGTTCATAGGTTCTTTAAGCAGGAAGTATCATATCCAATAGTCATCAGTTTACACAAAACTTACCTTTGGTTTCGCAAGTACAAAAGCTTATTTAAATCATTATTACAAATAAATAGAATTAAGTCTCGGAGAAGTTAAACATTTATATTCAGGTTCAAGAACTACTCACAAATTACTACACAGTTTGTTCATAGTGACATAAAAATCTAAAAGGTACCTCAGCCGGCTGTAACAAGCTAAATTAATAATAACACCCCTTTACTATTGGTTTTTTAAAATTGTTTCTATTTTAGTAATATCTTAATTCAATAGCAGAGCTGTGTTATAAAGTATAATAATAATTTTTTTTTCTTTCTCTTTAAAATTTATATTAATTATATCGTTTCAAATGATAATTGAATCTTTTCTGGTTATAATTTTCTAGGTATTTTATCCAAAATCACTACAAAATATAGGACCTTATGTCCTAACAGATACTTTATTTAACCAAAACAAGTCACTGTAATTGTCACTTACTTGAAACGTAACCACCAATAGATGATATGTTATTATAATAACAAGATTATTTCTTACTGATGGCGATTCGATTAGTTCCCAGCAGCTATTATAATGAATAACTCTTTCTTGAAATCATTACAACCAATAATAAACTTTCCTTGAATCCTCAAAACTTTATAACAAGAACGAATTGTAACCTTCCTTAATGAAAGATCTGCCGATTTTCCCTCTTGGAAAGTTGTTTTAATAACTTTATGAATTCTATGCAAACCCCAAGTATATTTGCTTGGATTAAACATTAAAACATTTATATATTGATTATCAGGAGTTATCAACCCATTAATGACTTTTTTGAAACAAGTAGAACGATAGCTCTTTTAGTACTATCAGTAATTCAAAATGTTTTTCATATTATCAAGAAAATCAAAAATTAATTTGATTAATTATTTTATAACTTTTTTAAAATTAAAAATTGAAAACTTTTTGAATTATTCTTCATAGCAACAAAAAAAAACAAAACAAACACTCAGTCGATGCAACCGGCATTTAGTCATTTTGCAGTTTTACCAACACACATTTTTTTCATGGTTACCAATCCATTTTTTCCGCCAGTGGCGTAGATGATAACACTGTCGCGCCAGCGGCGTCGGCGGTACTGTCACACGTTTAAACTATGTATTATTATGTTAAATAAAACTAAATGATTATGCATACCATATTAGTATATAATTGTAAGTTACTTCTTCTTATAAACATTATAATTTAAAAAAATTCGTTTATTCATGAAATATAATAAATATTTTATTACAAAAAATCCTCGAACCGGGAATAGAACGGGGGTTTTGAAATCGTAAATCCAGCGCGCTTTCCAGTCGGTCATGCTGTCTGTTCATGTCTTTTGCTTCTTTAATGCTTTCTTGCTTTCTTTCATTTATCATCCTTTTTTATTTGTTTCTTTTTTATGATTAATTACTTTTTGATGATTTTTTGCAATTACTTTTACAATTACAGTACGTATTAATTAATTACAGTGCTTAGTAAGTATATTTACAATGACACCACAAAGTAAGTTGCCTGGAAAATCTGCTAATTCAGATTTTCGAAAATTTGTAATGCCGAGTATCGGCTTTTAAGTTATTTTAATAATATTATTTACAATAAATAACAAAACTCGATGTAGCACGATTCTATAAATAATTCAGAAAAACCTTGGTTTATATAAACTATTCCTTGAAGTTATTACTAGAGGTAAACTCGTGTGTATGTGGAGAGACGTACATTGACGTTTTGTTTTCATTTAAAAAGCATTGGAAAATTTTATTATTGTAAATGCATATAATAAATAACGTTTCTGGAAATTCTTGACTGTCCTTACTTCCTACTTTCAAAAGTTGGCAATTCTATCTGTGACATGAAGGGTATCCCCAGAATGCTGTAAACTTTTCATTGCTGTTCTATATTTATAGTTAATAATTAATAAACACACACAAATTAAAACTTATATGTAATTTAGTACGCCACTGCTACATTAAACGCTCCAAACAATACGGTCTCTACCTATCGCTTCTAGGAATTCCCATTTCCACCGACGGAATTGGTGCAGGCTGTATATATTTTACACAATTACCAACTATACAGGAAGAAAAACAATGGATACAGAAATACCGCTTCGGATGATAACGTTTGATACAACTATGTCAGTCCAGTCTTACAATTATTGCAATGGGTTTTTCGTTATTATTAAATCATAGTTAGAACATAGTTTGCTATTATTGTTTTTTTAAGATAATGGAGAAGATTGAAATATATTATTTTTCCAAACGCTTTCATAGACGAGAGAGAAGAGATATCTACAATTTGATGATAAGATGTATACAATTTGTACAATAAGGATAAGACGCATAAGCACGTGTGTTGATTGCAAAAACAACCCGTCCCGTGCATACCCTATGTAGGTGGTGTTGGTTTTAATAATTTGTTGCTGATAGTTAAAATTCTCGAGTCTGTTTGCATTTTCTAACAATTAAAAAGAAATAAAAAAATGGATTCCGAGGAAAGCGATGAAAATCGTACACCTCCAGAGATTTTACAAGCGGCAAAAGAAACATAATTATATAAATTTACTACCGAAAAAAAGGGTGTTCAAGGCCTTTATGGATTGACGATGCCTCAAAAATGTCAATTAATTATCTGAGAACGTTCTGTTAGCTTATTTTGGAGAATTATCAGAGATATACAAATCAGACTAAACATAAATAACATCAGTATAGAAAATTATTTAAAACTGTACAAATTTTTTATAACGTACCTGACAATTAATTAATTTTTATTAATCTGATTGATTTATTTCATGATTATGGAGTTTTACCAAATAAAGCTAGAAACAATAAATAATTAATTGTCTTTACCGAAAAGTGTAATTTCCAGTGGCGTGCGGTCCATGGAAGCAATGCTTCCCTTGAGAATTTATTAAAAATAAAAACCAATGATGTATTAAAAATAAAAACCAATGCTAACAAAAATGTTTTTATAAAATTATGGTTATCGTTTATTTAAATTTGTAATATTTAATCAACTTAAAGCTCAATATCAATTCCGCACAGCAGAAAGTATTATTATTTAGAGTACTATTTTAAATTAGGCTCATTAAACTTGCACGGAAAGGTAATACCGATTCAAATGTGTTACATACCTGCATAAGCACAGATTTCGTTGCTTATAACTGCTCTTCTCTTAGCCTTGATAAGCGGGCGTGGTCATACAGACGATGCGATTAACATTGTTTGGTCGTTATTTTTAGTGCGCTTCGTGCCCAAATGTTTATTTATTATAATTTGGTTATTTGTTTGATTTAGTGTATGTTAAATTTAATGTTACTTCATTATGATTTCATTATTTCAATTTATATAAGTTGGAATCTTTTTAAAGAGAAATAATTCTATTTAGTTTGTTCTGTATGCAAGTTTAAAATTGCATTATCGTCATGCCTGCAAATTCAGCTGCTTCGGTGGAAGGTTCCGATACATCCGAATCGGGACAATTTTTTTTCAGTTTGTAAATTATTAATAAAGAATTTTCTGCATACAGTTTTGGAGAGAAATTACAAATTATTAAGAAAGGCAGATCAAAACCACAACTTTCAAATTTAACAACAAAGCTTAAAACCTGCACCGGTATTTTGCTAAAAAAAGACCGGAAAATCGAGTTGCATTATAAATACATAGTAGTAGTTTTTTTAAATAAAGAATAATAGTCAACAAATTCCATAAGTATAATGTGTAAAAGTTCTTCTTTGAAAAACTTGTAAGCTAAATCATTATAACAATGTTTTTATTGTACCTAGCAGAGGCGGATCCAGAGAAACTGTACATTCAAAGTTAACCAGAAAAATACCACTTAAGTCTCGTAGTATTTTAACTATTTTCCCAAAATTTTAAGAAAATCGTATGTATAGTGACTAAATTATTGCCAAAAAACCTGATTTTTTGGCAAAAAACAGGTAATAATTTAGTCCCTACACATACGATGTTCTTAATATTTTGGGAAAATAGTTCAAATACTATGAGACTTAAGTGGTATTTTTCTGATTAACTTTGAATGTACAGTTTGTCTAAAATTATTTTTTCACGTAAAACATCTGAAATAATTTAATTAAAAATCTTTTTCAAAACAAGTTAGGTAAGCAAGTTTTTAACATTCCTAGAGTATTAACTTAAAACCAAAGTTATCACATTATTAAATTATTTATGAAACAAGCAACACACGTTTTTCTGGGTACACTTGGACCTTAATGATCATTTAAATTTTAATAAGCTGGATCTTTCCCCTTTTCCCATTAAAATTATGATATACTGTTGGAAACACATCTATCACCATTACGTTGTTCTCTGTTCTCATTATTAACTATTAAACAATTCGATGCGATAACAATATTTGAATATTTATTTCAGTTAACTGATGAATTGCAATGTTATCGTAAAATTAAACTGTTTTTACAATAGCTGCTTTATAGTTTTCATTTGTCACGTGTCCTAATGCGTACGGACATAATAGTTAACGCTCTTCAGACATGTTGAATTTTCACCAAATTTGGCATGAATGTTTCCTGGGGATTAGAGAAGACCTCCAAAATAGGCGTGGTCCGACCACATCCACTCTGGAAATGGAAAATTTCTGCTTCCAGATTGCTTCCGCTGATTTGCTAGTGCGGTTTAAGAGCGTTTTTATTTTCATTACAGGTATAATTGTTGAAAAACTATTAAAAGAACTTTTGAAACTACATTTACAATATCAACAAATGTGATTCATGCCACTGAATTGGACTATTGAGTTTAGAGTTGTATTCTATAAGATAAACTAATAAATGGTGATGGATAGATTTGTCTGTTGAAATATAACACAGATATCGAGCACTTCCATGGAATAAAAATTAATATTATTCATTTATAGTGATATCGATAAGGGTATAAGGTATATTATGAAACGACTGACTTATCTTCTTTCCGGTATTAGTTAACCTAAATAGCTGAAGATAGCAATTAAGAAAGGTTTTATAGGTCATCGCTGTTTAGTCGTACTATTAGAAAACGACAAAGGTAATAATGATAATTATTTTTAATCAATTTTGTGGTAAAATGATAAGACGATAACATTATATAATGAACAACACGAGACACAACGAGTCAAAAAATGACAATAAAAGTTTTGTTATTAAATTTGTGTATTAGCATTAATATGTTTCAATTATATTTAACGGCAGCTAAACCATTTGGTGCTAATCAGTGAAGTAAGGTGGTGCAAAGTACAACATATATTTTTGTCTACATAACTATATTCTATATAACACTATTCGATATAACAACATTACAAATAAAGTATAGTACACGATTTTCGAAATCGAGCATATGCTGACGATTTTAGATAAAGATGAAATGACCGTATATGATGCTGTATTTGAATTACACATCCTGCCATCCTCGATGATGATGCGTTAGTTTCAACTCAGAGTAAATGGTAGGCGGTCATGATGATGATGAGTTTTTGATGACCAACTGACCAATCGACAGCCTCGTTCATCGTCTACTGTGTCCTATGATCACGTTCGTTGTTTATTTAGGACAGGCAAGACATTAGGGAATATGTTTCTGCTGATAGCCTACACAAAGATGTGAAAACTGTACTTGTGAGGAATGAAGCACCCATGATAAATTGTTTGGATATTTAGCAGCTAAATTATTATTTTTCTTAGATTAGATTTTTGTGTAGATTTACAAAAAATACTTATCGCAGAATTTCAAGGTAGCTACTACTATCTACCGTCATGCTTTCACATTTCATGCCACTTTATTTATAATTTTGAGCTATGGACTAAAAATATCTTACAATCAAAAATACACAATTGCATAAAGTTATACTAAATGTTATTGATCTATGATATTTTTAAGTTCAAAATATACCTTAGTTTTCAACGTTGGAATCTTTGAGATTGGATCATTTGTATCATACTGTTAGCCAGTGGTGCTTTTACAAGGAGGGCAACGTGGCCGTACCCTCCCACAATATAGAAAATTATTAATTTAACATAATTAAGTTTTGTTCAGGGTTGAAATATCTTATCATATAATAAGATATTTTATTTAATTTTAAATAATATGAAGTAATAATTTATTTTATTATCGGGTATATTAATTGTAGGATAAAAACCTGGAATAGTATAAATAGCTGCATCGAAAGAATGTGCCGTGTTTTCATGTCTGCTAGTGGCAGGAAAAAGTAGTAAATGCCCTCGCTAGCTTGACAGCAATCAGCGTTATGGGCTTTCAGATGCGTAGAAACGTCAGGGAAAACGTATCGGAATATATTGCAATCTCCGTTAAAAGATGCGTTGACATTCGTCATGTGAACTGATCAACTCACTTGAATTGATTTGGTATGAAAGCGAATTGAACGTGTAAACCCAATGATTCATATCAGTCTTATTCTTATTTTATCTACAATTAATCTAACCTAACCCTAAACCTAATCTAAAGATAAGTTAAGCATAACCTAACCTAAACTAAACATAACCTAGCTTAAACATAACCTAGCCTAAACATAACCTAAACTAAAGATAACCTAACCTAATCTCACCTAGCTTAAACATAACCTAACCTAAACATAACCTAACCTAAACATAATCTAATCTGGACATAACCTAAAGCTAATCTAAAAAGCTTTTCTCCATTGCGTTTTTATCAGTCTTGTTACTCCAAACTTGGTCCTGCTTTTGAGCAGACATTCTTGTTGGTCATTCCTTTTGGTTATGTTTCAGTTCAAGATTCTTCATTGGTTAATTCTGCTTATCTCTTATAATGATTCCCGCTTCTTACCAGTCGACTTGTAAATTGTCTTGGAGCAAATAATGTTCGCTTTCATCACTTAGTTTTTCATAATTTCCCCCCTAGAGGTTTTTAAGTGAGTGGAAGTTAATTACTTTCTGTGGGTAATTATTTCGATTGGTTTTCACCCTGTGGGTGGTCTTAAAGACAAGAGGCAGTTCCGGACCTCTTTATTGAAGCAAATGATATCACCTACTCGGTATATGCTTTAGTTTTTAATGAAAAACGGTCAATTAATGCGTTTTGTTGATCGACTACCCTTCAGAAAAACCAGCAGCATCGAAAACCACAAGTATTTTTATCGAGTCCAAGATATATAGCTCAAGAATACAAGGCTACACAACATCCTTCACATTAATTTTGGTTATCTATTAATCTGTAGAAAAATTCTTTTCACTTCTTTTTAGTTAAGTTAATGTTTTGTGTTATAATGGAACTCGCGGTGCAAAGAATGTAAACATAAAGATGCTAAAGCAGCTGCTATTAAAATTTTATTTTGAGACGTGTGTGTTAGGGGTAGAAATGGGGGAAGATGATGTGAAGACTATGATATGAAGAGAATTCGAACTACGTATATGTCTAAACTGCGAAAAAATATAGAAGTAGTATAGACTATATAGAATATAGAAGAGTATGGCACTTCAAATGATGATTTGTATATACAGGGTGTAATCAATAAAACTGTAAACCTCTGAATTAGGGGTGGCTGTCGTTATTTAAAGTATCTTCCTAATCAACATGTGGTCGCTTACTGGTATAGTTTACGATAAAATCGCATTTCAAATGCGAAAGTATGATCCTGTTGTACTCAATTTAAATTAAATTAAACACACTAAGGAAGCCAAACAAAGAGGCATTTTTAAGGTAAAATGAATAATGATGTAGTTTAAGTAAACAACTCATGCGTGCAAAGACGGAAATCTGATAATTTTCATTATCATTTTCAACAACATCGGCACGTTGTATTGGTGTACTGTAGGATAGTGCAACTGTAAGTTTAAAATTTGTTTAACGCTTGATTTATCACTCCAATTTCACTTATCACTTTTATTACTATTTTTATTATTATCACTTTTTAATTCTTACTCTACTTCCATTTTATTAATTTCAAAATAAATACATATGTGTTACAAAAACGAGAAAGTAAAAACCAACAACTTAAAAAAGAATATCTGATTTATGCATTTTGAAATTGCTGAAACTGCACCTCCATTCAGATGTGGTTGATGATGGGTGGGTCAATTGTAATCCGTTCTCGTGTATATTTATTTTGAATGTTGTAAACATAGCCAGAAGTTGGTCTTGTCTTGTAATAAATTAGATTTTTTAATTATGTAAGATAAACATGTAAAACGTTTATTATATTGATTAATGGTCATTTCGTACACTTACCGTTCACCCCTTAAGGCCTTTAGAGTTATATTGATTACACCCTATATACTTTTGCCATTCTGAATCAACTAACAAGCATAATGTGAGATGAAAAGTATAAATATATAAATGTTCTGATGTCAAATGAATTCAAGTCATTTGATCAAATCACATGACGAATGTAAATACGCTTTTATAGAGAGGAAATTTCGTTCAGGTGTCCTGTCAACTTATGAATAAAATAAATTTAAAAACAATAGCTCGATTACGACCGATAGTAAATTAATATTAGCAGTACAATTTAAATGATTTAGTATTTTACAAGCAATCAGCATTTGCTTTGGGAATTATAAGAAATCTTATTGTAATAAATAATTAGTTTGCATTTGGAAAAATAACAAACAGTATATTAATTTTGTTTATTGTTTCGAGCCTTTTATTTGGCGAAGCTCCATAATTTGTAAGTAAATAAATATATTAATTTATTTAGCAACACTTCAATAATTTTTAACGCTAATTATTATTATTAACACCATTGTTTAAGAATGTTCTAGTACCTGTTCAACATGGCTTTGTAAAGGGTCGATCTACAGTTACAAACCTAATGATTTACGAGCAATATGTGATGGATGCTTTGGAGAAGAGGTGTCAAGTAGATGTGATTTACACCGACTTCTCCAATGCATTCCATCGTGTAAATCACCATTTATTACTAAAGAAACTGGAAGGTATGGGTATTCATGGCAGTTTAATTCAATGGATAAGAAGTTATCTATTAAATCGTAGACAGGCTGTTAAAATTAAAAACTATATTTCAAACGAAACTAATGTAAGCTCAGGGATACCCCAAGGAGGTCTCAGCTTAGAGGTTTCATTTATCAGCTCTTTTCTTCAATTGTTTTGTTAATGATATTGTTCAAAATATAAAATTTAGCAACGTTTTGTTGTATGCTGACGACCTAAGAATTTATAAAGAAATACATAATGAAGAAGATTGTGAATTGTTGCAATTAGATATTGAAAACTTTTATTCATGGTGCAGTAAGAATGACATGTCTGGAAATATTCCTAAGTGTAAAATTATGAGGTTCTATCGTATAAATCATCCAATTTTGTATAATTACACTGTAAACACAAATTATCTTGGAGCTGTTGAGACCATTAAAGATTTAGGGGTATTATTCGATAAAGAACTATCATTCAAAAACCACGTTGAAAGTCTGTTAAATAGAGCTATTAAATTGTTAGGTTTTGTTATGCGAACTTTAAATGATTTTAATAATGTAGGTATATATTATCAAGGAAGTATACTGTGCCATTGTTAGATCATTAATGGAATATGCATCTCAAATTTGGTCTCCCTATTATGAGATTTATATAAATGCATTAGAAAAAGTTCAACAATGATTTTTAAGATTCATTGCTTATCAGTTAAACATTCCTACAGATGATATTTGTTACAATGACTTAAGGACTCTCGTGAACTTAAAAACTTAAAAAAACAGAAGAGAGTATCTGGATCTTGCCTTCTTATTTAAGCGTCTAAATGGTCTTTTTGATTGCCCAACATTATTAAATCAAATTGATTTTAATATTCCAGCAAGATATAATTTCAGGAATAATTTATTATTTCACAAAAAACACTGTAGAACTAACTACAGCTACTATGGTCCTATAGTTAGGATGTTGAGAGAAGGAAATTCCATTCCTGATCATATTGATTTCTTTGCTATGTCACTAACATGTTTTAATAATAAAATAAAGCACAGTAGGTAATTAATATTAAGTACATACCTTTCGTATAACCTTATAAGCATAACCTTTTGCTGGATGTCCGTTTTGTTTGTTCTATTGTTTGTTTTATTTGATCTATTTGTAACCCTTAATATATAGTTGTTATTTATTATAATGTATTAGAAATGGCGTTGCCGTAAATAAATATACATACATACATACATACATTATTAATTCGCATCTAAAAAATTATTGTACTATGGCATAAAAATAAGACTTTATTTTAAGATAAATGTCAATTATTTAATTAAGGTTTAACATAAATCATATAGAAGAATTATCACCTTGGCTGTGAATCGAACCCAGGACCTCCTGCTTTCCGGGCAATAATAATTCCTCACAAATAATCCCTCCCCTCCGTAAGAAAATCACGCTAGCCGCCACTGTTACCCTCCCTAGGTTACTTTTATACGCGGATACTGTATGCCGGATACCATATCCGAGATACAATCTCTTGCAAGGATTCTTGCCGGATACTCCTCAAAGACTGTTGCGATACTTATTCTGGACATGAAATGAGGGAAAGAAGCTCTATTTAAATAGTTCACAGCCAACTATGATTTTTATTTATACAAGAAGGATACGAAAAGCCATTTTTTAACAAGTTTTTAAAAGATTGTGATAAAAATAAGAGATTTGACCCCTCAGGGATATATACGTATCATAAAAAAGGGGGAAAAGCTGTATTTAAATAGTCACAGCCAACCATGATTTTTATTTAAAAAAAAGTTGATAACTCCAAATCCAATAAATCTATTCAAATTCGGTTAATATTGTTGTCTTCTGCTCAAAAAAGTGCCTGAAGAACATAAAGTTCTCTAAAGAAAGAAACTTCTCTAAAGCTTCACAAATAACCGAGATACCGCTAAGTATCGAAAAGTCGAAATCCCCAAATTTAATTATTTAATATTATTAAAAACGTAAAAAAAGTAAAAATAACTTTAAAAATAACATGTACTCCTAGTTTTCACGTATAATTAAAGTGTTACATTTATAAATACGTTCTATTAGTAATAATGATTAGGACATATAATGATTATATCTGGAATAATGAGTTGTTTGCTTCCTCCAACGAAGGACACTCTGCTGTGGCTATATTTGCAGAGATTATGGCTGCATAACATATTTATTATTTTCAATATTCAAATACGTAGGATCAGCGAAGTTCTTCTCTATTACAAATAGTTATTATTTTCTCTCGCTATTCAGTGGATTTTTTGGAAAAATTTCTTGTGGTACAAAACTCTTTTCACTCTTTGCCGGTAAATTTTAAGATTTTTATCTTTATTTGGAAAAAAAAATTATATTCGCCAGCCTTTTCGGCATTCTTGCACCCGAATATACAACATCGAGGCATGTTGTTTTAATGGGTAACTACACAATAGTTATAACCAGTAAATAACCTAATAAATAAACACTTTTTATTTACCTCCAAATACGTGAATTGCTGATGTGTGGTCGGATTTCTACTACCAAAGCAGCTTAGTATGCTGTGCATATTAGACACGGGCACGCGTGACGTCACACGCTTCGGACCTTTCATCTTCATAAATTAATTACAGGCTTATTTTTAAGAATTTAGAAATTTAGTTGTGAAATGGCTATCTACATTTCTTTCTTGCTTAATTTATTAAGCTGAAGTTGTAAATCCGCTTAACACCTTTAATGTCTTCCTTCAACTATATACAATCATAGTAGCCTTGGTAGTGTAGGAACTAGCGTGGTCTTCTCTCACCGAAGCGGCCCGGATTCGACTCCCGGTACCGGCAGATCTGGTTAAGGTTTTCTACAATTTGTCCTTAACTGCAATACATTTGTGTTGGATCTATGCTAATATCATCTGATAAGTCGGCTGCAGCCGCACGTTGGGCCTGAGTAATAGTAATAATCGAGCGGTCTCCCCGCATAAGCTTTATAGCTTCTGGAGCCTAGTTCACCAGGTAATAATGGGTAGTAGCAATTATTATTATTAGTATATTATAATAATGTGCATTATAAATCTAGAGACTGTTTCAAGATAAAAGTACATCGGGCGGAGTTATCTACTGCGTGGAATAAGTAGCCGATGTTCGAGTAAAAACAATAATCAACGAATTCAATGAAATGCGTCCTCTTGGCACGTTTCACATTGATGTGTACTTTATCTTAAAACGGTCTCTACCTACGTTTCTACGTATTTAATATAAAACACCGGCATGTAAATTTTTAATTGAAACTTTTAAAAAGAACAACAGAGTATCATTTAAGAAAATAAAATAAATAGACGAAGATAGCTCCTATATTATAGTATACTCATATACCAAATCATTCATCAGAAATTGAAGTTGAAATGTCAAATTAGAGCAAAACTTACTATTTAGCAAATTTACAGTCAATCCTTCCTTTTTGAATAAAAAACCAAATGTAAATACCCAAATAAAGAATTTATTAAAGTGGTACGCTGCTATAATTTACACATTATAAATTCCATCTTCATTTAATATATGTAAATCAACCGTTTCTATTAGACGGTCAAAAGCGTTATTTATGGCCAGGTTATTAATACGAATTGGTTGGTTAAGTTAAACAAGTTGTGTATAAACTATAAAGTCGGAATCGCGTTTATATACCTTCCGAGATAATTTCCAAGTCATGTTTAGGCTTAATTGCCGTTCCAAAGAGCTACAAAAGTTGATGACTTGTTAAGCAGCTCGCACCTTATCATTTGTATTTTAAATGAGTTTGTTAGGTATACACCTAACTACTTAACTTTAATCAACATTAATATGTGACGTTTTTATGAGAACAAAAGATTATTAACGGATTAACTAATAGTTATTTAATAAATTAGTTTGTTAATGAAAGCGATTAATGATCGAAACTGTTTAAAGCACGAACGAGCGATAGGGAGTGAGTGCCTTTAATAGTTGAGATCATTAGTTGCTCATTAACAAACGAATTGATTACAACAGTTTTTCGTTGACCGTAAAATTCTTCGATTTTAAGATAGAAAATTTCAAATAATACCGAATCCAAACTTGTGCGTATATCTGGTTGCCCAAAGTAAAACATCATCAAAACGTCAAAATCACAAACGGGTTTATTAATGAAAAAGAGTGTATTAATGAGGTCCATTAATGCATCCTTTTTTCACAAAACAGTTACTTAATAAAAAAGAGTGTATTAATGACGTCCATTAATACATCCTTTTTTAGAAAAAATCATTCATTAATATTGACATTAACAAACGGTCAACGAAAAATATAATAAACGATGATAAGGAAGATTATTTCTTGTTGTGTGGATGTTTTGAGAAGAATGTCTACGTTTAGCTCAGAATTTTGAAAAAATGATAATTTAAATTGGTATGTTACATGTTTATTGCACATTAACTTAGAATAACTGCATTAGTACTTATGGGCTATAACAAGTACGTACTTAAATAGTAGATTACTATATTTTATCGTCTGTAGTTTGTTTATGTTGATTAACGGAAATCTCCTGTTTACAATAAAATAAAAGTTAAATAAAAGTCAGATAATTGAAGTGATTGCAGTGAATTAATATTTATAGCACAAATTTTGCGTTACCAAAAGTTAATTTTGCGAAGACTAGATTCTATTAAATCTTCTAAGCACAAAAGGATCATAAGTTGAATTTTTTACCAAATCATTACCCAATCTTTGAATTCGACATAATGTATCATCTTGACCATAATTGGTATTATGAAGATTATAGTAACTTATTATAATAACACTTACAATCGTCAACATTCTGTACAATCTTTGAAATCATCAGCAAACGCAAGAAGTTCGGAAAAAGTGTAAACTATGCAAATCATTAATAAAAATAAAATTGGAGCATAGTGAGAGCACTGTGGGACCCCCGATAGCACATTAATTTCCTGTGATACAAAATTTTTGATTTTTACAAATTGACCTCGATTACACAAAATACTTTTTACCCAATTGACCAGCTTCTCATCAAAACTCAGTGCTTACATTTTGGCTAATAATATACGTTAGTCAAGACTATCGAAAGCCTTTTGGAAGTCGGTATATATTGTGTCTAGTAGGGTGGCCGTTATTTTGCAAAAGTTAGAATCGTTTAGGTCCCCCCCAAAAATCCCTTTAAAATGTAAAAAAAACGAGCTGTGCAAGATGTCAGCCCATTTGGTCAATATTAACCCGTGCTACCGAGAGGTTAAAGTTTGAAATGGGATTTAACATGGGCTTGGTGCACTGTTAGTAACTTTGTGGCATAACTTTTTTATCTTTCTATGTTTTAACGTGAAATATTGTATACTTATGTTGTTGAAGTTGCTTAACACGAATCTGAAGCCAAAAAAACTTTGGCAGTTCCTCGAAAATGTTAATTCTAGTGAAGTTGACTGATTCTTTGACAGCTGTAAACTGTCAAAAGTTTTTCTGACAGTTTGAATTTTATCATATTCGTGTTCAGCAGCTTCAACAACATAAGTATATAAATCTTCAAGTTAAAACATAGAAAGATAAAAAGTTACGCCACGAAGTCTCTAGAAATGCACCAAACGCGTGTTAAATCCCATTTAAACTTTAACCTCTCGGTGGCACGGGTTAATATTTACCGAAGCGGCTGAAATTTTGCACAGCTCATTTTTTTGACATTTTAAAGAAAATAATGGCCACCCTAGCTGTCTAGCTGACATCTACTTTCAAGGGGGTTTACTATTTTTTGTTTATAACATAATAAGTTTCTAGTGGTTGATCGATGTTCTGTAAATCAATGTTAATTTGGTTCGATGAGGCTCCTACAGCACCACTCGACCACAAGTTGGCAAATAAGTTAATACCGCTGCTAATTAATAGATAATAAAATTAGTAGAAAAAAATCAGTTGCAATAAGATTTGTATTTGTATGATGTATGTTGCGAAATACAGTATTAAAACCTCATTACATGTGTGTAGAACGCAGCGGTGGTTGGTAGACTTCTTTAAGGACGTACGAGTGCTGTGTGTAACCAATGATCTCAGGCAGAGGTTTACTTATACTTATTGATAGAAGCTTGCCCAAACCCGCCGGGTACGGATTTGCCTGCTAAATCGGGCAGCCCACACACTAGTCAGAATGTATATTATGGGTAGATCTTGTGCAAGATATTAAGCAACTAATTTGATAACAATAATTTTATGGTTTATGCATCAACAAATAATATTAAACTGAACAATAAGAAAGATTTTAAAATCAAACAGAATACATATGAAAAGATAGAAAGGAAAATGGATGGTCAATGAACGTAACAGATTTGAGAGGGGCAGATATATAATCTGACCAAATATGAAAACCAAAATGAAACTAACAAGAAATAGAAAATTCAAATGCGAAAATAATAATATAGAATGGTTGCATACTGAAAGTACACAGGAAGGTTTTGGAAAAAACTACAGGAGGATTGTAATAAAATAAAACATTTAGAATATAATATTGTATAATGAAATAAACTACAAACTAAACTATTGGGAAAATAAAAAGAATTCGCAAAAGATAGTTAACAAGAGAAACTAAAACTGCTAAAAGAGAAAGAAGACATATATGACAAGCGATCCTACAAAATAAAGAAAGTCAAATATGAATACAGGGAGAAAAATAAAGAAATAAAAGGAGAGTTAAAGCAGATAAATGCCGATACATGAAATAAATATTAGAAATAATGAGAAAAACGACAAGAAGGAAATCAGTTACAGATAAACACACTAAGACTAAACAATGAAAATTACTTAAAATAAAGAAATCATAATCATATTTCTTATACGGTAATAAAAGCTCCCATCTTTGGATAGACGTAACGTGTAATATATTGGCATATTTATTTATTTCCTGTGATATAAATAATTAATCGTATATTCATAAAACATTATTAAAACTGTTTACTGAAGTTTTATAGAAAATATAAGATACTACTAAGAAATCTTTCAATTACTGTAAGAAACAATATTGTGTTGATATTACAAAGAATTTAGATTAATTAACTAAAGGATTAATTATTTTCACATGGTTTACTATTACTTATTATGTAAAAACATTAACAACACAATAAGATTCAATACAATATTATTTTAGAAGTGGCATCCCTTCTCTGTAATTGTTATTATAATACAAAATATGTTATGAAACCACGTGGTGGCCACCTGAGAATGGGCACGTATGATTCATGGTGGTGCACTAGTATGACTTACTTTTGTTTATTTCTAATAGTAGTGAAGATATGAAGATCCAAAGTTGAATATCGTGAAGAAAACGTACTCTATTTGAACACATCACATGTCATCAGTGCTACAAAATAAATTCGCTTGAAATTTACTTTAAAAAGTTATCAACTTTTAACCACTATACGTGTTTTGGAACTTAGTAACTAAATAAGTAGGAAGAAATGTATTGCTAATTATGAATCAACCCTAATTTTGTTAAAATAAAATGAGATGCTGTGACTCCATTGCTAAAGGTAGATAGAAAAAACGACAGAATTATTACGTATTAGAGAACATATGAGAAAAATATGATATAAGCAAAAAAGTATCTTATTGCATGGATTACAAATTTGAGTAGAAAACAAAAATTCATTAACTCATAATTACAACTTTTGAAAGAAAAAATAAAAATAAAAATTTTCTTAAATAGTACCGTTTTTTCTGAAGCTAATTAAATCAGTTTTCATATTTGTGAGACAAAAAAATGATATTAAAATAATAACGGTTCCAATGCTCATGAGTTCTGTAATGCTGCTGATCAATTGATGTTGTTGAAATAAAGCCAGATTTTTTCAAAAGTACCTATTATTGGAAAACTAAAGATTGATAAAGATTTTTCTCGTCGATATGTTTATTAAGCAGTCAGTCCCGACAATCACACTTACCTGTGGTTGTCGTTAAGAATAACACCGCCCTATATCACGCACAGCATTTATCATACAAATCATATATCATACAAGGTATATATCAATCAGGCAACTATATATTCATACTACATCTACAAATTTGGTCAGGTGTCTTTCCGAGAGGTTACTAGTTGTTGTAGAAAGATTTGAAGTATCCGATTGAAATACTGTGGTAATTATATTTACAAGAAAAGTGGCACAAAGGTCAAACTGTAAAAAACAATTTTGTACCAATTTTGTATGGCAACAGCTGGAAATATTTTGCTTGGAATTAAAATATGTAAAACAAAAATAAATACTAAACAATAGCCATTTCCATAATCTATAAAAGGGCTTACAGCATATATTGAAAATTGTCTATAATATTCCAACAGTGCAAAAACTTTGAGCAAATTGTTAGTATGTCACATTCTGATCAGAGCCATATACTAGCCAGTTGGGAACGGAACAAAAAGAATAATTGCTACAATAAGAAGCAGAAAGTGAAGATGGTTAGGGTATACATTAAGGTTAAGGAAATGTAACCAGAGAGGTGTTTGAATATAACCCAATTGAAAAAAAAGAAGAGGGGGCACCAAAAGAAACTTGAAGAAGAAGTTTCACAAAAGACTACAAAAGTATAGGGATGACGTGGTGGGAGATAAAGATACAGCCAAGTGGCAAATTAAATGAATTGTAATGTAAGTAACCTTAAAGTAAAGGATAAAAAGATGAAAGTAAAGACGAAATGTGAAGGTAAACCTGATTCAAAATCTTTAAAAAATGTTTATATTAATTTAGAAATAAACATACGTAGCTTATAGAATACAGTTTATTCTTACTGTATGTGAAATTTGAAAGACATTGATTGATATTATAGCCTATTTTCATTTGTCATAAAAAGAGTACGTATGTTGTTGCGGCATATGCAATGGGTCTTAAGCTCTGAAATCTTCTGAAAATATGAATGACAAAAGACTCTTTCAGTTTGAAGAATTCTGAGACTGAGATTTTGGATCTTTGAAGAACCTATCTAAGTTCCTGGGCTTTTGAAACGTTGAAACTGTCGCCTTCAAACGATTCGGTAATATAAAATTGTGTAAGTTAGTGTTGTTGGGCACAAAAGGATAATCTGTACGACCCTATGACGAGTTTAAAGTGTAGTGTAGTTAATCACGTACATTTTAAAGTTAATGTTAAAATACGAATGTTGGCGGTTGTTTTTAACTTTTTTTTTTCATTAACTGCCCTAGGATAACTAGATATCAAGGAACTTCCTGGTATGGAAATATAAACTGATAAAGATAAATTTAGAGCAATATATGCAAAACATTTATCTAATTTACATGTACTTATAACAAAAAGGTATTTACTATTGCAATAATTAACTATGATAAAATTATTAAAAAAACATTGAAGATAGTGAAATTTAATGATACAGGTCATCAATGCTTAAGTTAATCTAGCCAAATGCAATAATTTAATAAGTTACATAATAAAGAAACGCTAAAGTGAATCGATAATAATTCTAACATGATTAATTAATTGAACCCTGCCTTCATCTTTGACCTCTGTATTATTATAAAACAATAAAATATAATGAAATTACATAAAAATTCAAATCGATTATAGTTTTCTTGATAAAGCCTTACTACTAGGCAACAATTTTTAATTTCTTATGTTCCAATGTTCTATAAAAAGCCTTGCAAGGAGCAAAGGGCCAATTATCTAAATGGTTAATAATCTCTTTTGCCATTTATTATTTAGCGTCGCAATTTGTTTCGTTAATTGTTTTGTTAATGCAAGAACAGTTAAAAACCTACGAATTACATACACACTGAGGATAACTTATAGTAAGAAAACTCCGGTTAAATCCAGTTTGCAAATTTCTCTTTTTGTACACAGTTCGAGCTAGAGAAGCCAAGTATAAAGCAGAGAAAGATCTGTGTCTGGAGATTTCAACTTTGCCGTTCTCGTAAAATGTGAACGAACTGGCAAACGAATGGAAAACTACTGAACACTCGATATTTACAAACGCGAAAAAAAAGGTATAAATAGAAAAATAGGGCTGAATTATTCATGAATAAATAATAGGAAATTGTTTTTTGGCATGTTTGTGCCCTTCTTTTAAATGCTCTTTTACTATACATACTAAATGGATACCTTCAGGCCAAAGCTTAACCTAAATTACTCTTTTAATGAAAACATAATAATAATAATAAAATAAATTGTCAGAATCTAATGTATTTGAGTGGTTTATAAATAAAACACGCCTGTTTAATAAAAATAAAACGTTTTATTTATTATGCAATATTGACTGCCCATTAAACGCATCGATCGTGTTATTATCGAACATCGGTTCGTCTCGAAAACCGCAAAAGACAGTTGTCCATTAACAACAACAAAGGTGATTGACGAGTGAAAGCTATCAATTAAGGTATTGTAGGAAGAGGAAATAAAATTTATCAGAGAAACCGCTACGAGTATTTAAATTACTATCTACATAGTCCTTCACACCTTCTGAATGAAATAAACTAATTTTAATGGCTGCGCTAAATATAGTTTAAACACACGTCAACGATGCTAATATTATAAGATGTAGCTATATAGAAAAAAAATTGTTAAAAATAAAAAGAAAATCCAGTTAGTTCCAGAAGTGTTTTACATTATACGTCTTTTTGTAAAAATACAGTTTTTTTACTTCAGTCATCGTTTTAAAAAAGAAACTAAGAATTTTAGAATGAACCTTTGAAGCTTTAAAGCCTTCCATTATTGTAATTGTAACCTTATAGTAAGAGGTCATAACTGTAAAGTCTAAAGTCTTAAGGTCAATACTGTAAAGCGTAAACCATATTTATATTGTAACGTTCTTTTTAAAATAATAACAAAAATGCTATTTAAATCGTCTATTCACAAGAGAAATATTAATTTACACACACTAATTAAAAACACTATAATTATAAACTATTTAACAAACTTAAATGCTAGATATTTACAAATTTATTTGAGGACTATATAAGAACTATTTATGTATTATTATAACAATTATTAAACATTTATTTATTCACTAATATATTTGGTTATTAATTACACAGAGCACATTTCGATACGCCGGTTAAACACTAATTTTATTCTCTTCTATCCGGAACGGAGTTTTATAACTTCCATGTAAACCTTCCAGCAAACTCTGAAACATACCCGTGTATTGTATCTCTTCTAATATACGCGGCCCGTGTCAAATAGGGTAACAAATAGGGATTCCCCTATTTGTTACAATATAAAATCTTCTATTTTTGAAGATACGAACACTAAAAGCACTGCTTTGAAACAGTAATACCTTGAAATTATGAAACATTCACATTAGAATGATCAAAAGAACACATACAATAACAATTTTTTTATTCTCGGGAATCTCGGGTATAATTTTCGCTAATTAATCGCTTTTCAGTTTAGTGTTAATAGTTTGTCAACAAGTTTTAAGTCATTAATAGCTTTTACAAAAGATATTAGTTTTAAACATCATAATTCAGCCAGCATATTATGTATTTATTATTTTAAAAACTCATTTGAAGCTTCAAAATAAACAACGTTTTAAATACGTTCGTAGTTATTCATAAATAAAATATATACCTATAAGCGACTTTGCTGTTTACTAGAAAAAAATACCTGGTATTACACCCACAACTTTTATTATTTCAGGTTTATTGAGAGGTTATAAACATTTTTGGACGTATTTATCAGGAAAACAATTTCAAACCTTAAGTTTTCCACGCCCCATTTTGTATATTGAATTATTTTTAACTGTCTTTTTTTCAAGTCCTGGGAATTCCTGGGTACAATAACTTCTTAAGTAATCGGTAATTTAACTCAAGTAATGCTTCGGGAAGTAATTTATAATACAGTGTAATGAAATATATGAAAAATATCATTTCGAAAATCAGATCATTTGCAAAGACTACCATAAGTATTATCTCTTGAAATCCACGGCTTCTTAACATGCTGAAGACCATAGTTTAATTTGAATCATTAAGTAAAAACATTCTGTTGAAGGAGGCCACTATTTAAAAATATAGTACCTGTTTATAAATAAAAAATTCCAAACGAAAATCCTTTTTTAATATAATTCAATAGAAAGCACAGGTTTATTTATTGAATAACCAGGTGAAATATCGAAGGTAGTTTCTTACTGAAATTAATCCTTTTATTGATTTTTTTAGAGGTTATAAATAAATTGTATGCATTATAAAATGGGTATTTATTAGTTTCTTTAAAGAAAAACTCGATAACACCTTCTTATAAGGCCATCTTGTACAGAACTGTTAACTGATAATTTGCTTAAGAAATTGAAACATATATAAAACTTTCATTCTAAAGTAAGAATTTTAATTGAATACGTTGTAACGGATTATTTTTATCGGAATTCGAAACAACAAAGAACAATGCAATTCACAGGAATTTCAGAGTCACGAGATTGGATATCTGAAACTAAAAACTTTTGAAATTCTAAACTTTGATAGGCCATAGGCCACTGACAAACAAAAATATTTCAAAATAAAATATTAAAATGTTTATGACAGTTTAATAAATAATGTTTTAAAGTAATTTATTATTTTAAGTGGTTTATGTCGGTAATATAGAGATTATTTTGCACTATTTTTCACCAAATCCTCAGTCTGTATCCGAATTGGGTGATACCATAAATAAGAAATTTTCAGAAAATGTTTTTTAAAATAAAATTAAACCACTCACCACGCAAGTTTAAATGACAACTTGCATAGCTAATAATAAAATTAGACAAATCTCTCTCTTTTCTTTTATAAAAAGGTGCTCAGAGCTAACGAACCCAATATTCGCAACAATAAAAACCTTCAGTTATCCATTACTGATCCATTACTCGTGTATTTGACAAATGTTCGTCATTTGTGGCTATTCGCCAACTACACAAGCGAATACTTGTGTAACCACTTCCACTACTGTATATTTGGCAAACATGTTGTACTTGAAGATATAGATTTTTAAAGAATATATCTGTTGAGTAATAAAAGTGTTTGATTTGTGTTATATTTACCGACAACCGACGGGAAAGGACAAGTGCCGGTATTTGTACGAGTAACACCGTTCCAACTACTTGCGACGTTTTGACGTTGCAAATCGGTTCCAGTGTATGGATTGTTGTTTTAATGCAGAATTCCAACATCCTCTCGACAGCGCTGTGAAAAGAAATGTCGACTTTAGAAAAAGCCTAGATGGTTGCGCGGAATTCTAGAAATAGACCCCTAAGACAGTCTAGTTTCTGCTTCTATTTTCTACATTTTGATTCATCGAATTGTCATCTTCAGATGTTCCACAATTTGAATGTTTTCATCTCTTACTGAAGGATGGCCAGACCTTGCTTCGTGTTATAGTGATTTTTTTTCCAAAATAAACCTGCTTTTGTGAAAGGGCTTCCATACCATACACCATGGGTTATTCTTCGAAGAACTCCTTCCATTGCGAGAAATTTGATAATGGCGCGTTGTTTGAAGTGTATTTTCCCATACTTTCGTCACCTGACTGTAGGTCAAATGTTAAGTACCGTAGTCGCTCGATTATGTGAACTAATTAAAACCAAGCGTGTTCATACAAACGAGATGTTCACTCAATTGAATGTACTCTCTAAAATGGCTTTATTATATTTATTAACTTAAATACATTTTATAACTGAACAGCACTGTCTGGTATACAAAAATTATTACTGAGAGATTATTCATACAAATTCAGCAAAATCAGATATTTCGGTAATTTATTCTGTTCATTGAATTGAACATGTTCACTGTTTAAATTTTTGTTGTTCATATAAACGGATTGTTCATTTAATAGAGTATTCACTCCAACTAGCGACTGCTGTATAAACAAAACAAATGAAACTCGGTATCTATAGTATGCACTATGGTCTAAAAGATACATAGAATGCGATAAAAATATAGTTTGATTTTCAATAATTAGAAATATGAGATTGTACGAGACACTTTTGGATATACCCATGTTCGTTTCATCTCTATATCATCTGGTCTAAAATAATTTTTTTAACCCAACTAATTAAAGTTCATTATATTAATTTCGAAGTAATCGGAAATTCCTATTAGGGTAACAAATATCAATAGGGGCAAGGAAATTACTATTTGTAAGAAACATCAAAGATAACTTTAAACCAAAAAAGCAATGACGTAACAAATATGATGACTCGGGTACAAATTACTTTATTTAGCATTTATCTATTTGTCAAACTAATCTGGGAAGTACCTTAAATTAATTAAAAGAAAATATATACTATTATATTTACATACACATATCTTTATTTGGTTGCCTTAATATTCCATCTAAATTCAACAAATTAATATTAAAAATACTATAATAAGTTTCAAAAATAAAAACCAAATAATTATTTACTAAATCATTTGTTTTTAAAATTTTTAATAATGATAATAACAAACTGTTGATGGCACATGTTTTTAACTAAGCAACATTCATAATAAAAGACAACACTATTGTAGTTTACATTTCTCGTTATCATTCGACATTGTTTAATAATTCTGTTTTCATTGCAATTATTATTAACTTATTACACGTGTGCAGATGTGCTGATTATTATTAATAATTACTGTGTAACCTACCAGTTGGTTACGACACTGTGAATGTAGTAAGTCCATATTCTAACATATGTTATACCTATACATGATATACCTATACATTATGTACTACTATTACTAATTCTAATGTCTTGTTAAGCAAACGAGAACAATTTTTTAAAATTTCTTTAAATTATGTAACTAATTGTTAGACAGTATAAAACGCAATTATAAACCATAATTGTTCAAGACTTGACGTAGTTAACAAACACATATTTATAAAGAAAAACAATGATGTTATGTAATCAAAACAGAAATCTTTCTATTTATAGACTTATTTATCAGTAAAAGAAGAAATACCGTAAAGGATCATGAATTATTTATTGCTTTTTGTAAATGCAACCAAATCAACGAGTACGTTTAAAAATAGATTGCTGTACTGCAAATTTTGCACTGTTAAATATTGCCTATGTAGTCATATTGTAACCTTTATCGTAACCCATTAGTGCCCTTTTTTTGTCAAAATTCTTTAATCGAATTTAATTTACGTGCTTAGAAAGTCCCTGGGAAGATGGAAAAAGCATTTAAAGGAATTCTCCCCCCCTCCCGAATGGCCAAAAAAAACTGGGGGGTGGTATATCTAAATTTTATTTTTTACCATGACAAATTGAATACGGATTCAAGTTTTATTTTGAATTATTATTAGGTATTTTTTTAAATGGTCAGAGAAATTTTTATTTTTACATTTTTGAGTGGTATAATGCAAAAAAACACTCTAAGACTAACCTTACACTTACTGCACGAGGTACGTGTTTGTGAGGTGCAATATTGGTTCTAGTATAGTACATCTTTTTCTTTTCTGAACAGTAATGTGAGCGTCAAAGTGGGCCATGAATGTCATCGAGAACTCTTGATGATGTGATATATTTTTCTGAAGGCCTAGGATGTTTTCTAGAAAAATCTTAACTAGTCATGTAGGTTTGAACAACAATTCTTTTGAACTTAAGTTGTGAGTTAACTGTTTTTTCTTGTTTAAAATCCAAGGGTTTTTAATGGCAGGAATATCTTATTCCGAATTCTTGTTCTATACGCACCAATACTTTGATTCAATAAATCTGTGCCCCCCCCCTCCACACTGCGTTTGTATCGATAAATTAATTGAGGTATTTGTACAGTTATGTTTTTCGTCTGTTCTAAATAATAGCTTTTCAAAGAAACAGTCGGGTTTATTCTATAACAATAAGAAACCTGGTGCTACCACACCATTGTCTTTGTAACGAATAAACATAAGGCCGTCATTATTTTCAATTGCACTTACAATTAGCCCTCTTGCTTTTAAATAAGGGCCGAGTTACGAGTAAAATGTTTTCTTATTTGCTATTCGTAATTTCTAAAATTTAAAATAATCAAAAATAGCATTCGGCCGCTATTTTCCACTATTGAACTATCATTTTCTATTTATTTATTTAACTAGTGTTACGGTGTTAGTAATTGAAGCACTGAAATATATTTCGATTGAGGAACAATTGCTAATACTGGATCATTAGACTTGAGAAAAACTTGAAAATTTAGATTTGTGAGCGTTTTGTGCTAAGCTGCAAAACCTTTTCGTTTCGTGCGTAGTCCAGATCGACAATCAAATTCGGTAATAATGATTTCTAGTTTTGTGCGCTTATCTGCTGACTTTGAATACTTTTTAAAATAAGATTTCTACATACAAATTGTTGGTTTTCTGTTCAATATTTTATCTATTTTTTCACACGAAATAAAAAAAAATCTAAAGTGTTATTTAAGACCAAATAAATAATTTTCTCGTAATTTTTTAAATAATCATGTAATTTTTTAAACAGTTCGACTGTTTGATCAATTACATGAGTTTTTCTTAATTAAATAATTTAGCTAATTTTAGATCCTAATTAATAAAGGGAAAATAATATTGGATAAGTAACACTTGCAATCAATCGCTAAGGCACGATGAAAAAATAGTGATCGCCGGTTTTTTATTTTTTTTGTACGATATTCGCTGTAATTCGACCTTATAATAAATTTATATTTAGATTGTACAGAAAACTGGAAAATCGACGGTTATGATTTTTTCATCGTTCCTAAGCGAATGCTCGCAACTGTACATATTTATAAATAAGAAATTTATCTATATATTTAAAACACAAGGCTTATTTTTGTTCCAGTTATAATATAAAATATTTAATTTGAGACGCGTGAATCGGACATTCACTTGGGGCACCCTCTCACTTTCTACGGTGGTAAGTTTTAGAACTATTCACGATTAATCTAGGTATTAGTCAACACTACTTACTTTTTTTTTATTTAACTTTTATATTTTTAAAACCGTCCGCTTTTTAGTCTGTGGAGTTTTAGTGTTATGATTTTTTAATTATTTAAATTTTTTAGCAATATATATTTGTAATCCATGCATTTCAATATTCACAAGGCCGATTGCTTCGTCACGTTTTGGTACTAAACATCCTCCCTATACTCGCTTACTATGCCACCAGCAGTTCTCAGTCGAGTTTTATCGTATTTGCTGTGGAGCATTTTCACAAAATTTTATATTTCTGCCTGTCTCTGTGGGTTCGTCTTTTCGAAATTTTTAAATTCTGCAGATTGGGATATTTGATAAAAAAATTGAATAGGAATGTCTAAGAACTAATGTTTTATCTCTTAATGAGCATGGACAAAATAACCGACAAAGTTTCGAAAGCTGGTATATGAAGTATACATATATGATACATGAATTCAATTCAGAATTTTATGATAAGAATAAGTCGGGGTGGGGGAGACAAGCCCGGAGAGGGGGGTAAGTTGAGGAAGAGATAAGTAAGTGAGGGGTAAGACGGAAAAGCAGTAAGACGGGGGTAACTAAAGGAGGAAGACGGGATGAGTCGTGATTGATGTTGGAGGAGTAAGGGGGTGTTTGTTAAATAACGCGTTCAAAAGTTCGTCTGAGAATGGCAAGCTTAGTATTTGCAACTGTTTTTGTTCGATTGCGTTTATTTAATAAATGTTACTATTAAATAATCACCCTTGGAAACCCGAAGGAAAAGTTGTTAAGGAAACCCTTCAATAAATTAGCCTTTTGAGCGTCATGTCTTTACGAAGTTTCCCTAGTTAGATATTAAGAATAAAAATGTATAATATATAATTATACGAATACTTGTTAACACTCGAACAGCTTTAACAATTATGACACTTTACAAAACATCCCCATCGGCAATTAGGGGTAGTAAGGTCTTCCCCCCCCCCGTATTAATTGTTTTTAAATCCTGTATATTATGTATTCTTGTTTCATAGCGTTATATAACAAAGTAGGTATTAGTCTCTCTAAAACAAAATTCTTTGAAAAGGATAAATTCAAATACAATAGCACCAGAACACTTGACGCTTTTCGTATTTCTGTACAAAAAATATTTAATACTTATAAGTAATTAAAAAAATTTGTGGTTTTTCAGTCAAATTTTGAATTGAAGAAAGACAAAAAGTGTTAAGTCCAAAATTGCTCCATGATTTTTTCCGTTTTTGCAAAAATACTCAAACTTCATATATAAAGTGTGATTTATAAAAATAATTTAAGAGCCATCGAATGATACTAAAATTTGTGAAATTGTAGGAATCGTAAATTATTTTTGAAGAGCGTGTTTTGATAAAGTATAGAAATAATTACAGCTTGTAACACATGCTTAAATAAAAGAGAGTACCAAAAAGACAGACAATTTGGTTACTTTTTAGCTAGCTCTGTGTTGGCTGAAGTGTAGAATATTAAAGTTACTATCGTACTTGATATTCAGATAAGATCAGGTAAAATATGTGCAGGTAAATAACGTACGAAATAAGAAGTCATATACCCCATCATTTTAATTCTGCACGAAAGGAGAAGAATTTCAGGCAGATTTTCATCGGCGGACGAAACGTGACGCACGAAACAAGAATATACCAAAATTTAATAAGACAGCGACTTTATTTGAAAAATACCTTCAAACTTTGACAATGTATTTAGCATGTGACGATATAAAATAATTATTATCTTTCATGAGAAAAGATGAATCTAAAATTAGATTTTTGTTAAGTTTTTAATTTCTTTTATACAGGTTGTTTCCCTGAAGATTCGTATCCTCTGAACAGCTGATAGTACATATAAAATGCGACAAAAAAAGCTTAATATGATTAGTTAGCCTATCTTTCATAACCGAGAAAAAAATTGTTTTTGAAAAGTGGGGTGGTGTCACTGGTTTAAGAATCACAGTTGTAGGTGGATGTACCTAAATTTTCAACGTTATATCTGATACAGCTGATGCTACGTGATGTTACAGTTTGTTAAACTATAATTATTATTACGCATGCGGCATGCCAATCTAAGATATAACTATTCTAGATTATAAGTAATTATGAATAAATTAAAACGGCAATTTAAAAGTATTTACGCTAAATAACTCCTCAGCAACAGGATGTCAATGATTTGTCCATTTTAAAACATAAATATCTGTTATCTGGTCCGCAGGAATGATAAACTTTGTGATGATGAAAAAGAACTATCCCCAATAATGTCATATGGCATCGCTGGACACACCGGATTAATTATAACTATTGCAAATTGTGTCTTGTTCTAACTGATTTTGCTTGCTTGAATATTTTTAAACTTGTCCAATGTATTTCGATATCAGCTAATTCAGAAATAACAATATTTATTCTAAAGTATATCTCATAATATTTATTAGTTGTTTAGTTACTGCCATACTGAGTAGATGGCCCAAGATGCCCCCTTCAGTTTAAGGGTCTACTTGGGTGTAGGTTTGGTACTGACATGGCGTCCATCGATCTATCGACTAATCTCCACGTAATAATACCTCCTTAGCAACTCGTTTGGTAGGTTTGGTAGAGACTAACGAAGCGCTGTCGAAGGCACACTAGACTTATAATTGGGACACTGGGTGGGCAATTGTCCAAGTCCAGCCCACACTTGTGTAAACTTCGATGTGGTAGTGAAAAGTCTGCTTGCGGAACTCGTCCACACACTGAGAACTGGAAGCACTCAAGTGAGTGGGGCGCTAATTGAGCGTATCTCAATTACTCGCCTATAAGGGGGACGTGGTAGTTAATCCAGAAAAACACTTATTTTTAATAGGAACTAAAAAATACAAAATCTTTTCCTTTGATTGTAGAACCTCATAATACAAATAAAATCAAATCATTGTTGTGTTACAATAAACTATTACAAAGGGATCAAATATTTATTTACCGTGAGAATACCTACATATGTACCTACTCTTTGCGGTTTATTATTAAATTACTATACAACAGTCAACATTACGAGTAATACAATGGAAAATGACAATGTATACGCTGCCAAAGGAAATGAAGCACTGTTATACGCTTTTGTCCTCCGTTTATGAAAATTTCATTAAATTACTATTTGAAACACTTTCTTGTTTGTTTTGTTAGCGTAAATGTTGACTAGCCTAGAAGTTTCCGTATTAATACTTTATAAGGAACATTTTCCTATTTAACCTTGTACGTATATGCCGGGTAAGCAGAAGGTTAATCGTTCTCTTTGAAACTGCATAATGCATTTATTATACGGTCCTATTGTCAAGGAGCCTACACAATGCATATTGCTGTAGTCCATTATTTATTAGCAATAAATTATTACAAACAATTACGTTTTGTATGTATTGGTTAATGAACTAATCCAATTATGATATAATATGTAATCTTCACCTTGACATTGTTGTTTCGGTTCTCCAAACACTTGAAAACTCTTATTTACTTTTATATATACACCGTGTTCGTTGTAACATTTGCTATAGGGAATTAAGTAGTATGGAAAATCTGAAATATACCAAATAGTTTGTTCTCGAATAAAAGTCGGTGAAATTATTAGTTGCAATCGATAGATAAGATATTCTAACGTACTGTCCAAAAATATTACCCTTAATAACAATCCCAGTTCTTCAGAAATTTCATGAATTATTTGCAAAACATTAATTTAAAAGCCGAAACCTGAAATTTTATTTGTCATTAATCTTTAATTTAATAACAATTTAAATAATTTGTTATTATTCTTTTATTCGAAAAACGCACAAGAAATAATAAATTAGAAATGAAAACTGATGATGCTTTTTCATACTGCATACTACAAAAACCAATTTTTACAATATCAGTTTATTAACGCTCAAAATCCTGAAGATTTAAATACATTTAAAGTTTCCGTATTGACAAGTACTTATTTTACATTTTATTTATTTTAATTTGAAATAAATACGTAATGAGAATTCTTGAATTCACGTTTTATTAATTGGGTATCATTGTTTTTTATTTCTGATTTATTATTTCTTGTACGTTTTTCGAATAAAAGAATAATAACAAATTATTTAAATTGTTATTAAATTAAAGATTAATGACAAATAAAATAAAAAAGTCTTGCTTGTAACGGGGTTCGATCTTGTATTCCACGAGCCCGTGCAGTTTAGCAAGCCGAACGTTAACCATTGAACCACGGAGGCAAGTCGCGTCGACTTTTTAGTTTTCGGCTTTTAAATTAATGTTTTGCAAATAATTCATGAATTTATAATTTCTGAAGAATTGGGATTGTTATTAAGGGTAATATTTTTGCAAATGCTACAACGATCACGGTGTATATAGTACCTATGGAATAAAGAATAGCTTTATTATTATGCAATTATTATGCATAACGTATAATATTAAATTAGTAATACTTATGCGAGAATATATGTTGTTTATATACAGTGTGTTCATTTGAGAACTTTCCACCTTGAATATGCAATTATTATGCATAACGTATAATATTAAATTAGTAGTACTTATGCGAGAATATATGTTGTTTATATACAGTGTGTTCATTTGAGAACTTTCCACCTTGAATACCTCCTAAACTATACAAAATATCGATTTCGAGAAATATAATAATAATATAATCAATGCCTTTCTACGGGGCAATTAGGTCCATGGCTTTTAAAATAGACATTTATTTATAGCATTGTCAAAATTTTGCATAACCCCCTCATCCCCCCATCTCGCTTGCACGGATAACAAGGTCGCTGTCGCTCGTGCGTTAGGAACCGTGCTCGCACGTAGAGTTCTAAAAGTAACGGTCTTGCAATGTAAATCACTATTCGAGGTTACAGACAATACAATATTTCAATGTCTTATTGCTTATAATTTTGTCATGAAACCACCAATTTCAGAAAGTCAAATAGGTAATTATATTAACGAAAACAAATTAACGGAAATTAAATAAAAAATAGTTAAAAAGACAGCGAGACGTTTGTATGTGAAATAATTTAAATGATATTAAAGGAGGTTTGATATAATTCCCTGTATCTCAGCAATAATCCATGATCCGATTTCAATTCTTGTGCCAAAAGATTCCTTTTTTGTTCTTGTTGGTGGGCTGAACAATAAGATGCAAAATTTTGACAATGCTATATTTAAATGTCCCCCCTCGAAAAACAAATTGCGGTGTTTTTGCTGAAATCGATATTTTGTATAGTTTAGGAGGTATTTAAGGTGGGAAGTCTTCAAACGAACACACTGTATACATATTTGAATAATACGTGTAAATTAATAATTTAGGGGGAAGTACACGTAGCTATAATCAAATAATAATATCCTTTCATATCGTCTTCATTTGAGTATATTGAACGGAACATCTACAAAGAGTTCAATTTAATCAATTCAATTGAAATATGTATGACATTCTCATCGATAGTAAACAGTAATGTACTACAATAGGAATGAAAAGGTAAACATTTCTTCTAAAGTGTAGTAAAAACTATTACTATCAATTTATTTAATAAAATTCGGTAATCTTTTAATTATATGAAAATAAAAAAAACTGGAAAATAGGCAACTCGATTGACAGAGGTTCTTGAAAATTTCGTAACTTGAAGGGTTAACAAGGGCCTGTCTGGGCCTAATCCCTTGCAAAATGCATACGAGAAGAGCAATAGATTTTAAAAAGTAGAAATAAATGGAATAATTGTAAAAAATTTATATTTTTCTGATATTGTTTCATATTAAATCTGCTTCAAGTTACATTTAGAAGTAATTTCTTATAATTAATCAGTTTATAGATTTTTGAAACTTACTGCCCTTCTACTGTTATGCATTTCGTAAACGATAAAGAATAACTCACAATAAAATTGGACCAATAAAAAAACTTATAATTGTTGAAAGTTCCGCTTAAAGCTAGCGCCCATGGGCGCTTTTATAGCAAAAAATAAAAGTTGTAATTTACGGTGCCTGCGATGCAAGCTGGCATAGCTCAGTAAAGATATAGGCATACCTTCGTTTTACAATGACGCTTACCTATTTATTCTTTGCCATGGACACGGTCAAAGTTTGAATTGGTTCGAATCCAACCCTCATTAAGACTTCTTTTTTTTTCTCAATAATAAAATAATATAGAACCTTATTTCTTAACTATACAAATATAACCTAATTTAATAATTTATAGTCTAGTATTAGTAATTTAAAACTTAATAATTTAAAACGTGGGGTATAAAATGTCGAATGAAAGAAAAATTAATTAAGACTGTTAAAAAAATTAAATTTATGCCCATATATGAAACTAAACATTTGCGTAATTACAACATAAAATATAAAATAACAAATTAAAAACGGTATGCATAATGTCTTAATAAAATAATTTAGAATCTTGAATTTAAAATTCTACAGCAGAAACGTACGATAAGTAAAGAAAACCACAAATAAACGCTGTAGAAAAATAGAAAACTTAAAAAATACATATAGTATACGAAGCCATTACTATTCGAAAACATTGAAGAAAACCAAATAATTTTTTATAGGTACTGATGGTGGTAATTGTTTATTTCTCTTCGCCGTTTTCGCATAGCATAAACAATGTACTATAATTAACCGGAAAAGCCTTATACACTGCCGGTGGACATTCGAGATTGGCGGCGGAATGTATGACGCAGCGGCAGCTACTCGAACAAACGAAGCATAGTACAGGCGCGTGCTGGCCCACCGGGATACCGGGAGTTTCCCGGTGCGCCTTTATAAAGTTGCCTCGAAGGGCTCTACGACACGACCGAATTTAAATTACCAACAATTAAATTATATTTAAAGTAGAAACAATTTACCTCACCGCTGTTCAACTCGACCGCACCTGACGAACAGCGACGATTAAATCTAATTTTCTTCCCCGGTTTTAGCCTTGGGAACCATTCAAGGTTTCGCTAATTTAGAGGAATCGAAGTATCCTAATGTTGATATCCATTACATATCATATTTATATTGATGACGTAATTTGGGGATATTTTGTAGGTTCTGCCTATAAACTGCAATTGGAGTTATTACAGGTTATGCGATCCGGTGAATTCGAGTTGCGTAAGTGGGTAAGTAACTTTTCGGAACTTCTGGCGGCTGTACCTTTAAGATTGAGATTAAGATTAAGACCCTAGTGGTTCTTTTAGCAAAAAGGTTAATGCATCAATTATGGATGGCGAAAATAGATTGGGATGAACCTGTTCCTGAGGTAATGATCAATAATTGGAATTTGTTCAAGTTGGAACTTCCTAAGTAATTTAGACTCGGCCTTCATAAAAGAACTTTTATGCATTTTCGGATGCGTCTGGTATTGGTTACAGTGCTGTAGCGTAATTAAAGGTTCTATATTCTGGTGGCACTATCAGAGTTTATCCGTCCGTCAGCGGATAATGCAGATATAGGACTTTTGCCCTCACAATTGTTAAATCATAGCTTGTGGCCACAACAATCTTTATACTCTGCAAGTTTTTTTCTGCAAGAAGAACGTAAAACATCCTGACAGTTACTAATGAATCCCATATAATAGATGATCTAATTACACAGGCCCACAAAAATAAAAAAAAGTCTTGTAGTTGGAAGGTGAGATACCATAACGTACGCTTTTCGGTGTGTTGAAAACGAATCCCGGGGTCAGAACTGACCCATCACCCAAGGATTTCGACATAACCTACAAAAACGCTTCAAAAACACCTAAAAAATTTATAAAAATGCATCTAAACAAAAATCCTTCGGTGATGGGTCAATTCTGATCCCGGATTCGTTTTCAGCACACCAAAAAGCATACGGTATGGTACCTCAGCTTTCAACTACAGGACTTTTTTAATTTTTGTGGGCCTGTATAATTAATCTAAATAAGTAAATTATCCTTAAAAGATTATCAAAAGTCGGGTATGGGGCCCTCTAAGGAAATATCTCCCGGGGCTATAAAATTGACCCAGCACGCGCCTGGTATAGTATACCAGAATATTCTAGCGCGTTCCAGCAATCTTATATAGGATATACTATAAAATACCACTGCGCAAGGCGGATTAGTCGACAACGAGTTAATTAAATACGCGCATCGTGTTGTAGTGGAAAATAAGTGTATATATAAAATAGTGTAATATAAATCTTGTTGAAATAAATATTTGTGTAATTAAATTAGTCTAAACTTGATAATAGTTTATAGTTGTTTGTAATTAGTGTTAGTGTAAATATTTTCTCTTGATAATCGACAATTAAAACAGCACCTTTAGTATTATTTAAAAAGAAGGCTACAATACATACAGAGATATTAAATTAAATAAAGGAAAATTAAATAAATTAAGCTGGAATTATCAGGCTGCGGATAGAACAATGTTAGAAAATGTTTATTGGGCACCACTGGGTTTGCAATATTTGCATCTTATAATAAAAACACATTTTCAACTGAAAAATGTTTTACGACATCATATTAACGTTAAAAACATATAATTAGTTACAAACAGTATAATATTTATACTGTTTGTAACATGATATGAATATTTACTTCTTCTTCTTTTGCTTTTCCTACTGAACATTAACTACCATTAAGGATATTTGCACTTTAAAAACTGCCATAGGAAAACATTTGAGTAGTTCTGTTATACCATTCTTGCAGGTCTTTCTCCCAAGATATTCTTCTTCTTTCTGCAGTTCCAGTACTGTATTTATTCGTTGAAGTATTTCTACGGTTGATACTGTATGGACGCAAAATGTTTTAACATTTAGAACCAGAATTGAAATACTTCAAGCCTCTTACTGTCCATCCATTATACTTCTTGTATAACATCTTGTCATGCGGATTTTCAAATCTAAACTAAACTCTTTCTTTCAGAGCAATTTCTTCATTTTGACAAAGATTTAATACGTGACTTTATCTCTTGTCCATTAGCCTATGTGGTTGTTATTTAAGGTGCGTCTTAAATATGTATACGGCGTTACGATTTTCAATTGTTTATTTTCTATAGAAATGTTGGGTATTGGTTGTTGCTTTTTATATAAATGTTTATTTCTACTTTCTATATAAATGACACTTTTATAGGTATTTATGGTAACTAAGTTACAGCTACAGCCCTGTAAGATTTTACAATGTTCATCAAAAAAAGGTAATGGAAACTAATTTGTTGCTTAATCACAACACGATGACAACGTCTAGCTATAAATTGTCTTACCGCCTTTGGTTACAAAATGACTTTTAATGAAAAATACACAGTAAATCTACTTAAAAAAACACGCCGGTGAAGGTGGAAATAAAACTTTGCAACTAATTTTTACTGGGTTCAATGGAATATGGAGACTCGTGCCTTCGTTGTTCGCCCCACAAACTGTACAGCTCTCCCGTAAAGATTAATTTACAAAGCTTGTCACGTAAACATCTGTTACAGTACAATTTTAAAACCTCCTATTTCAAGTGTTTACTTTTTATTATAATTAATAGCTATTTATGTAACAAGTACATAATGTAGGACTTTATAGACAAGCTAGTTTATGGTCGAGCGAGCGAAGCGAGCAAGACCTATAAAAAGGGCGAGTCTATAAGGCTCATCATAAAATTGGCTAATTATCAAAAAAAAATCAGTTTATAAATTTGACATCTATTCTTGACAGAAGAAGATTTGACGTGTAATATAGAGTTGCCATACTTTATTTTACTACTATATACTTTATTTTACTACTACCACTTTATTTTACGAGTACAATAATAAGCCAGTTTACTGTCCCAAAACAATACAATAAACAGTACTTTATAATGCAATCGGACATAAATTATATTATTTTGTTAGTCTATTTAAACAAAAATTGTAGATCCTCAAACCTGCATTAATCTTCACTACCAAATGCATATTTCGCCATATCAGGTACGGTTATTTCTAAAATCGGTCCAAAGTCATTAGGGCTAATTCTGACTACTAGTAGCGTAACTAATGAACTCGCCATTATCAATGTCGTTCTACTAGTAATATAGCTATCAATCCACACCAAGACAATGTACACTTTGAATTATTTAAGAAAAAGGAGATGAACAAACATAATTCGAAGTATTTGATTCGATTCTCCATTTAATGTAAGCTATAATGACGTGTTAGTCATGGCCGATGAAACCAACGTAAAAACAGTGCTAGTCTATTGTATCTGGTGTGAACTTCACACACTTGTCAACTATATTTTAATTATTTATTTGTGAAATTGTATTTACCCATGATAAATGAATCGTTCATTTATAAATATTAACTTCCTAGCTTTAAATTCGTTTATTAGTTGGATGACTTCCCTACTTTAAAATGAAATTGGAAATGCCAGTTTACAGATGCCTTTAATTACTGCTATGATGCCGTTAGCATAGCATAGTATATGATTAATGTTAATTCGGTGCTTGCGTAAGCTCGAATAGTGTATTTGTATGATATTTACAGGCGGTTAGTCCTAGATGATGGGACCACAAATGGTCGGAATAGCGCTATTTGTGGAAAGACATGTAAAAATGTGAAAGTTACGTGTATATTTTAATTATGAATTTTTAAAATTAATTTACCTACGGCCAAGTTATTTTTGCATTCAAGTTAACGACGCAATACAACAATTTATCTATCAAAGAAACGAATCTCCCATTTTTTAAGCAAAAAAAAGCAAGGGAGATGTGATCGAAAAGAGTGCGGATGTTGCATTTGTAGATTTTAATGACCTGAATAAAATACAAAAAATGCAAACGCGGCCGTCTTATTGGAAAGATCTACATTGAGGAAGTATATTCTATGGGAAACGAAGGCTAAATTAAATTGAAATAGTATCCTATTTCCTACAAAAAATGCTCTGTACTTTTTTTTTCAAATAACAGTTTCAAAGAATATTTTTCGCAAAGCAGCCGCGTCAAGTTAACCATTATTTATAAAGAAATCCTGGCTTCTTACAATTTCTTTCAAAGTGACCTTACAGCTTAGGAGTTACCTGTTTCTTTTTGAGTGAAAATGGAGCCAAAATTAGGAAATATATATCTCGACATTGATCTATTCAAAGATACAGTTTTTTTCTTTTGGTTTTCCTCTTTTGTCAAATGTATTTCACTATTTATCAAAAGTATTTCCCACCTATGTAGCTTTGACATTAATAATCAAATGATATTCACTATTTGTCAAAACTCTTTCACGTTATTGCAAATTATTTTCCTCTTTTTTAATGTTTTATTAGAAAAAGAAGAATATAACAATTTACTAAATATACCTACTAATATTACATAATGTAACGCAATACTTGTAAAAAAAATGTTTTATAATTAATTCAAAATTTCAATTCTGTTGAGGCAATCTCCCAAATACAGTTTTTTTCTTTTGGTTTTCCTCTTTTGTCAAATGTATTTCACTATTTATCAAAAGTATTTCCCATCTCTATTAAACAGTTTACTGTGTATGTCAAACTATTTCCCCTTGTGTCAAATCTATTTCCTTATTTGTTAAATCTATTTCACATTGATATTAACATTGATTATTAAGAATGAATGCTGAAAGAAGGCAAAAGAACAAAATCTCGAACGAGCTACGTCAAAACCTGTCAAAATTCACTCATTCTATTTCGTTTTGGGTATTCCTGTCTTGGGTCAGAAAATTCGTTTTTTGCATTTTATTTTTCTGCCATGTTGATACTGAAAGTTGGAGTGTAATAAAAAAATTTCGTAAAATTATCAAGCCATTTTGGTTCACTCATCTATACAGATGCTTAGACCAAACATTGGAGAACTTCCAGTCTATAGTATGTTCAGAATTCTGTGTTTGACTTTACGTGTCTTTGTTTCCTGAAGTGAATTTAAAGCGACAGTAGAGTTAAGTGTTTGCTAAAAATTTGTATATGTTATTTCAAATACTGATCCCTAATTTCAGAATTAATTTCACTAATCAATACTACTTATATAGTTCAGAGTATTTTAGGTTATCTAACATAAATACGTACATAATAGGTACTCCTTGTTTGGAAATTAAGTGACCTTAAAAGTGACTTATTAAAAATAATTCCATTACTATTTAGGTAGATACATACATTAAATAGTTTCAAATAATCCAAAACTGATAAAGATAATTCGTGGAGTGGAACTATAATGAAATGTTAGGTAAAGTGTGAACGAACCTATGTACTTGTAATGTAATTACAGTTTTTTTCTTTTGGTTTTCCTCTTTTGTCAAATGTATTTCACTATTTATCAAAAGTATTTCCCACCTATGTAGCTTTGACATTAATAATCAAATGAAATTCACTATTTGTCAAAACTCTTTCACGTTATTGCAAATTATTTTCCTCTTTTTTAATGTTTTATTAGAAAAAGAAGAATATAACAATTTACTAAATATACCTACTAATATTACATAATGTAACGCAATACTTGTAAAAAAAATGTTTTATAATTAATTCAAAATTTCAATTCTGTTGAGGCAATCTCCCAAATATATCTCCATGTGTCGAACATAATTTTGGCAATGTTCTTGTGTAATAGCTTCAGAAGCGTTATGAATTTGAACATATAGTTGTTCTTCATCCGTAGGCTGACTTCTTTTTATTATAGTTTTCCATTGGTGAAACAGCTCTTCAATGGGGTTTAAAAAAGGACTGTACGGAGGCAGAAATATTGGTACATGTCCATGAGCTCTGATCAGTTGTTGAATTTCATCCGTTCTATGAAATCCGACGTTGTCCATGACAAAATATGCACCTTGTATATGATCTGCGGCCAAGTGGTCAATCAAAGATGTCAAGAATTCTCCAAAGTGTTCTTCATTGTAAGGCCTGTCTTGAATGGTGAATAAATATAATGAATTAATACACATTGCAGCAGCAATCGAATAATTACGACCTCTTAATTGGGCCTTCACTTTGTTGGCTCTTGTATTTTTCGGTGATCTTCCATAAGCTCTTCTAGAATTTACTTGAATCCCAAATTCATCAATAAAAAATAGTTTTTCTCTGTGAACCATTATTCTGTTGTATTGAACAGCATATTCAAACCTACTTTGGATAGTATCTGGTGTGTTACGCCTTTCTGGCACAAAAGAAACGCGTTTTACAGAATAGTGAAATGCCTTTGTCGTTCTGTCAATGGTCGATAAGCTCACCTCTAGTTGTGGATTTTGCTCCAACAATTTGGCTTTTACTTGTTTTAGTGTCAAGGTGCAATCCTCATCCATTAAATTGCAGATTTCTTCTTGCTCCTCTTGAGTAAATTTCTTGGGGCGATGACCAGCACTTCTTTTATTCACTTCGTTCGTTATTTTGTACGTCTTGTAAATTTTTCTTACAGTGTTCGGCAAAACATTAAATTGTCGTCCTATTTGGACTGAAGAACTACCATCGTTCATTCCTCTGATTATTAAAGCACGTACCTCGTTCGAGATTTTGTTCTTTTGCCTTCTTTCAGCATTCATTCTTAATAATCAATGTTAATATCAATGTGAAATAGATTTAACAAATAAGGAAATAGATTTGACACAAGGGGAAATAGTTTGACATACACAACAAACTGTTTAATAGAGATGGGAAATACTTTTGATAAATAGTGAAATACATTTGACAAAAGAGGAAAACCAAAAGAAAAAAACTGTACTAATAAAATGTACACTTTGTTCCCTGAGGTTTTACCAATCATGCAATGTACTTTTACTCTACAATTACTTACAGGATATATCTTTATAACATACTAGAAACTTTACTATTTACTATTAAATACTACAATTAAATATGCAATAAAGATAAGAAAAACTTCAAAGAAAGATTATTTTCTATAGTAGTTAGAATGGTTTGTGTATAAAAAGTAGAATTCACTAATTGTTTTTCATAGTAAAGGTAATTTCCGCCAAAAGTTTGTTAATATAATACATTCTGAAATATATCGACTATATCGTCTTTTCCAAACTGATAACATTGTCAAAAATGTCAGTGCTTGAACAACTGTTTGTATTTGAATAAGGGTAATTCAAAAGTTGTGGCTAATTCAGATATTGTTTTCTTTGTCGATTACGATTTTATAGTATAATTTTATTCAATGGACAACGTTTCAAAAAACAGCCCAAAAAACTAATGCAACAGAGATTTAAATAAGGTAGCTTAAGTGATCCACAATTGCTACTGGAAGCTTGGCACGTTTAGTTTGCACTGCTTGTTTACACCACAAGTCGACGACAATGTAATCTGGCTTATAAAAGGGCGGTCTTGCCATTAAATGCATCTGTACATGGATTAATTGGGATTTTGTGACTCACGCGTGAGTCACGAGCTATTTACATTAGATTTAGAGATATTGTTATACAGTTTTGTGACTCACGTATTAATCATGCAGAAAATACTCGCGTGCGTGAACGTACGGGAAAATAAATTACTTATGCAAGTGCAAATCATAAAATGTTAACTATTGATTATTGCAATACAAGTTTTAAAGAACAGTTTAATATAGTAAGTTTTTAAAAATGTGTTGCATGTGTCTTGTCTAACGTGATTCAAAATACTGTAGAATATCAGTAGCGTGCGGTGCATACGAAACAGTGGAAGCAGTCGCGATATGACGTATGCGCTATCACGCACGGACGCAATGTGTACGACACATGTGTACTGTATAATATACATAATACAACTCAGTTCTGCTAAGAGTGTATACTCTACATTATTGAAAATGACCCCTGAGCATAGTTCCATCTCAAGATCTCTATTACTGAGCAATTTTAAATGCAGCTTCAGGAAAATTTTCAAAATTGATAGAAGCAAGTAAATGATTACCAACATTGAATACGATTTTAGCCCTTATTTTTACTACGCGGTAAAGATTATAATGGACGACAACATTCCCAACCAGATATATCAGGTGGTTCAGTAGTCAGAGGTTCACAAACTTTATTTTTAAACCGTTCACATTTCTTAAAAATAACCACGTTGGATTTTAATTTTTATTTCCAAAAATATATATTTAGAGGATTTTATTCATACATAGTATTAACAAATCGTTTGGTTTATTGTTTTTCCAGACATTTAAATGGTTTTTGTCCTTACTGTAAAGTTGAAGTTTTGGCGTTTACAGCAAAATTGCTTTCTCGTTTAGGCACCTATTTAACTTACCTACATTAAGACCAATAAGAAGGTAAATAATCTAAATTACCACGCTCAGCTTTGAATAACTGTTTGACTACTGGTTCTTTTTGTAACTCGATTTATATTGGACCAACTCTAACGTTTTTACATTATTGTACTTTATTATTTTATAAAATGAAACAGTTTTTTGTTAGATATTTCATAATGTTACGTCATAATTTTGGCAAGATCACCGCAACTCTAAGCAAAGAGCAAATTGTGAACAAAATGGTCTAAAATAGTTGTATGCCGATTAATTCTGTAAAATAATTAGTTGCTTACGTCATACGCTGGGAAATTCTGGAAGAAAGGAATTTAAATTTAAAAATTTACAGAATTGAATCGGGTAGGAACAGTACTCTAGTCGTTTATCAATTATTTACTCTATCTTATTGTTATTAGACAACAATGGGTTAATTCTACAGTTTTTATTCATAGGACTTAACGTTTACATAATATTTATATTATTATTGTGAAAATAGTTAATTACCTATTCGCTTTAAAGTACGGTTTAAATCCCGAGAAAATCACCAGGAGTGGAATAACCCATTCCCCCCTCTCAGTATGCATTACTCAATACTCCCTCCAGACTGATCTAGAATTCAAGGTATTTATACTTTTTTTTAAACATGAACATGTTTATTATACATTACCGGAATTGTCTGGATTAATCAAATTAAGTTTGGATAACACTGCAAACAAGCGCGTTTAATGGGATATACCTCCAGGTTTGATAAAAAAGATAAACTTGTTTTTGATTATGACATTTTTATTTACAAATTCAAAATAAATACATTGATTTGTAATTTGTAATGAATTTTCACATGGATGGCGTGTAGTATTTATTGTGATGAGAATTTAGCAATAACAGATGTTATTGCTTTATTTCAACACAAGGTTACGAAATCATCATCTTCAGATTAATTAGTTTTTTAAGTTTGAAGTTCAGGGGATTTTTTTATAATACGATATTTTGGTACCCAGATTATACTTTTGATTGATGATAGTTTTTCAAATTTTTCATTGGGGTTTATTGAAATTGAACTTAAATAGTTAAAATACCTTTATAGAAATTTTGTACATACAGACCTAACATTAAACGCAGGAAGTTGATGTATGAATGCGAACAAACATACGTAGATAAATCTATTTCTGGTGCAAGATTGGGAGATGTTGGCTTATAAATTTAAAAAAATAATAACCGGCAAAATCCGGAATACAAAATGCTGCTGCTCCACGTTCAGAGGACCCAGCAAAAAAGTGATTGCATAAAAGTTCAACAAATTAAAAAATTTTTAAGGTTAGCTGCTAACAATTATGTTATTTATAATAATAAAATTCACATTACTAACCGTAAACCAAATTAATTTTTGCCAATAACAAAGCCTTGTTGAATTAGGTCAATAACGACATTTTTTTCGGTAGTGGGTGTACTTATTATTTAGAGCAAAGCATATCAATTTGTTTAGTATGAAAGTAGAGTATTCAAAGAATCTCAAAAATAATAATTTGAATTTCTGCACACGTGGATGGGTCAAATAGTTATGAGAAGTAAAATATGAAAATATAGTAGGCGTGACCTCTGGAGAGAATTTGCTTATTCCTCTACGAAGCATCGTGACGCCACCCTTATGGATACGAGGGCGTCGTGACGTCAGAGAAGATCAATAATAAACATAAGAGTTTTTATTGCTGTGCTGTTATTATGATCGAAAGTTGTTATCATATACGTATTATTACTATTATTATTAATGAGCTCTAGAGGTAGATTGAAATTAAATGCTTCATTGTTTTCTTCCTTTTATGTCATTATAGTATTCACTATTATTGTTGTATATCTGATGTCGGTTGTTATGGCTAGAGAAATATTTGTGTATGGTATTATAAAACAACGGTATTATAATATTATTAATAAAATTGTATTATGATAAAAGCAACTATAGCAATAAAGTAGAATTGGATAGCTGTTCTTTGTATATCAACGTTTACATTATTTTGTTTACTCTTTCATTGATTGCATTAAGTGATATAAACAAAAGTGATTTAATGTTATAAAATTGCAGAAGTATTCCGCAGTGAATTAATAAAGGCAGTGGAATTTTCCAATTAAAACTCTTTGACTGTTGACTTTCCCACTTCCTCTTCAATCTTCAACGTTTCCAAATTGAAGAGTTTCAATTCACTCCATTATTTGGCATTGGCAATGATCGGACAGTTACCTATTATTATACAACGAAATTATGATCATAATTATATAGTATCATGAAGTAAAATAGATTTGGGAAATTCTATCTTCAGCGGTCCTTGTCAATTAAGTAGACCCACAACTTTTCTGATAAAACGAAACTATCTATATATTGTCAAGGGCATTTTTAATTCTTAAAAATATACGAGGAGGTATTGATAAGTTCTTACCCTAACATGGACACGGACACGTTACCAGGGTCGGATTGGGACTCAAAAAGTAGAGTTGGTACCGGCCCCACTGGGGGTACAGTTAAAACAGTTTCATATTCTAATAACGATTTTAAGAAGCCATTAGCTCGAGTTCGCATATGAGGAGTTAAATTTGTTGAGTCTAAAAAGAACCAAACACTTTTTTTAGAGCTGAATGTTGCGATCATCATCGTGTGGCACCAATAGTACCAAGTCTTTTGTGATAGGGTATTTTTCTGATTATATCATCCCAGATATCTGACCGCTGCGCGCTGATATGAATCGCGCGTTAATCATCAGCGACAAGTGAGAGGCGGCGGGAACTGCGACACTCGTTAAATCCGAAATTACTAAATTTAAAACATGTGTATAGCACCGTACATGAATTTTGCCAGGAATTCCTTATTTAACCAAGCATTGAGACCTTGATGCTCTCCTTGCATATGCATATGATGTAATTAACGGATGTTTTGGAAATTAAAGTTACTAGATTTCCCCTCCTTGATGCTTTTTTGCTTTTCAACATAACTTAAATGTTGCGTTTTACTTTTTTCTTTAACATGCAGACGCATATCATACTTTGAAAGCAAAATAAGCAGTTCTAAAAAATTCCCATGATCGACGTTTTAATTTTCTAAGGTGTAAGCTGCTTCAGCTTTTCCTCGGTAACTTAAACATCTTCTCTCAATTAATTTCACGATGTCAATAATTCGCTCCATTACTTCTCTCCTTTTCACTTGCTCAGATCTCAGGGACAATTGGCTGCTAGCAACTAAGAGTTGGATATTTACTTTATTCAAATAAAATAAATATGCCTGGACACAAGATACGTGCGATTTAGACTTTTCGTGATCCTGAATTCTTTAATGACAATGATTTCCATCAGAACAGCCCCTGGTAAAGACACTCTAATCTGCAGATTTAGCAAATGCTAAACAAACGCTACAAAATAAGGCCTTATTTCTTCGTCATATGACGATTCACATCTCGCTGAAATACATTTTGAAAAACATGATCTTTGGTGCTTTGTTGTGGATGAAATTTGAAAAATTTTATGAAAAAGTTAAATCATGTGGCTCCAGTCGTTTAAAATAATTGGAATAATTCCGCAAGTAGAGTTTCGTCCGTAGGTTGATCATCACGAGCAATTCTTTCCTCAAAATGTTCTTCGGGTATTTGAGTTGTTGCAGTATATTATTGTATAAAAGCTTTTTCTGTTTCATAGTCAGTAGTATTCTCCTGATCATAATTATCTGAAACAACGGCCTTGTTAGTTACCTTGGTAGGTCCAGGATCAGTATCCAATTCAATCTTCAGAAGTAGATGCAGTAGGACGAGAAGAAAACCTATCGCTGATCTTCGGACATTTGACAGCAGTGCTTATCAAAGCATATCATAACTTTATCGGCCCAAAATGCTTATATTTATAAAATTGGAAAACATCTCTAATTTTTGATTTACAGTGGAATTTCTTTTTAACGAACATCCGTTTTACAAAATTTACCATAATAATCTGTTAAGTCCAGACACTTAGCACAACGGTCATAAATTAACTCTATAAGTCTCTAAAAGAAATAGTTTGGGTTGATCCGCAAACCACTCTTCCACAATTTCTCTTTTTTCCAAGAATTCCTTTTGTTTCGGAAATAGATGATAAAAAGCGGATCAATCAAGACTCAACAACAACAACAACAGTGAACGGGTGCATTGTCTTACAAGAAGAGCACACCTTTGGAAATTCTGTCGCACCGTTTGTCCACAATTTTCGTAGCCTTTCCCGAGCTAAGTGAACAACAAGGAATATTATAAGCTTTCGTCCCAGTTCTACCTAGTTCTAAGTAGTATGTCATAACTATTCCGTCTTTGTGTCAAAAACAGATATGAGAACCATTCGTGAAGATTTCCGAACAAGAAATCTTTTGGGTGAGAGAACTAACGTGATTCCATTCTTCTGACTGTTCTCTTCTGGACCGTAATGATGGACCCGCGTCCATTTCGTCTATAGTTACAATACGATTCAAAAAGTTACAGGAAAAAAAGTCGTCTTCAAAATTGAGTCGTTCTTAATCTACGCTCAGACATCTGGGGTTCCATTTAATCGCTGTGTTTCTATACCCAAACTATAATGTATGATGTGGAAGAATCGTTTGTAGGAAATGTTCAAAGTCTCAAATAATACGTTTGAGCCCAATTCGTTAATGTACCAAAATCATGTCATGCCCGGTATCGATAATTTCTGGAGTGGAACCAGAAATAGGTCATCCAACACAATGCTCACCTTGAACCCGCCTTCTTCTATTTTAAATTCCGCAACCCAATTTCTTAATGCGGTGTACGACAGACAGTGATTTTTCGATTTTTTCGCCATATTCACATAAATTTCCTTGATGGACAACCCTTTAGAAAATAGGTACTTTATCACCGACCGATACTCACTTTTATTAATTTTTCACAATTAGCTAAACTTTTTAGAGCCAAACTTCGAGTAAATATTTGTCGAACAACATAGTCTCTTTCATGTCCATTGTAGCAAAGGTCCGCAGGCTAACTATATATTAATACCCCTTCATATACAAGTTGCAATTGTCCAGTCGCCCGTGTTATACCGGCACACTGGGAATTTTTTGTTATCCCGCCGGCCCTATCCGCCTCTGCAAAGCAAAGCAAAGTAAAATACGTAAAATCCATATAAAGTCCACACAGTAAGCTTCGTTTGACGAGAACGCCTGTCCGATAAATCAGGTCTGGACGACTACGATAGTAGCAAGATTATTGGATTAGTATCTGATGCTCAGCATAAAATCAAATTGCTATTTATTCATTTCTATTATATTATATCAATAAATATACGTAACACCAACATTGACAAATTTTCGTTTATTGGGTCATGACCACTCTTAAGGTATATCTTTTTTATTTTTTATCGAATTTGAACCAAATTTTTCTCTAAGATAGAACACATTTGTGGTCTACTTGTGATCAAAAACCATTCGCCCCCTTCAAATGCAAAACCACCTGCGATATCAAAATAAACGGAAAGAATTTTATTAGGCATTTTTTTATCGGAAAATCCTACTTCCAAAAGTTGTTCAGAATTGCCCAAAAAGCTTAATAGTAGCGTCAAATAAGGTGAAATAAGGGGTAAACCTCGGAATGAAAGTAAGAATGCTGTATTTTTGCATGAACCTTTGTTTTGACGTTCTGAAGACTGGCTGAGAAGTCTTCTTATAATCCCGTGTCCGCGTCACAAGATATTAAAGGTCAAAGGTCACGATGATCGGTTTTTCGCAATTGTTTTATATGCGTCATATGTCATTTCAGGTTCTTATAAAACTTGTAGATCAGTAAATTATCTACATTTTTTATTTCATGCATTTTGTCGTATGATCAACCGTTCTCGAGATATAGCGCGGAGAGTGGCCCGCGCACATGTAAACTGCGGAGCCAGGTAGAAGTTATCTGTACAAAGTTAACCACTAAACCTATATTATAAAAAGAGGTGTCCGGCAAGGTGATGTTATCTCCCCAAAACTCTTCACTCTAGCAATGGAGGATATGTTTAAACAGCTGGACTGGTCATACAAGGGAATAAATATAAACGGGAAAAAGCTAAAACACCTTAGATATGCAGATGACATCGTACTCATTACAGCAGATTTTGAAGAATTACAGGACATGATAACACAGCTGTCAGAAGGTTCAGAGAAGATAGACCTAAAAATCAACATGTCAAAGACAAAGATGATTTAAAAAGAGTAGGAAGCCTACACTGGAGAAGGCAAGCACAAGATAGAGTCAAATTTGAGGGAGGTCCATGTCCAAGATTGGATGACATAAGGGCTAATGAAGAAGAACAAAGTTAATTATTGAACAAAATGGCACCATATTGAAATTATTATTTTTTATTCTTTTATTATTAATTAAAAACTGTTAACATCGAATAAAAAAAATAATTTCAATATTGTGCCATTTTATTCAATAATTAATTTTATCTAGCGAACTATATACCTGGCTCCGCAGTTTACATGGGCGCGTGCCACTGTCCGCGCTATATCTCGAGAACGGTTGATCATACGACAAAATGCATGAAATAAAAATTGTAGATAGTTTTATGATCTACAAGTATGAAGTATTATACTAACCTTAAATGACATACGACGCTAGAAAACAAGATAATTGCGAAAAAACCGATTTTCGTGACCTTTGACCTTTAATATCTTGTGACGCGGACACGGGATTATAGGAGACTTTTCAACCAGTCTTCAGAACGTCTAAACAAAGGTTCATGCAAAAATACAGCTTTCTTACTTTCATTCCGAGGTTGAATCATTATTTTACTGGAGTATAAATCTAAAATTTTGTTAATCACTTAAAATCAATGTTCTCAGAAGTTGGACATGGATTTTGTTATTCAAAAGTAATATTTAATTTCACACAACTTGAGAAACACAATTTGACAGATGATTGGTTAATTTTTTTCGTTTTTATTCATGAAAATCCATGACCAACTTCTGAGAACATTGTTTTTTTTCTGTTTTCTTTTCTGTTTTTAATGAAATTTTGGATTTATGCTTTTTGGGAAATTCTGAACAACTTTTGCTAGTAAGATTTTCCGATAAAAAATGCCTAATATGATTTTTTCATTTATTTTAGAATCGCAGGTGTCTTTGCATTTGAAAGGGGCGAATGTTTTTTTGGTCACAAGTAGAGCATAATGTGTTCTGTCTTTGAGAAGAATTTGGTTCAAATCCCATAAAAAATAAAAAAGCGATAAGGTTGGTGCCGCCTAATTTGCGACACGCTGTATATACAATTACTCACAAAATGTTATTTTTTTCAGTTTCTAATGACATATTTGGAACATACATATTTGAACCTACGACTTTTATAGGGAAAACGAGAAAATTAAATAAAACAGTTTTTTTAATAAACTTTTTTCGTCCTCAGACACGTACACCGTTTCTCGCACAACTGGATACTTCTAATATACTCTTGGGAATATCTACGCACTAAAACTATAACTATAAAATATTGGTTATTCGTCCAAGAGTGTAAACTGTTTTCGTTCTGAGGTTCGTATAACGTTTTACGCACAACTGGATCCAAATGGAATAGTTTGTTCTAAATACACTCTTGTGAATATTTATACACTAAAACCATAACTATAAAACTGTTAGGTGGCGTGTAGCGGCATAAAAGCGTTGGTGATCATGACTGGACGTTGTGTCTATTTTAGAACCCGCCGGCTGGGCGTAGTGATGTAGTTTCTCAGTGGCGGATTTAGCACTTAAGGGGCCTGAAGCGTTACAAATCTTTGGGGCCCCATAGTATAAATCAATTACTACAATTTATATACCTTTTATTTTTTTTATCAAAAATTAAGTACATACAATTAATAATATCAGGCGCGAATTCACGTTGGGGCGATGGAGAAATTGCCTCAAGATTTTTTAAATAATCCGATTTCGTCTCATGCCGCAGTCATGGGCGTAACTAGAAAATTTCTCTGGGGGGACAGGCCCCAGGTTTATGGACGGCCCCATAGAGCGTGGCGAGTTTTAAACATCCAGGCGCTCAATTGGCTTTTTCCTGGGGGGGCATGACCATTCTAGGGGGGGCAATGGCCATTCTAGGGGGGGCCGACCCTGGACCCTGGACCCCCCTAGTTACGCCTATGACCGCAGTCACACGAGTGTGAAATTGGCGTTTTTGTAAGTGTTACACACTATACCTTATCTACGACCACAAAAACATAATAAAACACCAAAAGCTAAGAAAGATATTTAACCTAGAATATGATTTGAGATTGAGATGCTGGATTGTCAAAAGTAGACAATTCCCACAGTTTGTCGAAAACAAGTGTTAGTTCTAAAAATTAAGAAATGCGTATAACGCAATGTAATAATCGTAACTTTATATGCTGGTAGTCGACACAGTACCTCAAAGGTAGAGATGTCTCTCAGAAAGTGGAAGGCCCAGGGTTCGATTTCCAGCGGGGGTGATAATTTTTTCTATATGGATTTGCATTCAAAATATAATTTAAAGTAAAACATTAATTAAACAGAATAAATGAACATAAATACAATACAAAATGAACACAAACGTGTTTTAATAAAGTGAGTTTTTTTGATGAACGACTATTATACTCACAATTTTATAGTGATATGTGTATAAATCATAGACGAGCTGCTCCTGGACTGTGGAGAACCAAAAGCTCGAAACAGCTGTCTTAAAGTGCCGTATGTGATTTATATACATATCACTATAAAATTGTGAGTATAATAGTCGTCCATTAATAATTTTTAACTTTTAAATTTATTTAAAAAAAAACTTTATTAAAACACGTTTGTGTTCATTTAGTATTTTATTTATGTTAATTATACGGTCGGACGCTCGACCGGATTTTATTTTGTACATTCCTGTATTGGATAATCAAATTATGCTGCTTAGTAGTGGGATTTGATACCTACAGGAGGTACCACAGTAATGTTATTTCAGAGCTAGTATAAATGCTCGGGTGATGTGTGTAGAATTCACAGACTAGCTGCCACTAACTGAGGAGAGCCAAGAGCTCCAAACATAAACATATCACTATAAAATTGTGAGTATAATAGTCGTTCATTAACAATTTTATCTTTTAAAAATAAATTAATCTTTATCTAAAAGTTGTAACTATGTATATTTCAAATAATTAGAAATATTGCATGTGCTGACAGCAATGGCATTTTAATAGAACCACTGATAATGCGAAATTATTTCCCACGGTCATTTCCGTACAGTTTAAAGATTATGAACAATGAGTCATTTTCATCATTATACTAGACTATGTGAAATGTGTAATTTTCTATAGTGGTCGTAGATAAATTAATTGTTTGTATACCAAATAAAGTTGTACTTTTTTATCACGAATATGGAGATTGTTGAACAGCCATAACGAGTGATAAAAATTCAGCTTTAGTGCTGAAGTGTAATTACGTTTTATCTGAAATCGGGAAATTAAGAATTTAAAATACAAAATGTGCATTTAATAACAGTAGAGTAGGCAACTAAGTCAACGTGGCTCTGTGCGACTTAACAGTCAACTTGACATGTCAAATACATGTGCAACAATGCAAATAAAAATGACAGATGAGTCCGTAAAAGTTCTACTTTATGTACTATTTCAGAATAGTATATTATTATACGAGTTGTATAAGACGGTCTATTGTAGCACGAGTTGTTTGGGACACGACGAGAGAGGCGAGGAGTGTTCCAAAGGAACGAGTGCTACAATACGTCTTATAAAACAAGTATAATATACTATTTTTTGTACTTTGCGCCATTAATTTTATAGAAATTGTAAATTCAAGCTATTAAAAGCATTGCATTATAATCTAGTGATTTTTGCGTTTAACATGTGGTAACACTATAAAATGACTTTTCGCGTTTTGTGAGGTTAGAATGTGTCAAGATTAAATGTGTTTATATGTAATATAAAACAAATGTTACCAATCTTACAAAACAAATAGTCTCCAAAAACGATGTTATAATAGCCTCTATTATGAAATCGTTTTCGGTGTCACAATGAGCCCATTGTGAACGCAAAGTACAAAAAAACACTTTTTCTATTTTGCGTCTATAATAAAGCTGTTAAATCACCCAAAACAGTGCGTTAATAGCTCATTTGAGTGCTTTAATAGCCCAACTTTTTCTAAGTTGGTAGCATTGAGAAAATAATTGAAAAAAAACAGAAAATTTACAAAAACTTCACTCAATTTTCTGTGTCAATCAATAAATTTTCAAATGTCACATCAGTGTTGTCAACTACCACAAAAAGCCCTAAATTTTGAAATTGCAATTTTTTTATTTAAAAAGGGAATAAAAGACGCAAAATAGAAAAAATAGCAAAAAAAAACTCGTTTCATAAGTCACTATTGCACTCGTCCTTTAGAAAACTCGCCGCAAGCGGCTCGTTTTCTAAATTTGGACTCGTGCAATAAATCTTACCTTATGAAACTCGTTCTTTAATATACTATTATTCCATAATCAGTTCATTTATAATGAAACTTTTCTGCTTTTAGAAGCATCAAATTTAACAATATTTTCAAAACACTCAAAACATAAATTTTGCGTAATGTCATTTTCAATAAACATGACTGATAAATTTTTTAAATGACTTTGTCCAAGAATATTTCTTAAATATTTTTTTACACGTTTGAGAATTGATAGTTAGATCGATCGTTCTGCAGTTGCATTACATATCGGTAATGTTAAGATTTTTTAAAATTGTTTCAACATTGGGAAATGTTGGTAAGTTGGACGATCGCACAGAGTTTGTTAGAAGACATTGAAGGCAAGCCATTCGAAGCGACAGAGATGATACATTCCTTGCAGGTCTGCTGCGAAACAGTATATTCCATTATAAAATTTTACCTATCACTCTAAATGCTTGCCTTTTCGCACAAAACTCTATATTGCGTCTACCGTACACCTTTTTTACCCGCCTGTACACTATATGATCTGTTTCTTGTTTTACTTTTTTCGAGAAAGTGAATTCGCATGCCAATAATTTTTATTTGTCCTTGGCAGGAGGCCTCTGCGGGGCCCCCTGACTTGTGGGGCCTGAAGCGGCCGCTTCCAACGCTTGTGCCTAAATCCGCCACTAAGTTTCTAAGATGTGCAGAGCTAAAAATATATGGGTTTTGTATGTTGAAATAGTTCAACAAGGTCTTATATTATGCATTTTCCATCTTTTATACCGTCTTGAAGCCTTGTCTTGTTTTCTGATTTCCTCGTGCTCATCTGACTGAAGAAAGTAAAGGCGGGTTCTTATGAGGGGAATTTAGTTGATCAACTAAAATCGTAATATATTTCAATTTTTGTTGGTTAGCAAAAGTCTCAGTAAAAAAAAATTCGAAACGTGATTGAACCGTGTGAACACTTGCTAGTGAAGTTGAATCGTTCAATACCGACGGGTGGTTGCAAATTGCTTCATTAATAAAATAAAGTAATAAATAATAGAATTAATAAGAATGGTTGTGAAGTAGTTAATATAAAGTATTATGCTACAATTTTTAGAATTATATCAAAGCATGATTGTTGGTGGAATCGTAAATCCAGCTTCTATATAGTGTACATACGACGTTTTGTACGATTCTTGTGACATTTTAATAACCTTTTTCTTAGTTCTTCTTTTGATAATTCGCAAAAAGTAACTGTATTCGAACGAACAACTACATTCGACGCCATTTTATTTATATCTGTAGATTCAATTTCTATTGAACCGTGCGAACAAAAAAATTTGAACAAGTGATCCCGTTATTTGTCTAAAACTTTATGCACATCACGTAAGATGAATGAACGTGGAAATGTTTTTCCGCACTCGAGTAACAAAAGTCTACTTTCAATGTCAATTCTCTTGCAAAAAACTGCCTTTCCGGACGTTCGTAGAAAAGCATCCAGCATCTATGATAGTCTGTTTTGACAGCTCCTGAAACATTTATTGGATATAAATTCAAGAGTGTATGTTCGTGTAGGTAAATAGCTTGGGTTTAGAATTTAAAAAAAAGTAGACCTCAAATGTAATACAGAAATACACTTTCTTTTGTCCTATTTTCAGCTGTTTGCAGTTTAATTAGCCCAGTTGGGCAAATAGTTGGTGTTTTTTATTTCTCCTGTTGATGATAGAGAGATACCATTGATGTTAAAGAATACGGTTTTGGAATAAGTTTGATTTGAGTTGAACTAGAGTTGGTACGAATTTTTGCATTTTATGGTTTTTGTTTTTGCATTTGTATTTTGGTGCATTGTGTTTTGGTTTGTACTTTACACTTTCTTTTCATGCAAAAATGTGCCCTTTTAAAATAAAAAAAGGTAAGTTAGATCTTGGAATCTTAAAGGTATGAAACTGAGTTGAATCTACTATGTTTTTCCCAATTTCCTATAGTATAGCTATATGTTCTACTTTTTACGTACTCTTTCAATACCATTTAATTTCCAAGAGCGTTTGATGGTATATACTATTCAGTACTAGAGCGACCCTTCCTTTACAACAGAGAAGTCAACTAATTTTTGTACATAAGATCTACTTTGTCGGTAAAGATCTACCCGCGATCCACTCTTTCATAAATCAAAGCGTGAGAGAAATTTTCTACGGAGTAAGTAAATGTAAAATAATATCGACACAATATGAACATGCATCTTGCAGCCAGATTGGCCGTTTGCGCCGATCCCTATACATACCGCATTTCCCTAGATCAGGAATCCGCAAGATTTTGATGTTGCGGGGCGCATTCGTCACAACATAGGCAAGTGATGATGCTTTCAGCAATATCATTATTTTAATCGGACAATTACAAGGTCATCGGCAATTCTTTGCAACGGCTATAATCTATTCGTATAAGCTGATGTGTTGCAAAATAAGTCGGTATTGCGTTGTAGATTGCAGTGTTATCTAAACGATAAGGTTGTCGATGTCAAAATCTTACCCAATAAAGAGTTGCGTTTAAATATGTATAATTGCTATTAAACGAATAATAATTTTCTTCCAAAAGCCTTCACTAACGTAGTCTTAGATGGTATGTCAGTCCTTAATAGATTATAGGATTATACATTATAAAGGAAAATCAATGTATATGAGTCAACATTGATTGATTTTACTATTGTTGCAAAAACGTTAAATTCGTCTGATAGAGAAAACATTGTCAACTCTTTGAAAGTCCAATTTCGAATTGGAATAGGGACTACTATAATCACCTTTAGTGATACATTTCTAGTTCAAAAGATCTAGATTGATATAGACTTTCGTCAATGTTGACTTTAATTCATGTTTAGTGTTTTGGCAGTAATCAATATCATGAATCGATCTAGCGATAACGTTTTCGGTGAATAATACTGGGTATACTGGGGAGTTACAATTGCGTATACTATTCATGGAACTGCTACCAAGGACCCATTAGATATACACGGATCAAGCGAAAAGGGTTTTCGAGTTGTTGTTCCTTCAGCATTTGGATATGGATTTAGTTTCTGTGGAGAAAAGCTTATCATAGTGCAGTTCCTGGCTGCAATTCTTAAATCAACTTAGAACTGTTTAATACATGATTTAGCGTTGGCATGCTTACCTTTTTTTTGTTACCACTTGTTACCTAAATCACTGAAAATCTTTACCGATTCTACCAGAATCGGACTGACAATATCGAAAGTGACACCATGAATTTCAGATAATTTTTGTCTTACCTCTATAAGGAAATAAGTTACCTTAAAAAGGCCGTTTTTGTTATAAAATTAAATTATCGATGATTTCCAAGAATTTGTATAAAATAAGTTTTTAAACTGATCGTTTATCTTACTGCAACGTTTTGCTATTGTGTCGCAAGGTAAATGTCGATTGTTTTATGGGTATTATGAGTTTAATTTATTGTGTGATGAAATAAAACTTCAATTAACTTTTTGTATTGTTTTATTGATATGTTTGTAATTATTTGTTCAACAGTTGATATTTGCATGAAACAATACAGTTTCCTAATCAAATCGCTCATTTAAAAGGCTAGTGTATATGTTTTTTGTGTATATGCTACGGAAATTTTCCATTATTTTTATAAATAAATCAACATCCTAAATTCATTTTATTATTATTTTCTTGTTAATTAACCATTTTTATACAAATCTTTTAACTTTTTTAAGATAAATTATAATTCGTGAATCTGCTTCAGACAGAAAACCTTATGTTATGTACTCAATACACACTTATAAATGTGTGTTGATATTTAATTCTAGACAAATAAATAAATTAAATTCAAATGTTATTATGAATTTGTTGCGCACATTCGACACCTAAAATAGATTTTGGCATAAAATGAAAATTTTTTTGGCGCAGGTTTAATACCTTCATTGCTTCTATCGAAAGAACTTTTTTTTTCAGTTAGCCCTCGCTCGTCGATGTGATAAGTTCTATATGTCACAGCAATAATCGAGAGTGTTTTCTGAATTATAAAAACAAGCGCTCTTTCTTATTTTAATTTTGGTAAAAGTTAAACAAAGGCGTAGCACAGCTATGCCGAATTTCAAAAAATTAATGTATTTTTTGAAATATTTTAAAACTTTTCTTGGGTGTTCGTAAAGAGAGATAGGTAAGTGTTTTGCATAAATAATACGTGACTCATTATTTATTTATTTTTGTAATCTACTTTATTCTGAATTATGAAATTTTTTTCTGAAATTCAAATTAATCATTTTTAAATCCACTTTTCGCTCTACTTGTCATTTTCGTTATATGTTGTTCTTGGCCTTGACTAATAATAGGATTTAATTAAAAAGACTGAAAGATTTACTTTAAAGTTCAGGAATTACACTTGGGATTGAGTGTGTCTTTAAAGTACCTAATTCTATTAATATCTCCAAAACATTTATGTATTTGTATTGTATTCTCATAGTCATGTAGGCATTTGGACTGGTGCCCTAAATTCTTAATTTTAGTTTTGTATTGACGTTAAAATCACCTTATAGTGTATTTATGGAGTTATTACTCTGCTTTAAATGCATTTAAATCAGTATAATAATATTTGTAGAAAAGTTTCAAAACAAAATTTCTGTTTAGATGTGGAAGCAGAATAATTGTAAAACAGATTTATTATCTTCAAATCGTATCTACGATTTCGTGTGACCCTCACCTTCAATCATTACGGATATGAGCTAAACGGACCTCTTTTCAGAGATATTTCTATTAGAATGTCTTGTGAGACCTTTACGAAAAAGGTTTCAAAGGAACAATAATAATCCAAGTATGTCTGGGATAGGTCGCGGGTCTCTGCTTATGGAAACAGAGATGACGAACATCCAATAATGGAATTTAAGTTTTGGCACATGAGTTGTAGGACTGTAAAATAATGTGCATCGACATACTTCGACCTTGCAAGGACACTCTACCATGTGTTTGATCTTTCGATTATATCGAATTATAAGATTGTTGGAATCAGCTTAGATAAGAGCAACATACTTATTGGCAAGAAACAATAATGCGGATTAGAGACGCGGAAGCAATAGTTCACCACTATATAGCATTTTGGACTTTTTACAGACTTTTTACGACAGTTTATTTTATTTTTGCTTTAAAATGTTGCACAATAGTCGGAGTAACACCGATAATAGTCGGAGTAACACCGATAATAGTCGGATGATATAAGTATATCATCCGAATGAAAATCATTAGTGTCCAAGTGGACACTTATGATTTTCATCGCCGATGTTTTTTTTATTTCGGTTGATTTGGATGGATATAACGAGTATGTAATATCGAAACGGTTCAAATTGATAATTTTTAAGATTTGATATTACTGGAGTCTTATTATGGAGTCATGTGTCCCTGAAAACCATAACCAGGGATATAGTTGTTATACTTGCGTGTTTATTACAAATTACAACTTTATTATCGCATCTTCAAGATCCTTATTTTTTTAAGTATTATACTAAAAAGTATTCCAAGATACTATACTAGCAGGAAGTCACAATGTTGTTATTTTGTTATATAGATATGCATAGTTCAGATGTTATTGTCTTCTCAAACTCAATAGCTTCCAATACAGTATTCTCATCAGAAAACTACAGATCGATATGGGTATACTTACAGTGCGATCCTAATTGTGTCCAAAGTGAGGACGGTTTGAATTTCGCGCCGTAAGTTTGAGTGTACTTTATGTTGTTAGTGTAGCACTATTGAAATGTGTTGCGTCAAATTACAAGGTTTACATCATTGTACTTTGTATATTGTTCCAGGTTTTCATTGAATTTTTGCTTTATTTCGCTTGGTTTTTTTTATTTTACAAAATAGTTCGTTTTAGAACTATAGTTTGTTAGATGATTTTATTATCAATTAAGTTTATTATTTAAAATTAATGAAATTTATAAGCTATATTATTTTTGAAGCGCCACTAAAAATAAAATCGTGGCGGTAAATTCAAACTGTCGTCAATCATTTTGGATCGCCGTGTATACCGATGTATCTCTACATCTTTTGTGCAGCTACTATATCATACGGATACAAATAATATCTCCGATCTGCTTTTTCTAGTGATAAACACTATATGCATCACTTTTGCCTTTTCACGACCTCACCAAACGAATAATAATTTTACGAGTCCTGGTTACTGATATGAAATAATCGCTTCCAAGAATCTAATTTTATGTGTAGTTTACTATTTCGTAAAATTTCATAAGGTTTCACAGTTATTATTAATTGTTTTAATTATTTTTTAGTCTAATCTTGAAATCTTTTGAAGATTTGCAAGTAATTTATAAGGATACAAGCTTTTATTTAGTTTCTTGTATGTGCATATGGCCACATAAATGAAACAGTCAGTTTCAAGAATGATAGTGCTCAAAAGCGACAAACTTCCTATTGTACTGCTATCCGATGAAATGATTGGTTGCACCTATGGTTGCACTTAACCTTAGTTATTTTTTGTCAATGGTACATATCCAATAAATCGGCTCTAAGACATAATTACTGGCTACTCGACGCATTACTTCTTAAACTGACTGTTCATAAAATAATTTTTAGTGTTCTCCATATTTGTTATGTTTATGTGTTCTGACGAAAACACAAAAACAGATCGAAATGGTTATAAATAGACCAGAGAATCGTAAAATTATTAATACCCAAACTATTCAATCATATTAGTCATTTTGTGAATCGATAAACTTTTATTTGTTAATAAAATAGTGTACAGTACAATTGTGATTTTATTTACAATATCTTTGAATGTGTCTTTGACTTCACACCACACCTGCAAATACTAATCGTGCTTTTGCACTTGCTGTACACAGCAATAGCTTATCAAAATTAAATCGATGAATAAACAACAATATCTTCTTTTCCATTAAATATTATTTCCCCTCCAAAAAACAATTCGTGGCGTGAACATTCACCTCGTACTTCACACTGGTTGGACGAGTACTTACAGTCCGTACGATATTTGTTGAGCCAGAATCTCCAGAACGGAGATAGCCGATGACGTTCTATTCTCGGAACGCAACGGTCTGCCACGACTTGATATTTGCAAGTATGTGTTTTTATTTCTTTCATTACAATAGTTTGTGACTATCATCTAGGTACATGTTATTATACAATATAATAATACAATACAAAAAAAAGGAATAAACAAAGAAAAATGTATTTGCGATGCCACCACCGTTTTTCCAACTCGGGTATCGAATGGGATTAATTCCAAGAAAGTGGCGTAGCGTTCTTTCGGGAATTTTGGCTCAACAAATATTGTATGGGCTGCAGTTGCGGTTGTAATAACAGCTAACCAAGATTTATATCGAAAGGTAATTGGTAGTAGGTACAGTAGTACCAACTAATGTCATATGTGATATGAATGATACCTAAAACGATTACGAAGAAAATTCATGCAGATCGATCCACAGGCCACAGAAACGCTAAAAATGCCACTTCATATATTTGCGCTTTAGATTATGATTCGTACTGAAAAATATCTCGGCCTAGTTTATCAGAATCCATCAACAAACCTGGAACAAGAAACAAAATGAACAATTTTGTCTTAAAAAGTCATAAAAATCTTACTTGCTGATCCTTAAGAAGAAGGTGGAAGGGATTGTGGAGATTCTAAGGAGAAAAGAGGAATTCTAAGATATCGAAAATATGTAAACAAAGTTTGCATTTTGGTGGTATACATTCACCATGTTCCTATGTTTGGAACTTCATAATAAAGTCATCCTAATCCATCCGCGTGATGAGTGAAGTCAAGCTATCAGGCAATCTGTGGACTTTTTCATTCTTACTACCAATTCTTCATGTAGATTGCGTTTATTGATAGTCAGATAAAATACCATTCAGGAATTTTTTGCTCCATACAATATACTTTTACCAACAGGATCTTCAGTGAGAATATGCTACCTAATAACATACTTAAATAGGCACACCGTACTATTACATATTAACGAAGACTATAGTTCAACCAAAGACGTCAACACGTGGGCGAAAATGTAAAATGCATCTAGAATTATGCGAAGGCCACGCTGTAATCTAAATGATAAAATAAACAATAAATGAGCTAGAAAGATTCAGTAGCGGAACAAACCCCTTTTTAATTAAAAATAGATGTGAATGAAGCAATGAAAATCTGTTGGTTCTACCGTACTACGTCACTGAATTCTTAGCAACGTGAAATTTGCACTCTTATCTTATCTCACCTCGGGTCGTATTTCTTTATTCCGGTGTGATTACGATAAATGACTATTCTGGTAACTTTGGTTGAACTATGGTGTGTTATATGTATGTATTTACATCAAACGCAGTTGATGAATTTGGTTTGGACACATAACGTGGGTGATAGAATTTATTATTAATTTATGAACAGCAGATGCTTGTTATTTTGATGTCTTCTGTAGTTCGTTTACTTCTTTAGTAAAGGATTCTAATTCGTATATGTAGGTCCACTAAATTCATTTTGTACTATTGAACTGATTGAGATTATATATTGTTTCTCAGGCACCAACCACCAAAAAAGAAAACCAACTAGTTATTACGCAAATTGATGATACATGATTTAATGAGACAATCGCGATATTACGAATTCAGAAGAATCTTGAGACTTTTACTGAATTCACTATAAATTACAGTAATACGTATACAATCAAAGATCTTTGGAAATAGATAGTAAACTGATAAGTTTATTAGAAAATATACATTTTTGGCATTTTGCGTGAAAACAAAGTTCAACCATTTTCAATTAATACTTATGAATTCGGTATTACTATCAGTCGGTGTTGATATGTTCAAGGAAATTATGCTAAACCATTTTGCTTAAAAGATAAGTTTATTAATAATAAGCTTAAGTGCTTTTATTTAAACAAAAACAGGTGATATTATGGAATAGATACAGTTCGCAAAAACCTTTTTAAGATAAGCAAAGTCGGGACACATAAAATAATAATTCTGTTGATTTAGTTAAGTATGGCAGAATAATCAATAAGAAAAGGTTACATATATTCTGTGTTTGTTATTGCTAACACAAGTGATGCAATTTGAGCTTTCTGTTTATTCAACATAAATACTCTTTGGTATATATTCAGTTATTGGCGGTTTGAATACAGTATTCGATTTCTTTAATGACTGATTTTTTAAAACTTATGGAAATTCTGAAACTGCAATTTAGAAATAATAATAAATTTGTTTTCATTAATCAAATAAAATTGATTCATCAAAGTTCGCTGTATAAAATTAATATTGACAAGAGAAACTTTAGTACCTACTTAAAAAACTTTTTTTTTGTTCCAGACTAATCGATCTTTCTTCAAGAATCTCAACCCAAGGGTTCACTGGAATCAGGTCACAGAAAAAGAAAAAACACAAAACATACAACATAGGATTGCAATCGGCTTCCAAATAAGTTTTTTTCCTATTTTCGTGAATTTTCAACACCACCGGTTCTTGATGACCAGGAACGTGGTGCCAACCCGCAAACTGACCACCTTCACCATACGCCACATCCTCTGTAGAGATCCCAGATTAAGACTCCAAAGTTGGTCTAAGCGTTGGATGCAATTTTAAATTAATTTCTGATCTAGAAAAGGAATTTATCTTTGCATGCATCATTGAAAATTAGAAAATTTTTAATGCATACACGGAATCAAAGTGAAAACTTTTAAACAAGAGCTTTATGTATTTCAGATTCTCATCAGTATTATTTATAGTATCACTAGAATATTGATCATTTTGTTTTTATTTAAAGAGTGAGAGAAACAAAGTATTAAGTACTCGAATATCATCACTATCCGTAGGTGCGTTATCAGACAACAAAAAATTTAACCTTAGATAGTTAATCTGGTACACGCTAGTAGACACGAGTTGTTTTAAGATCAGATCGATAAATAAAATCCCCGCCATACTACTATACACAAAATAAGCTTTGATAAGTTAAGCCAATAAAATTCTACTTTAGAAAAATATAGAGGAGCAAAAACTGCCATTTCAAAAGTACTATTTTATTGTCTGTGATAACTCTTGTTAGTATTAAAAAGATCAACTTAAATTATAATAATGGAACCATCGCAAATTGAAAAGCAAGAGGATTCTTTGGCTCCGCTGGTGGGGTGGTCAATTTCTCCAAATCCCAGTCCTGTCAAGATTTCCAATGGAAGTTATCCTCCCGTTACCGTCACTCCTCCTCCATCGTACGCAGAAGTGCCAATTACCGAAAGCAACCCCAGAACAAATGGAAAACTTCTCGATAGAGTCGCCGTTCAGCCAACATTATTGGAGGTCAAATTTGAAGATATGGAGAAAGATTCCATCATCTCTTCAACTTACAGTGTGAGTGAAGAAGAAGAAGACGAAGCAAGGAAACCGAAAATACCAGACGGCGGTTGGGGTTGGGTCGTTGTGGCATCTTCGTTAGTTATTTCCATGATCGCCGATGGTATCAGTTTTTCGTTCGGTTTGCTATACATTGAGTTTTTAAATGAGTTTGGTGCGTCTAAATCTGTTACATCATGGATTGGTAGTTTGTTTATGGCCGTACCTCTTCTTACTGGACCTGTTATGAGTGCTCTTGTAGATCGCTATGGATGCCGTCTAATGACAATAGTTGGTGGTGTAGTATCGGGATTTGGATTCATTCTAAGTTGTTTCGCAAATTCAATTACCGTTATGTATTTGACTTTTGGTGTAATAGCTGGACTTGGCTTGGGATTGTGCTACGTAACTGCAGTAGTGTCTATAGCATATTGGTTCGACAAGAAAAGAAGTTTGGCTGTTGGTTTAGGGGCTTGCGGTACAGGAATTGGCACTTTTGTGTATGCACCCATGACACAATTTTTTATTTCTGAATATGGATGGAGAGGTACCGTTTTGTTACTTGCTGGAACATTCTTCAATATGTGTGTTTGCGGAGCTGTCATGAGAGATCCTGAGTGGTTAGAGTTAGAAGATCAGAACAAGTAAGTTTTAATTTTATCTTTAGGATTTGTAACATTTTTTAGAGCAACTAACTGGCGCAGAGTATGTGAAAGCAGAATAATGGCGATTAACTTCGAAAGTCAACAGAAAGTATTTTTGATAATTTTTATATTTTAGGTTTTCTTTTGGCACATCTGCAAATTTTTATGAATACGCTTGTAGAAAGATAATTTATGAGTTTGCTATAACTGATTCTGAGAGAACTAATGTCAACATAGAAACATGTCGAATTGCAGTTGGGGAGGGCACACGTCGTGTACAACGTGAGTTGCTCAAACTAGCGTTAAAACAATACGACAAACTGGAGCAAGAAGTTTTTTTACGTGCGTGATCGGACGTGACAAAACCTGCTACTTGCTTATCAGATAATTGAATAATTGAGAAACATACCTAGTATGAGCAAAAAGTAATTGCATCAAAGGTGCCTTTGGAATTTTGAACTCATGTGTATTATAAGACCAGAAAATTATACAAAATAATCAGATACTTTTTACTTTCACAGTGAGAGTTGTTATTAATTTGATATAATTTTCCGGTGTTATAATACACATGAGTTCAAAATTCCAAAGGCACCTTTAAAGAGTTACGTTTTGCTCATACTATATATTCACGTCCTACACGATAAAATGTGGGCGAATTGCGATCTCTAGTTCTACTTAATAAACTTCAGCATCAGCTTTTTAGTTTATATTTCTACAGGTGTATATAGTGATTTTTGCACTTTATTTTAAATCTTTATTCAATTTTTAATATTCATTATTACAATTATAAAAAATTATAATTTATGTTTATACGTTTACATAATCCTCAGGGTCGTTCTTATCTATCTCCGATGATGAAACAAAAGAGAGATCTTGTACATGGTCTCTTTCAGGAATAAACCAGATACAATTTTCTACAATCAATAGAAGGGTCTATTAACTGATATGCCACACTTTGGTATCGGTTTATTAATAGCAATATTAGGAATTGTTACAGAAATATATGTTTCGATGCCCTTAGGTGGGCAAATTTTAAATGATTCTGCCTTCAAAATCCCAACAATGCCCATTTTCACGGGTCTCTGCGAACGCTAGTCTGTAGTAGACATCTGACAGTATTTTTTAGTTACTCATTCTGGAGTGTATTATATCTAAATTTAGAACCAATCTATGAATACCAAGTGCATACTTATATTTTATACCCGAACCTAAACATATACACTCATAGTCTAAAGAGGTACAATTCTACTATGCAATATGGCAGTTATATATGGTATATAAGTATGTCATATTGTATATTAGAGACAGATATGATCCCAAATTTTGCTGTGACTATTATAGTACTTTTCTGAATATCTCTGATTTTCTGAATATGGCCAATGTAAGCATCTGTATAAAACGACTTTTTGACTGTCAGAGATTTTCATGTAGTGCTATTTCATTGTATGAAAAATTAATATTTGAGATTGAATCCATACTTTCTAGCAAACCTTATGCAATTTGTTTGCACATATAAAAATTATATTTGTCCCCTGATATGTTAATGAAATACTGCTTGTTTTATCCAACTAGGAGTATAGTGTAGTGTTTGTGCCAGGCATGTACACACGTTTTCACCAATTGAATTACCATAATGTCCTCCTAGTTCTAGGAACTTCTCTGTATATAGAATACATTTCTCAGTGCTCTTTAAATAAATATATATTCTGTAACAAAATCCAAACCTAAGCCTACCATCTACTATATAATAAAATAAAGAACCTTCTTTAATTAAAGTGAAGAAGAATTTATTCTCTGATGTAATCTAACTGACTTGGCAACCGTTTTAAATGATATTGATTGATGTGAAATTAAATAAAATTTATATATTATAAATTTATGAACTGCATTATAATGGTTATAGTGAAGTTTCAAAGAACGACCCTGAGACTTAATTATCTTCTGTGATTTTATTTTTGCTTTCCAATATTTCTTTCTTAAGATGCACTTATGATTCTGATTGAATATTATAGTTAGGTAATGAACGCTTTTTAACATGTTCTGAATATAATGAAAATAAACTCTCAAAATCACAGAAATTTAACAAATCTTAAATGACTTCTAGATATCTTGCTATGCCAACATAGTCAGATTGGCCATGCTAACTGCGATTTCGAGAATTTCTTTAATTATTCTTTGGATGCTGTTATTTTAGAACACTAATAGTAAGTAGTAGAATGAGTATGTGAATTCGTGCTCCTTTGTTCTGTGACAGCTTTCCGAACAAGATTGTATTCTATTCATTCTGTAGGACAGCTGACTGCAAGTGAAACAGTACTCATGTCTAATGTCCCATTGAATGAATAGAGTAGAACCCTTTTTGATGATCTGTCACACAACAAATTGCTTAGTGTGTGGTGCCTATTACTCCATACTTAATATTGTTTTATCCAATCCAAATGGGTAAGATTAAAAAGATTGGCACAGACTTGCACAATGATTCAATAGCAATTTATTAATTACATCTTCCATTGGCTATCATAGCCACATATTAGTTCAGAATTGATGATTATTCATTATCGGGGAACTTCACTCAAAAGCAATAATGGTAGTGAGTTATTCTAGCTAAACTGGATTTAACATAGATTTGAATCGTCTGGGTGAATTTTATAAAAGAATCAGATCACATATTCCACATAGTTATTCTACTTCATATAGATTTACATATATTGAAATTTCAACCACATTCTTTACTTCTGCTTTACCACACTTTATTTACAAATTCTTAAAATGATTATTATTAATTAAATTACAGCAATGCAACCATTTTACACTCATTTAAGGAGTACATAGATATAACGTTACATGTTAACTTAAGTTAATATCTGCATGATAGCTTTAAATTTGCTCAGAATCTTATTTTTTACTAATAAAATGCTTGCTTGTAACTACCATAATTGATATTTGTAAAAACTTATTTGCATATCTTTATTTTTTCTATGTTTAGGTCATTATCTGGCAAGAGATCAATCAAAAATGCTTCAAGTACAGCCTCAGTTTCTGGTAAGAGCATCTCAGAAGCAGACTTTCCAGGAGTTGACGAAATCAGAAAATTAATGAAGAGTGGTGAAAAACCTGAATACATCTTACAAAACCTTGTCACATCCATGGATGCTTCTCCACCAGAAGAAGTTCCTACACCAAGGGAACGTATTAGTTCAGTTGTTAATTTACCAACGTTTCTCAAACAAAGCGAAACGGTAAAACTTTGCCATTTTAATAAGATTGGTAAGGTCTTTATATCTATATTGATTTAAAATTCTAGGTGCCTTTAGAAGTCCTAGAACAGCTAAGTGCCAATAAGAAACTTTATAATGTTATCTTAGAAAATTATCCAAGCCTGCTCTTGTGCCGTAGTACTTCAGAAAAAGGTTTAAATAAAATAGCAGAGGATACAGCTACTATAGCAGCTAGAGTACCTGTGAGGATGTCTATGAAACTTAAGAAAGCTCAGAAACCAACGTCTCCAAACAAAACCTTTACTCGTCATGTAAGTAATGCAATCTTTCTACAAATAGAAATAAATAAAATGCAGATGAAACAGTAATTTAGCACATACTAATTGTTTACAGGAATCTCTACCAGAAGATAATGAAGTACAACAACCTTTGATTATTCCACATCAACATCAACCGAAACAACGTAACTCAAACGGCCCCCTTACTCGTACAGATTCATTAGTGATGTTAAGAACATGTGGTCCAAATGCTCGTCACTATCTGAAAAATATTAAGCTTCATAAACATTCGGTTATGTATCGTGGTGCTATGTTGAATATTCCAAGATACCGTTTGAGAGCATCAAGCTGTCCTGACATCTACAGGAACTCAATGACAACTCTAGCTAAAGAAAATGAAGAAGTAAGTTCTTTAGAGTCATTTATTAAAACTCTTTTATTAAAATGGTTTTGTTATGTTCTAGAAATGGTATACAGATTTTCTTGAAATACTAAAGAGTGTTGTGGACTTCTCTCTATATTTGGAACTTCATTTCTTGCTTTTATCCGTATCTACCATATTGCTATTTACTTGGTTTATTGTCCCATACTTTTATCTTGCTGAACATTTAAGCAGAAATGGTTATAGTGAGACAGAAGCTTCACATGTTCTCTCTGTCATCGGTGTGACTAACACTATTGGAATGGTAAGTGCGTTTCTTTTTTGCTTTCAAGATTTATTTACAATTTTTGTATTTGTGTATTAGCAAACATATTTATCTTTCTTGTAGAAATTGGTTTGTGTAACTGCCCATTATTATCAGATTTGGCAATCTGTAACTTATTAGTTACTTAAAGATAAACTTGTTATTTGTGGATGTGCTTTTGTTTGTGAATGTTTGTAACTGTAGTTAAAACTCGTTGATTTTTCTGGCATTGAACGTACTATTATTCTAGTCAAAAAACAAATTTCAAAAATAAAAATCTTTAGAGATGTAAGTAATAATATAGTGGAAAAGGAAATTGACAGTGGTGCATTCTATGTACCTTTTAGGAAGGGCAAAGAGTAACTGTGGTAAATGTTGTATACTGCTAAGTGGCCACAAGGCAACCAATTAATTAATCTGTTTGGCACTGCTGATTATCCCTCCTAAAGGGTACGTACAGTTCACCACTGGAAATTGCTAAAGTGTTATAATTCAATAAAAAGCAAGACAGGCAACGATAACATCTGTGCATCTAACAATTGTTATTGTCAAATGTGTTTCTAATAATTTCTCATTTGCTTACAATACTTATAATTATATCGTAGCGGAATGTATATATTCTTTTTAAAAACTTACATTAGTTAGAATTACGATTTAGACCAATTGTTTCTGAGCTACCTGTTCGTAAGAGTACTTAGAGCGTGTAACTGTACCCCTAGAGATATGCGCTACATGTTTAAAAAGTAGTTAGATCAGAGCAATACAAGAATAGTGAAATTTACAAATTGAAATTGGCATATTAAGAGATCACGAAGGGTAAAAAAAAAACTAAAGTCAAAATCTAAATTCACCAGACAATAATAAAAGCTAGTGAAAATTGTAACAAAATTAAAAAATCCCCCTCTCTACTACTGCTCTTTTCAAATTCTTCTCTGCACTAACGCAGGTTTTTGCAAAAACAACTCTTTTTGCATATACGTATTTGAGAGATGGTATTGCTATTCACTTATACAGACTGGAAACATAAGGGCTTGATATAGGTATATAAAAGTGGTAGTGGGATAGAAGCAATCAATAAAAACTTATTGATTAATACTTTAAATCCATTCATAAAAAACGATTTAGGTTAGGCATCCACATCCCAGTGTTCAAATTTGCTCGCATTTTAACCTAATAAACATCTACTATAAATCTTAATGGTAGGAGAAGTAGTACCGTAGGATGGAACTTTTCTTGCTAACGCAATTTTCACTATTTCCACTACCACTTTCATAAATACTTTTATATCCCTGTATCAAGCCCATGCGTTTCCAGTCTGTATAAGAAAGCTGCTGTTTGCATCTTTCAGGTTTTAGTCATAGAGTTTTGCTGCATTCTGTAGTGTCGTAGGTGTTTTAAAGCAGCCAGGTATGAAAGTGTTTTTAACTTTTCTTCTAAGATCTGAAAATTGTAATGTCCCACTTTTTCTACAAACTTAAAATTAACTGTTTCATTAAGACATTTGAGTCTGCAAAATCATAAACAGTTTTTGTCACTGTATTTGATGCAAATATTACTTTTTAGTGTTTTAAAGAATTTCTCTTTCATATCTCGTTTTGTCTCTTCCACTAGTAGAATAGATATATTCTGAAATTCATAATAAATAAATATATTAGAAAGTAACGTTTTGATACTTATGAATTATGCGTTATGAATCTTGATACCATACACTCAATCAGTGGCGTGCGGTCCATGGAAGCAATGCTTCTCTTGAGAATTGATTAAAAATAAAAGCCAATGCTAGCAAAAATATTTTTTATAAAATAATGGTTATTGTTTATTTAAATTTGTAATATTTAATCAATTCAAAGCTCAATATCAATTCCGTACAGCAAAAAGTATAATTATTTAGAGTACTATTTTAAATTAGGCTCATTAAACTTGCACGGAAAGGTAATACCGATTCAAATGGGTTACATACACTGCATATAAGCACTAATTTCGTTGCTTATAACTGCTCTTCTCTTAGCCTGGTGTAGATCAGCGGGCGTGGTTATACAGACGATGTTGTTAGCATTGTTTGGCCGTTATTTTTAGCGTGCTTCATGCCCAAATGTTTATTTATTATAATTTGGTTATTTGTTCGATTTAGTGTTTGTTAAATTTAATCTTACTTAAGTAGTGTAAATTTGCGAATGAGACTGTTTTTTGTCGCATTTTATTATGCCAATTTATATAAGTTGTTTTTTTAAAGACAAATAATTCTATTTAGTTTGCCTGTATGCAAATTTAAAATTGCTTTATCGTCACGACTGCAAATTCAGCTGCTTCGGTGGAAGGTTCGAGTACTTTTACTTTTTGTTCAGTTTGTAAATTATTAATAAAGGATTTTCTGCATACAGTTTTGGAGAGAAATTACAAAGTATTAAGAAAGGCAGATCAAAATCAGAACTTTCAAAATAACAACAAAGATTTAAAACCTGCATCGGTATTTTGCTAAGAAAGACCGGAAAATCGAGTTCCAGTATAAATACATAGTAGTAGTTTTTTAAAATAAAGAATAATAGTCAACAAATTCAATAGGTATAAAGTGGAAAAGTTCTTCTTTGAAAAACTTTTAAGTTTAATAATTATAACACTGTTTTTTATTGTATCTAGCAGGAGCGGATCCAGAGAATTATTTTGAGGGGGAAATTTTTGAAAAAATAATTGTTTTAATAAATAATAATTAAACAAACATTATTTGTTTCTATTATACTATGTATACTTCTTTCTAAATTTGGGAGGGGGGAATTATCCCCCCCCGTGAATCCGCGCCCGTACCTAGGTAAATTAAAATTAAAATCGTGGTTGCTTCCCTAGCCTAAATTCTCACCGCACGCCACTGCACTCAATGTATGGTGAACAAAAAAAGCATTATTCAGTGCCCTGATAACATTTAGTATGTATATAAATTGAATGTCATTAGGTTTTCGTCCTTTTTAGTATAAGACAATACACAGAACATTTAACTCATTTTCTATCCTGGGTAACTCCCCAAGTGGCATCTACGTAGCAGTAACTGAGAAACTTGATTGAGTAGTTGTTACAAAACTACATCTAAATTTATGACTTTATAGGTTTAATTACTTCACTTTGGAATATTTTGTTTTTTCTACTATTTATCGGAACTATGTAGTTCCGTTACCTCTAAGTAGCTTTTAAAGTATGTGGAACGGTATTGCCACTTAGTATAATTACTTTAAAATTGTTGCAGCTTCCAAGTAGTATTATGCTTGTAGTAGTAATTTACCTGAAGTTACTTTAAAGTAGTACTAAAAGTTCCTGACACATGTCTGAAACCTTTAGAGTAGCGGAACCTTATGGTAGTATTGAAAGTAAAACTTAAGTTTTTGTTACCCACAAGAATCACTTGAAAGTGATTTTTACTACTTGTTTTATATCAAAATTACTACAACAAAGTTCCAGTTACTATTAAAAAATTGCAATGGAGTGACAATAACTTCTATTTTAAATTTTTCTCCTGTTTATACATCAGGATAGCTATTTGCATCCGACTTCAACATTTCTCAGTCTGAGAATTTTAAATGTTGGGGCCAATACAAAATATTGTAACGTTCTTTTTAAATAATACTAAAAATGCTGTTTAATCGTCTATTAACAAGAGAAATATTATTTACATACACTAATTACAAACAATATAATTATAAACTGTTAATGAACTTAAACTAGATATTTAAAAACTATTTATTTATAACATTTATCTCGTACTAATTACACGATGCGAGCCTTCAATAGGGTCCTTGCATGATTTTCAGATTTATTCCCAACAAGTACAGAATTGTATATTTTACTGTTATTCAAAATATTTTTGCTAAATAACTGTTATTATTATAGTTATTAGCGAAATAAGTTTAAATAATTATTCAGGCCCTTGAAACGCATTTGCGCTGGCGCTGGCGGCGTGACGTCACCAAGGGTAAACCCGTCTTTCAAATGCACCTACTCTGCGTATTTAGGTGTTGTAATTTCAAGTTTATTTGTATTTTTAGTTATTAAACAAGTTACCACGTGTTTTATTTTTGCTCTTTGTACTAAAAAACAGTCGTTTTCAAGACTAAAAAAGCAAGAGGGGTTATAGAAGGGTAACTTTTAAATTATCGATAAATGTATGACTATTATTCATAAAATAAAATAATAATACTCAAGTCTATTCACTCTATTCAATTTATTCATCATTAAAAATATAAAAACGTTACATACTGTATGTTTCGGCACTCAAAGTAATTGTATTGCCATCCTCAGATGATTACCAATAAAAAACTTAATTACAATTTAATACCTACTAATAAAAGTCCCAACTTCTTAAAACTTATTTATATTAACACCTATACTCCTTTTTTCATTTTACAATAGATTTTCCTCCTCATCTTATAATTAATAATAATAGTATATTATATACCAAGGTTGTGAAGAGTTTTTTCTAGAGCCGAGCATTATTAGATCCCGAGATGCGCAGCATCGAGGGATATAAGATGAGAGGCTCTAGAAAACACTTCACAACCGTGGTGTATATATTATTTTTTTCACTACTAGTACTTTTATTCCTTTTATTCTTCTCACATAAAAAACGTACTATCGCGATCACGGATTTTTTCCTGGATGCCAGTGTATAATGGGATGTATTTTTGCCCCGTGTTACACTAAAATCTGGATTATTGACTAGTAGTCAATAATAAAAAATTATTTACCACTAGGCAAGAAAACTAACTTCACAAGGTGACAACAGACTAGATAATAGTATGTTTTAAAGCTAGTAGTGAAAAAACAAACTTTTCGCGTTCCCACTGACGAGAAAAGAACGAAGTTGTGGATAAATGCAGTAGGCGGAATTATTCACATTTTGCGAAAACTTCATGCTTGGATGTACACATCATTTTAACGTAAGTATAACGACAAATGTATCCAATATTTTAAAACTACAAAATACATATGCGTTCAGTTTCTTTTTAATCATTTATTATATAACAATGAAAGCACGGCAGTTGTTATTTAACGTATGTAATAAATCGGTCTTTCTTGTGAAGGTAGCAACTTTTGTTTCGAAAAATTGAACTTTCTTAGGCGATTAGAACTGTCCCGCTAACAATCAAACCTTCTTTTGACGAGAACGGCCTTACTTTTGAATACAGCAGCCTTTTAAATGAATAAACATAAATTAATTACTAATGAAAATAAATTCGACAATTGCGTTGATACTTTACGTTTCTTCTCGGGTTTCCTACTGCATGTAAGTCTTGAAAAAGGCCGTTTTTCTATAAATTCAAAGGTAACTAACAAACCAACAGGTATCAAGCAAAGCGAAACAATTTTAAACGCACCGGCAAAACAAGTAAACCACGTTGTAGGTATATAGCTGATACAGGATCGTACGCGACGTGACGTCACGCGATTGGCGCAGACTCGTAGGCGTTTTGCAAGCACTTTCGAATTTCATAATTTGATTAACTTTTATTTTAGGTTTAATCCACATCTGTACACGTTTATGTTGCCCAAAAAATTCCGACACTTATTTCAGCTGTATAAATATCATCTTATACGCAATTTACCAATATTTATTTTTTGTGCAAGTACCTTATTCAGTGGTTCACTAATAACGGATCCCTTATTCTACGCGGCCACGGTATATATACTCATACGTCCGTGCTCTAGAACAAATCCACCACCGTCCTCGAACATTGTAGATGTGCCTGGAACTTTTATAACTAAGCTTTTTTCTCCAAGAAAATATAACTATAAAAATACAAGAAAATTCATCATACTTACTGTATCTGAAAACTCAAAAAATATCTGCCACAGCTTGAGATTTAAACTCTCTCTTTACAAATTGATTTATCAAGTCGTAGGTATTGGTTCCACAGCTGTATAAATTGTGAAAAGGAATAGATAAAGGTTTTAAACACAATTAAAAACTCAAAAAGGGCGCCATCTGGTTCTGATGCTTTAAATTAATTATAAGTTAACTAATCAAAGATGTTATTTTGAATAAGCATTAAAATTTACTAAACCCATTAACCAGAAAATGAATAAAGTATTTAGTTGAAACACAAATTTTGTTTATTACAATTGTTAAAAAAATGAAACTAAGCTTCATAACCAATATGGTTCCGTTTTAGAGAGCCATCAGTTTTGCAATAATAACATTTATTAAACAAAGAAGAAGGTAGGGAATACACATATAAGGGTAAACAAATAAGACACACCTTGTACATTTATTGCTGATCCAATCTAATTTTATTGGATTATAATTAGGTTCAACAATTGATCAATAAAGAAATTCACCAGGAACATCTCGTTTAATAAAGAAAACAAACAGGAAAACTTATTGAATTGACCACCAAATTGTTCAAAACACATACTATCATTATTAGAAATTTACATTGACAGTTCATGATCGCAAAATATTTCCAAAGAATCTATTAGATCAACCATAAAAATTGTTCAAAACAATTTAATTTAAACATTAACCTTTTTATTTACTGAACTTTTCCTGAACCAAAAATTTATAAACAAACCTCTGAAGGAAATTAGGCAATTTATATAAGTTCAACCATATCAAAACAAATGAATTGCAATTAAGTTAAAGCTAAAAGATTTTATCTATCAAGGAGAGCTCTCCCTAAAGAAAATTCATTAACATGACATTCTTAATACTTAAATTACAAACAAATACCTATATAAAATTACAGTACCTTGCATTTTCCTTAATTAAACTCATAGAATACCATCCGACAAGTCCGGTAGAAATTGGAAATTCGCTTTTCATTTGAGGAAATCGTGATAAATCTCGGCGTTGCATCAAAGTCTAAGTTCTGCATACCAAAACGTGATCCAATCTTGATTGATAATAACAGCTCATATAGTTTCATAAACCAGTAAAGTCAAGCACGAAAAATAACCAAGATATTTTAATTGGTGCTTATTTAATAAAGTCTTTAATTTTCACTCAGAAAAACTAACGGAACTGTTCTGAAGCTCTCAGTTATTTTAATTCACTGATTGCATTAACTGCACTCAACTTCTTTAAGAGGAAGGTTAATTTTACAAACACACAGAAATCGATTGGAATCGACTACATTTAGAGTTTCTTTAAATAATTCTTCCGATAACGTGAAACGTATTTAACTTTTAAAACTTTCACATGTCACAAAAGAGCGGTAAAACTATACGAAACGGTAACTAGAATTTCTCACGATTCTATAGGATTAAAAAACTGTAATCCATTTGCACTGAATTAAACGCAATCGATCATTATTGACCGTTCACTTGCAGGGTGCTGTTCGCCAAGCTCCCCGTCGCAAGATCTGTTGTTAGTGGTAGTGGTCTCGTCTAAATCGAGCGAAGCCCTTTTATCAACTTCGTTTACGCGCTATTCCGCGACTCAACATCTGGTATTCGGCGGCTAGGGCGCTTATTACATGGCCGACTATAGGATTTTAGACCTTACGTATAAAAAGCAACACCAAAGTTCTTTCCCGCTGGAAAGGCACGTGTGCAATACTGCCACTGTCGAGACGATATTCATACGCCACCTTGACTTGAAATTTAAGACGCCAATACAGACAAAGGAAAATGCATTTTCGAAACGTATGCACTCAAAATGTTTATTGAAATATTTAAATGAGATGACGACGCGCTTCTCATGGTTTCTTTTCAAGGTTCCTTTTTGAAGAACTTGATATTATTTTTAAAATGCCAGGTCGCAAGATATGAAAAACGACATCAGAATGACGTTACATTATTTCATTATAGCAAATATTAAACATTCCCGTCCTAAAAGGTGCTTTTTTATTTAAGATGTTTATTTGATGACAGACTAATTTAAATTAAGCGACGTCCACAGGACCGAACTTAGGATTTTTAACAAGAATTACTACAAAATTCTATGTACTAAATGCTGATAGGAAATGTACCCGTTACACTCGCCCACTCGTCAATGAAAAAGAAAAAAACAATAAAAAAAGAAAAGCTGTGAAGCCCGTCTTGTCTTTATACTTGAAACTAACGAAATGCCAAAAGGTATACGAAGATACCATACTAGTATCAAAACCAGAACACACCCAAAGTGCTTAACGCCCAAATCTATAAGACCAAAAGTGTCTAAACATCCAAAAAAAAGGAAAGAGGAAAGGAAAGGGACTACCCGGCTAGGAGAATAGAAAGGAATAAAGGTAAGGAACGCCGAATAGAGCTGAAAGGAAGCCATCCTAAAAAAATGTCCTCACCGAACATTCACGCAAAAGAACCGAAGGTGTTGGAGAAGCCAGACGCACCAACGGGGACCCCGTAAGTCATATACTAGGAAAGTCAATCTCAAAAAACACTCACCAACATCATAACTTGTAGCAAAAGCTACCTATACTGATTCTAGTATTCGCACAAGGGAGTGCAATAGCAAGGTGCCGCTTAGGGTACCAAACGGCAACACCCCGAGATCTCCAGTTTACAGTCGTCCGATATGGCACTAACTGAGCCTTCACAGATCGAGAAGAAAGAAGGAAGAGAAAGCAATAAAAGAATAGTACACAAAGCTGGAAAAGGAAACCTACACAGATAGTACTTTACTCCAGCAGAAGCCAGAACAAGAACCAATTCCCCCACAAAACACCCACCGTCCAGCGTTAGGACCTCCTTCTACCGTCAGGAAAGGTTCAAGCCCAACCACTACCAAAACAAAGCACTAACCGCCACCAGAAGAACGTCACTAAACTAAGAAAGTAGTCAACACTACCCATTCATCACTTCATACACTCTGAATACCTATACGAGGTAAGTATATACCAAACGATATACCAAAAGTGAAATTCAAGCTCAATACTTGAACGAAATGACGTAAACCATAACTGAAAGTCAAACGGTATAGAGTTACTAAAACTCCTTTTCAAATTCTAACATAAAATAGGTTGCCTATAACTAAAATTCAAACGATATGAAGTTACTAAAACTACTATTAAATTCAAACCCAAAATAGGTTAGTCATAGCTATAAGCTAGGAACTTAAGGTTGATAAAACCTCTCTCAATCACACACCTCAGGTTATATAGAAACCTCATCTTATTCTTACTGGAAAGTCATCAGACTGTACTACAAGCTAAAAAGTTAAGGTTAATAAACCTTTTCATATAACGCAATAACTGCAAACTAAAGGAATCAAAGTTAATAAACCTCTTCGGAATTAAATATTTACAAATGGATAAATTAAGGTTAACAAACCCTTATATTTACCAGTGAAACATGCTAAATCTTAACCAACGATTGGACGACTTAAAGTTACTAGAACCTTTTCAGATAGTCTCCAAATATATTGGGTCGTAGCTATTAACTGAAAGAAATAAGGTTAATAAACCTATTCATAATAATTGAAGTCCGTTAACTTCAACGAAGGACAATATAGCTGAAGGTTGAAAACCTTTTCAAAGAGCTTACTGACTGTAACTATAAAATAGATGGTATCAGTTCTACTGAAACGGAAAAAGAAGGAAGCACTATTGTTCTAAAAAGAACAGATTCCAACATTGCTAATTCGTCCCTTAGAACGACATTAAAATAGAGCGCAAAATGCACTAAAACGCAAGACGTTACAAACAACTGTAACACAAAAATCCCACTAAAAGGATACGGTAGTGGGTCAAAATCCCACAAAAAGGTAGGGTAGTGGGTCAAAATCCCACAAAAAGGTACGGTAGTGGGTCAAAATCCCACAAAAAGGTAGGGTAGTGGGTCAAAATCCCACAAAAAAGGTAGGGTAGTGGGTCAAAATCCCACAAAAAGGTAGGGTAGTGGGTCAAAATCCCACAAAACCAGAACCTCCCAAGAGATGACACAAACCGCGCATAAAGCAAAAGATCTCACTAAGAGCATGGTTCCCAAAAAGAACCGACAGATTGGATGGTCAACATAGACCGTTAGGACAAAAAGTCCTCAAAGAAGGTAGTCGAAGGATGGTAACGGAAAGAACTACCTCAGCTTTACCAGACTTTTACTGGAACCCGACATCGGTGAAGGAATTTCTAAAGCGCCTCCCACCGCGCTATAATAGACAAGGTCTAAAACAGAAGGTCTAAAGAAGTAGAAATTTCTATAAGGGGGTAGCAGTTTCAAAAAGAAACATCAAATTTAACTAGTCACCCAAAGTGACTCGAAGGACCAGAAGTCCTTAGGAAGAAAGCGGTCAAAAGATGGTAAAAAGAACCACAGATGCTTTACCGGACTCTTACCGGAACCCGTCATCGGTGAAGGAATTTCTAAAGCGCCTCCCACCGCGCTATAATAGACAAAGTCTAAACAAAAAGGTCTAAAGAAATAGAAATTTCTATAAGGGGGTAGCAGTTTCAAAAAGAAACATCAAATTTAACTAGTCACCCAAAGTGACTCGAAGGACCAGAAGTCCTTAGCGGAGGAGTGGTCAAAGGATGGTACGAAGGGCCACAGATGCTTTACCGGACTCTTACCGGAACCCGTCATCGGTGAAGGAATTTCTAAAGCGCCTCCCACCGCGCTATAATAGACAAGGTCTAAAACAGAAGGTCTAAAGAAATAGAAATTTCTCAAGAGGGAAAGAATATTTCGTAAAAGAAACATACAAATTTGAATTGGTCAACAAAGTGACTCGAAGGACCAGAAGTCCTTAGCGGAGGAGTGGTCAAAGGATGGTAGGAAGGACCACAGATGCTTTACCGGACTCTTACCGGAACCCGTCATCGGTGAAGGAATTTCTAAAGCGCCTCCCACCGCGCTATAATAGACAAAGTCTAAAATTCAAAAGAAGTCAGAACCCGAAGGCTTGTTCTAAAAAGAACACGACCTCAAAACTCAATACGATAACACAAAGCTGGACACCATAAGGTCACTAAGACCTTCACAAATTCTCAAATATCATAAAAATTCCAACACAGGAACACTCATACTGGACTGTCACAGCGAACTGTAACGAAACTGGACGGTACATACGAAGCACCATATACTTCCAAAAAGCAAAACGGTAATGGCGGTGATCAAAATCACCAAACGGTACGGAACAGAGACTAAAATGCCTCCAAAAACACAGTACTAAACGGCACTGCAAAACGGTACGATACGATATTGCCTGAACGGCACGGAACGGTAAATGGCACATGCCAACGATACGGTAAAAAGACAGAAACTGTCTCCCAAAAATGCAGTACGGTACGGAACTGTACTACAAACTGTATCACAAACGATACAAAATCGGTAAATGGTGGATGCCAACGGCACAAATGAAAACAGAACGGCATCACCAAAACCTTACACACCTAACTTCAAAATGGTTCGAAACCACAAGACCTAATAGATCTCAAACAGATTTATAATTTAGCTTTTAGAAAAAAGCTTATGGAAGTTCAACGAACTTAAAATGCACAAGGACTCAAAATCCCAACAGATTATTGTGTTTCTGAATATTCAAAATGAAGTAATAACTTCACACAAATCTCTAAATAGACAGAACTGTCAAAATCGGTAAATATATACTGGACACAATAGGGTAAAAAAATTGTCTTACACCCTGCGTGCTTTCCGACCAACCTACCAAGAAACACCCAAGGGATAAAAGAATATCCCCTGTACACGCTTCACTCAGTCACACTCCCACACAAGAATTCCACGAAGATATTCAATCACTCAACAAGGAGAGGGCACGCAACAAATCACGCAATCATTGTTTTATGTAACTCCCACAACTAAAAGAATGAAAGAAACTCAATAGTACCTGTCAGAATCATGAAAGAATTAACGCCACAAAAGGAATTTTATACTGTAGATGTATAATATTTTTTTTTTTAGTTTGGTAGCGAGTAAACTCCCCTATCATCTCATACAAAAGGATTCATTGGCCTAGGGCCACAGTCATAGAACATACAACAACTTACATCATCAATCGTTCTCAATCATCATATTTCGTAGCTTTCAGATACATACATGAGCATACTTGCCAACACAAAATCATAGATGGCCAAAAATAAACATGAGAAAAGGTCCTAAGTTGAACAAGACCTATATTATTATTTAAGAATTAGAAATTTATTGCTGAGAAAAATCACAATGATTTTCTTTTAAATCTTTGACATGGAAATTGCCAACAGAATGTCCATCTAAATCTTGTAAATGATAAACAAGTGGGGACAAAACTTTGGTAACTTTACAGGGAATATATTTAGGGGCTAACTTCTTAGAGTAATCTTTAGAAGCATCAGACAAAGTAAAATTTCGCTTCCAGACTATATCTCCAACAGAAAATTTGAGCGGACGTTTACGTAAATTATACTGACGAGAATTTTGCTCATAAGCTTTATGTAATCTAGACTTAACATCCTCATACAATTCGGGAAGCTGAGTTAGCTCACGGGTCCAAAAGAGTTTATTTGCAATCTCTAAAGGTTTATTGGGATCGATAGGACTATAAAAATCTCCACTAACTGGAACATGTCGACCAAAGACCATGAAAGAGGGAGGAACTTGAGTCGAATCATGACTAGCAAGACGTATTGCCTGGGCAATATCAAAAATATGTTTATCCCATTCACGATGAGAATCTTTAATATATGAGGAAATAGCTGTAACCAAAACTCGATTAACTCGTTCTGTAGGGTTAACTTGAGGATGGTAACGGGCATTCAACCAAACATTCTGTATTTTAACGCTATCCAGAAAATCTCGAAACTCTTTAGAAATAAATTGCGACCTATTATCAAACATAACGGTCTGGGGTACGCCAAATATTGAGAAAACTTGTTCCTTCAGGAACTTTATCATGGGTTTAGTAGTAGCCTTACGTAATGGCTGTATTAAGACATACTTGGTAAACCAATCGGTAACAACAAACAAGTACTGATTACCAGACTTACTTCGCGGCAACGGACCTAACAAATCCATACTAATTAACTGAAAAGGAAAGCTAACTTTCTTTTCTTTACCCATAAGGCCTGCACGTGAAACATTCTCACTTTTCTGACTCGCACATATCTTACAGTTGCGTACATACTTACTGACAGAATATCTAAGTTTCGGCCAATAATATAGTTCGGAAATACGGGATAGAGTTTTTGAAACTCCAAAATGGGCAGCTGTAGGTTCATCATGACATTGTTGCAAAATCTGCTTCCTATTAACAGTGGGAATTACTAGTTTCCAGTCGGAAATATTAGATTCAAGCGGTAATAAGGAAGGCAAGAACTTATATAGTCGATTATTTTCGACTTTAAAATACGGATATTTTTCAGGAGAAGCTTGGACTAATCCTATCATGTTAAGATACCATTCATCAGGTTCGAGAGTATCGATATTCATTACAGAAATAGATCGGGACAAAGCATCCGGAATAATGTTTAGTTTTCCAGGACGGTGCTGTACATCAAAGTCAAATTGGGAAAGACGCATACACCATCTAGCTAAACGACCTGTAGGTTCACGAATGTTATGAAGCCACTTAATTGCTGCACAGTCTGTAATAACTGTAAAAGGGGTACCTTCAACATAACCTCTAAAATGTTCTATACCAAAAATAACTCCTAATAGCTCACGCTCAGTAGCTGAATACTTTCTTTCGGTAGAAGTCAAAGTTCGACTTGCATAGGCAACTGGATGTTCTGAACCGTTCATAATTTGAAACAATACAATACCTAAAGCTACATCACTTGCATCAGTCTGTATATAGAATCGAGACGAAAAATCTGGCGAAATTAACACAGGGGCGGAACTAATACACTGCTTAATCTTTTGGAATGATTGTTCTGCTTCGGAAGTCCAATGAATAGGATCTCCTTTCTTTTTACCTTTAATAAGAGCGGTAATGGGGGCGGAAAGTTCAGCATAGTCTTTAATAAAACGTCGATAGTAGCTAACTAAACCATTCACACGTTTAACTTCAGTCGTATTGCGAGGAGTAGGAAAATTCAAAATAGCTGACACCTTATCTGGATCAGTTCGCAAACCTTCTTGATCAATAACAAAACCTAAAAACTTCAAAGAAGAACGACAAAACTGACATTTGTCTAAATTAATCGTAAAACCAGCATCTTTCAGCCTTAATCGTAGAAGATCCAAAATCTTAATATGCTCTTCAAAAGTAGAAGACGCAATAATAATATCATCAAGATACACGAAAACTTTCTCATCCAACATAAGTGGACCTAAAACTTTTTCCATGCATTTCTGCATTGTTTGCGGACTGTTCGATAAACCAAAAGGCATTACCGTAAATTCGAATAAACCCTTACCAGGCACACAAAAAGCTGTTTTTGCACAAGAAGATTCCTCTAAAGGGATTTGCCAAAAAGCTTTACGTAAATCTATACTAGACAGAAACTTAGCATTTCGAAGTCTATTTAAAATAGCATCGGTACGAGGTAACGGAAAAGCATCTTTCTTTGTTACACTATTCAACTTTCGTGCGTCATAACATAATCGTAGTTCATTTGTTTTTTTCTTAACTAACAACACTGGACTACTCCAAGGACTATTTGACTCACGAATCACCCCAAGTCTTAACATATCATCAACTTCTTTATGAAGGTGGGTCTGCATAGCAGGCGACAGAAGATATTGTCTTTGCTTAATGGGCTGAACATCCCCGGTATCAATATAATGTTTCAATACATTCGTACACCCTAACTTATCGGAAACTAATTCTTCAAAAGCTGAAATTGTTTTCTTTAGAACTGAATTCTGTTTAGGACTTAGAGAAGCTTGGTCGATAATTTTAGTAGCTTCCATGGAGGAAGAGTGGTTTACGGAATTCTCAACTGTAGAAATGGTATTTACGGAGGGTTCTACTGCCAAGTCATACGCTCTTTCATACATATTTAAATTTATCTTAAATAGGTGACCAAAGTCTATTCCTAAAATAAAAGCTTGGGTAATGGAAGGAACTAACAAACATTTGATATGCTTCGTAACCTTATCTAAAGTAATCGGTAAAATAATTTCGCCTTCACAGGGTTGGATGGTACCATCAGCTGTAGTAACACGAACAGCTGTTAACTTCTTTTGAAAAGGAATTTTGTTTTCCTTCAGAAACTGTAGACCAGAAGAGCCTATAATAGTATTTGATGCACCACTGTCTAATAAACAAATAACTGGAAATCGTTGAATCCTAATGAGTATAAAAGGACGATTATCATACGGCATTTTTACACAAAGAGGTGCAATTATTTTGGGAGACATAAAAGTTTTTACTTTATTTAACCAAGACTTCCATTCTTCTGAAGAAAGCGAGAAATTACATTTCGTTGTTCGTTTGGGCTGAGAAGTTAATTTGCACGCGAACGTGAATTGGGTTGTGGGGTTTGTCTTCGGTACCGTCCCGGTTGAACGATTCATCACTACTTGATCCGCAACGATACCTCCTTTGGCGTTTTTTGAATTGCAAACATCACAAGAATTGGAATATACACCAGTCTTACCGCACCTATAACAGAATGTACGTCGTTGTTTAGAGCACTGCCTATGTAAATGTCCAGTCTGACCGCAATTGAAACAGGATTTATCTGTACTGGATAATTCAGAAATATTAATTTTATTTTCCGTAGGTTTTCTTGCCTGACAATCATTTAATGAAAGACACGCTAAATCTGGTTCTAACAACCCGTTACGCTTGGAAGGTGGTGGATGATACCTTTCCGATCTAATTTTTAATTCTTGGATTTTTCTACAAAAATCCTTTAATGACGATAAGGACTTTATGTCCTGCAAACCTATACGCTCTGCAAAATAAGGATTTAAATTCCTAACTATCTGTTCTACCCTTTCAAGTTCGGTTTTAGGATGTTCTAATCTTCTAAACAAAGCTTCCATTGACATTATGTATAACGAAACGTTTTCATTAAGACCCTGCGTTCGATTTTTAATCTCGTCTAACAGATCTAACTGATAATCGATAGGTAAAAAGTCTCGCTTTAAACATTTAACTAACTCACTCCAATTACTAACTTCATTCTTAATACCTCTATACCATAATAGAGCCGGACCCGAAAATAAATCTATAGCTGAAACAAATAAGTCTTGTTTCGAAATTCGACGAGCCTCACATAAGTCATTAATTTTTTCTAAAAATGCCATCACGCTGTCGCGTCCGGTCTGGCCAGAGTATTTCAAATTCCATTTAAAAACAGGTACAGGCTTAACCATTGGCTGTACTTGTAAAGAATTTTCCAAAAATGACGCATTCGCATCACTAACTTTAGTTTCATTATTTTTTGTTCGAAATTCTATCAACAAACCCTGCAAAACTAATAATTGTGCTTCAAACTCATCTTTGACTACAACTTGCTCATCCCCACCTACTTCTAATAAATTTATACGGTTCTCTAAATGCAAAAGCCTAGAATAAACTACATCACCCAAATCTTCCGTTAATTCCTCTGAATTCCCAAATATTTTTTCGATATCAACAAATGATTCCTTAATTTGTGCTACATTGGTTTTGAAATCATATGGCTGTTTGAGTGAAACCGACTTTAACGTTTTTTCTTTGGCCAAACTGCCTCTCAAAAGTGCACGACGTTGCAAATAATTACTTACAGGCTTTAGGCCTCTACAGAGAATCTCAAACTTCAATTCATCACCTTTCAAATGGTTAACTTCCATTTTGAAAAAAATACCGTAACAATAAAACTTACTTTTTCGCCACAAATAAGCGATAACTGTAATTAAGCTTTCCAATTTCTTTACAGAAATCCTACAATATTATGGATTCCAATACAAGAATCCTTATCTGAAAACACAATACACAAACACCTGAAATCCTCAAAATATTCATCAACCAATATCTCAAACCTTTTCTTAAACTGTGGAAACAATATTTTATTCGAGCCACACGTTGGCATAGCCAGTATAACTAAGCTTTTTTCTCCAAGAAAATATAACTATAAAAATACAAGAAAATTCATCATACTTACTGTATCTGAAAACTCAAAAAATATCTGCCACAGCTTGAGATTTAAACTCTCTCTTTACAAATTGATTTATCAAGTCGTAGGTATTGGTTCCACAGCTGTATAAATTGTGAAAAGGAATAGATAAAGGTTTTAAACACAATTAAAAACTCAAAAAGGGCGCCATCTGGTTCTGATGCTTTAAATTAATTATAAGTTAACTAATCAAAGATGTTATTTTGAATAAGCATTAAAATTTACTAAACCCATTAACCAGAAAATGAATAAAGTATTTAGTTGAAACACAAATTTTGTTTATTACAATTGTTAAAAAAATGAAACTAAGCTTCATAACCAATATGGTTCCGTTTTAGAGAGCCATCAGTTTTGCAATAATAACATTTATTAAACAAAGAAGAAGGTAGGGAATACACATATAAGGGTAAACAAATAAGACACACCTTGTACATTTATTGCTGATCCAATCTAATTTTATTGGATTATAATTAGGTTCAACAATTGATCAATAAAGAAATTCACCAGGAACATCTCGTTTAATAAAGAAAACAAACAGGAAAACTTATTGAATTGACCACCAAATTGTTCAAAACACATACTATCATTATTAGAAATTTACATTGACAGTTCATGATCGCAAAATATTTCCAAAGAATCTATTAGATCAACCATAAAAATTGTTCAAAACAATTTAATTTAAACATTAACCTTTTTATTTACTGAACTTTTCCTGAACCAAAAATTTATAAACAAACCTCTGAAGGAAATTAGGCAATTTATATAAGTTCAACCATATCAAAACAAATGAATTGCAATTAAGTTAAAGCTAAAAGATTTTATCTATCAAGGAGAGCTCTCCCTAAAGAAAATTCATTAACATGACATTCTTAATACTTAAATTACAAACAAATACCTATATAAAATTACAGTACCTTGCATTTTCCTTAATTAAACTCATAGAATACCATCCGACAAGTCCGGTAGAAATTGGAAATTCGCTTTTCATTTGAGGAAATCGTGATAAATCTCGGCGTTGCATCAAAGTCTAAGTTCTGCATACCAAAACGTGATCCAATCTTGATTGATAATAACAGCTCATATAGTTTCATAAACCAGTAAAGTCAAGCACGAAAAATAACCAAGATATTTTAATTGGTGCTTATTTAATAAAGTCTTTAATTTTCACTCAGAAAAACTAACGGAACTGTTCTGAAGCTCTCAGTTATTTTAATTCACTGATTGCATTAACTGCACTCAACTTCTTTAAGAGGAAGGTTAATTTTACAAACACACAGAAATCGATTGGAATCGACTACATTTAGAGTTTCTTTAAATAATTCTTCCGATAACGTGAAACGTATTTAACTTTTAAAACTTTCACATGTCACAAAAGAGCGGTAAAACTATACGAAACGGTAACTAGAATTTCTCACGATTCTATAGGATTAAAAAACTGTAATCCATTTGCACTGAATTAAACGCAATCGATCATTATTGACCGTTCACTTGCAGGGTGCTGTTCGCCAAGCTCCCCGTCGCAAGATCTGTTGTTAGTGGTAGTGGTCTCGTCTAAATCGAGCGAAGCCCTTTTATCAACTTCGTTTACGCGCTATTCCGCGACTCAACATCTGGTATTCGGCGGCTAGGGCGCTTATTACATGGCCGACTATAGGATTTTAGACCTTACGTATAAAAAGCAACACCAAAGTTCTTTCCCGCTGGAAAGGCACGTGTGCAATACTGCCACTGTCGAGACGATATTCATACGCCACCTTGACTTGAAATTTAAGACGCCAATACAGACAAAGGAAAATGCATTTTCGAAACGTATGCACTCAAAATGTTTATTGAAATATTTAAATGAGATGACGACGCGCTTCTCATGGTTTCTTTTCAAGGTTCCTTTTTGAAGAACTTGATATTATTTTTAAAATGCCAGGTCGCAAGATATGAAAAACGACATCAGAATGACGTTACATTATTTCATTATAGCAAATATTAAACATTCCCGTCCTAAAAGGTGCTTTTTTATTTAAGATGTTTATTTGATGACAGACTAATTTAAATTAAGCGACGTCCACAGGACCGAACTTAGGATTTTTAACAAGAATTACTACAAAATTCTATGTACTAAATGCTGATAGGAAATGTACCCGTTACACTTTCTCGCAAATTCGACGCGAATTCGAAACGATTTTGTTTAGCGGTCAACGCGTCATACATGTCTCGAATGTTCGACGGCGGCGTATAGGGATTAATCTCGTTCATTACAATTATATTGCTCCCACTGTACATATTGTGAAAAATATTGAGAAGTATATTGGTATAATGTAGTATCTACTTTCAGTATTATAAGTGTTCCAAGATATTTGATGAAACACAAATCCATATTAGAGATAATAAACGAGAAACTTTGTATGTATCAGCTGCCTATTCCTGTAATCTAACTTCTGAAACTGTTATGAATAGTAACGATGGGTAGCTGGTGGTGAGAGGAGTTCAAAGATACACAATTCATAGGGGGTACACTTTGCACGGGATAGGTCAGCTTAAAACAAAGCTGGATTCCCCAGGACTATAGAAATATGTTTCAATAATGTAATGTTTATCGATCCACTGATCAGCTGATTTGTTCACGTTTAAAGATATGATCAAGACTAGCATGTATACTTGATGACCATTCAATTTAAATGGATTAAACAAGTTCCACTATTCAATCTTTAACGAACAAGCTTGGAGATATAGAATTTAGTTCATACAGAGCGGTAATTCAAGGAAGTCCTATTAAGACTTTTATTAATATTGTTAATTAAAAGAATTACCATATTATTTCTTTGTATTACATTCTTCTTATATTCCCTTTCAAATACAAGAGAATTCAGTGGTAATTATCTATAGCTAGTCGTAAACAATTACTAGAACAGTTTTTTGTTCTTGATTGAATGTCCTGATGTTTCCATGTAGATACAAAGGAGTATATTGCAAATGGAGGCTGGTGGTCTAGTGGGAAAAATACACTGAGTGGATTCAAACTTTAATTTAAAAAAGAACTTTCCTGAAAGAAGAAATTTTAGAAGTAACACTTGCTCGTATTGACTTTTGGAAAATTAGTAAAACAGTTTTTGGAGAAAAATGCTGAACCTCTTTGGGATCTCTTTGAAGAAAACTATTCAGTGATGCTGTTATCAATTTCCAGGTCTGCTTGTTAAAGTTTTTTGAACTTCAGCTATTACAGTTTCAAGATTTAGAGAGTCATTTAAAAGATTGCCAACAGATTACCTTATAGACTAACTATACCAGTCAATGCAATGTATTGCCTTTGCCATTACAACATTGAAGTTCTGAGAAAAAGGATAAATAAATGTAACATACAAGCTTGACAGCTAAAGTCAAATTTTCAGAAAACCAAAACAAAATGAAAAATTTCATTGAAATGGCAGAACAGCTTGGACAAGAATATCTACATAAGAAATAGTTACGGAATAGTATTAATTAATACAGAATGGAACATATATTTATATTCTACATTATGAGATGTATCTTGGCAGAAAACATTCCACACTCTAAAGTTCTGAAATATTGAAGATAACATCTCTACAGAAATACTTAATGATATATAAATAGCTAATTAAGTAATTATTCATGTTTCAATTCTCAATCCCTTCCAATCTATTTTTTAGATATTTAATAGAGTGACATTGGACTAGCCTTCCAGTATTTGTTAAAAGCATGTATGCTCTGTAACATCTTAATGGAGCTCAATGTGTTAACCACAGGTTTTAAAAATTAGAAAAAACTTAATAAATAGCTTCAGTTGTCATGGTCTTTTTTGTAAAAATCAATTCTAAAGTTATTATATCACAGTTATGCATATAAAATTATTAATAATTTAATGCTTAATAATTATTCTTGAGATACAAATATTAAATTTTTAGCAGTTTGTACTTCTAACAATGGTGTGCTTTATGTATACAGTGTGAACCAAAATGAGTGTCTGCAAGTTAAAACCTTCAGCGTGTCAATCTAGCAATTTGTTTTTATCATTTATCTATACTTGATAAATTACGTAATACATTATGTAGTCGGTGGCGTTTAAAATACTTTATTTTTAAAACAAATAGCTCAACAATTACAGTTTGTCAATCAAGAGCGTAATCGACATTCAACTTATATTAGAAAAACTAAATGCATATATTTACATACTACATATACTATAGTAGGTAAGGTGCGTTTATTTTCCAGTCACCTTGGTTGGCGATGATGGCTTGACATTCTTTCAACTAAGCAAGTTTCAGGCAGCTCTAACTTGTTGTGATGACTCTTTTGCAGTAAATATTTTCTTTCCCCTTCTCTTATTCTTTAGATAGGCTAATACATTTTCGATGGGGTTAGCTCCCCATGATTGGGGCTGATTGGGATCCAATACTTCCATGCCATTTTTCTCTTTCCATTGTTGGCAGAGGCAACACTGATATTTCGGATTCATGTTCTTTTGGATTGCTTTTTTCGCCTAAACATCTTCTCGACAGATGGTAACAGGGCTTTCTGGTATATTTCAATCATCTTTTCTGCATTCAAGTTGCCAACAAACTCGTGCAACTTTCTAAAGCCACATTTAGAGAGGTGGAGCTTTACCAGATGTTTAATAGTTCGCAGAACAAATCGCTTTGTGGCAGTAAACATGATTCAAACCAATGTATTAAGAGCCCAAATAGATGACTTGTCACTGAAGACAACGTTATCCCAATCACGGGTTATGTTTTTTTGTGTACGTTCTGGCAAGTCACCAGTGGTTTTAGACTTTAAAATACCGCTTCATCCACTTATTCACAAATGCCTTAGACTTTTTCATATATTTCGCGGCCATTTTGCGTGACAATTCTGTCCTCGAATATTTTATACGTCGGTCGCACTCTTCATTGACAGACTGTATTTATTACAAAATAGGCATTTAAGCCACACAAATAAGTCTTAAATAGATAAACAGCTTGGGCAAGGTATGCCAATGTGAAATAAGAAATTCTCTAACAACTGAAGACTAATTGAATAAAATTTTATAATAATGCTGAGAAATAAGAGATGGCAAAACCAGTTATTAGTTCTATATTCTTTGCACATGGTCAATTTGACAAGGTCAGCATATTACGTTTTTGTTGCTTCTCATTTTTCCAGTATTATGTATTATAAAATTTCGATCTTTACTAATAACTAGGCCCAAGGATAACCTTGACGACTGTGTAGTTGATAGTTGTGCGATAGCATGTGGTCATGCCTACAAAATTATGATGAGTGATGAATTGCTCTTCATAATTTTATACGTATGACTACACTACATTGTGGGCTTAACTACACAATTGCCAAGGAATGTCCAGGCCTGATAATAACAAACATAAAAATTTGTAATTAAAATTCTCAAGTTGAAATCTCAGTTTTATTATCTTACTGTAGACACTTTTTCTGAATCACACTGTATAGAACTTTATATGGGTAAAACTAGTTCTAATTTTGACTTAAAGTATTTTTGATTATTCAAAGACTTTCTGTATAAATAAAGTTCTTGATTCAGACAACTGTGATCAACATTTTCGTTTTTCCTTAAACGCAGTAAATATTAATAGCATATTATGTGATTAACTAATATATATTTTAATACAAGCACAAAAGTTGATTTTGTACATAATTATTTTTCCAGATTGGCTTGGGTTGGGCTGGTGATCAACCATGGTTACACGTTACGAAAACTTATGGTGTCTGTTTAATTTTATGTGGAGCTTCTTGTACATCTTTAATGCTCTGCACCCATAACTACACACTATTAATGATCTCTGCTGCAAGCTTTGGTTTATTCTTCGCTAGTAATTATTCATTTACTCCTGCACTTCTAGTAGAATTGATCTCTTTGGAAAACTTTACCAACGCCTATGGATTAATATTATTATGTCAAGGAATTGGGAATTTACTGGGACCACCAATTGCAGGTACCTATAGAATAGTTTCATTCCATATCTTCAATTATGAAAATGTATTTTAAAGTAAACCTAAATTTCAGGACTACTCTTTGATGTAACTGGCACGTGGGAGCAATCGTTTTGGCAAGCGGGTCTCTGGATTGCTGTTGCAGGTGTATTAATTGGGTTGATAGCTTTTACAAACAACAGAAAGATTTGGACTAGGGGTTCTGACAAAGATTTAACTAGTGAGAAAGCTAGTATTGCTTAATAAATGAAGATTAGCTTGAGGAATAGGTAGTAATTAAGGTTTTAAGATAGTTCTGGCTTTATTCATACAATGGAATTGAAAAAGACACTGTGGCAAGTCAGTCTTTTTCATTAAGTTCACTTTGTTGTGAATGTATTGTTACAAAATTCTTAGTAATAATTTGTTCTCGAATACAATAAGAAAATCAATTGTAATCAAAATTTTAAAGTAGGTAGTAGATAATTTAAATCAAGTACTGATTATTATCAAAATTTTATAGCAAAATTATACATTCTTAAATGCTCATTTCCTTTTATTATGGTGAGATTTTATGGACAGGTTGGCATGAAACAGACTTACTTATTGAATCTTTATTTATTTCAAGACTTATTTATTCAAGCTTGAAAATAACGGAGACAATCCAACTTTAACAACAGTTTAAAAGATGTATGCATGTATACCATTCCTAACTTTCATGTTAATGTGTTCATAAATAATAAAACAATAAAAAATAGATTTAAGTTCCTATAGCTCAAATCAATTTTGCCTGTTAAAGTATTACTTATTATTGCACTCTAATAAGGGTCTTCGATTGAATTACACACTTATATACATATATATATTAACTGCAATCTGTAACTGAACCATTTGTAGCTACTTAAATGTTTGAAAAAGATATTTCTAACTACAGCATCAGAATTATACAAAACTATTGTCAACAGTATTTTGGTACTTAATTCATTTAAGAAAAGTTACCAACTTGAATTTTAATAAATAAAACGTAGAATGTTTGTAGTAACAATATCCTTATCAAGACTGCATAATATAATTTTTAAACTAAAAAGAGGCCTTGATTTTTATACATACCTACATGTAGAAATAGTTTTAATTTTTACAAATTGGCTCTGTACTTAGATATATATTCATGCTATTATCATTATAACTTATTCTATGTACTTCATATTCATACACCAATAAATATAAATTGCACACTAAATATCGAGTATTTATTTCCTTAGTCTTACTTTTCTCTTCCGAGTGAGGCTTAGTTAAGAAATTAAGGAGTAGTGAACTGAGAATATCTTAACATTTAACAAACATAAGAGAGAACACAGAAATTCTCCTGCAAATAGAGAAAGAATAGTAGGAGGGGACCGTAACTCAACATTTGAAGCAAGCCAGGAGTAAAACCCTTTTGAGTAGAGACAGAAGGTAGAAAAGGATGCATGTAGTAAGAGTGCATGGAATTATGGCTGATCAACCTTAATAGCAACAACCATTCTGATGGCTGATTTCCTAATGAACACCTATAGTGTCAGATTTGAGGTTGTGTGGGTATTTCTAAAATCCACTTTCCTATAATGCTACCTGCATCTAAGAAATTGTTCATTAAAAAGAACCTTAATTCTGATGGTTTATGCTAATATTCTAGCAGTGGTGGAAACAAGACCTGATCTCACATGCTGTTTATACTTAAAAATATTTGTTCTGATCGCAGGTCACAAGAACAAGGATTGCTGTATGCACCTTTATAGGATGGTAAACATCTGAGAGCCTTTTTCAGCGGGTTTGAAAATGGTTTTAATATGCTACTTGTGACTCTTTCCTGAACAGTTGGTAATCATCTGAATGTGAAGTTGCGATGATGCACAACTGTCTCGAGATCATTAGTACACAGATTCCAACCTCCATTGTAAACTTAATCCCTGGCTGTTGATTGCTTATATGATCTAAGAATCACTGTGAAGTGTTACACATGTGAGGCCAAATGATGAAAGTTCATCTACGTATCAAAGTCAAACCTGAAGATTCTATAGCTATCATTTCAGACAATTCTATAAGATATTTATATAATGACAAGAGAAAGAGTAGAATCCATAGTTGTTCTGGATACTTGTTTAAAAAACTGACCACAGAAATAAAAATAAGTCGGAAATAGACATGTACTTTCCCATTTGATTTCCTACTATACAATTTGCCATTGTGAATTAACAGTTATCAAATGATGGCTACAGAAGCTGGGATAGGGACTGTCATGAATAGAGAAATCACATCAAAGCTAACATGTCTCTGTATGTCTCTTAGATCAACTGCAATGTTTAAGATGCACCATACAAAATGTACAGAGTTAAGAATACAAGCAGGTCTTCCTAAGAAAACTTTTAGGTAGATCATACAATAGAAGAAAACTTAAACCTGTGTAGAATTAGTTGAGTGGCATGTAGTATCTGTAGGTAGGTAAATCAGATAGTTTGAAGATGGAAGCAACCTTCCACTCAATTCTGTTTGTAGGATTACGTGAGAAGTAAACATTCTGTCTACTTTTTCGCATACTGAGTTTTACTTTGATGATTGATTGTATGAATGATTGTAATGTGAGAATCAGATCAAAGATTTACTAAGACAGATGCTTCCTCTTTCTAAGCATTGTTATGTGGGGGCTTTACTGTACACAGCCACTTGGCACTCTCTCACCTCATAATATCGGTAATATCCTTAGAAACATTTTGTGAAGAAGATTCTGTTAAGCTAGTAATCTCTTTTGTTTAAAATTTTCTAGGAGCAACCACAATCTAAACACTTAGTAATAACACTTCTATCTGAAGCTGAGTTTGGCAAATCATCCAACTAATCGGATTGCTCAAGGAACTATAGAGCTTTCAGATTAGTTGATCAGTTAGTGAATTAGTTGTATGTACTTGCCAAACTCAACTTAAGAGATTAATAATGAGTCTAATGTTGACATATAGACAACCATCTTAGAAGAAAATTTATTAGAGACCTTAGTCATTGAGTTTAGTGAATTAAACTTGCGAGAGTGCTCTTGAATGGTAAAAAACAAAGTTTTCTGTGTCTGATCACAAGAGATTCTATCTAGAAAATGTTCAAATCATTTAGAGATTGAGTTTTGAGACTATTTAGATGGCATTCTAAATGCTGTCAAGACAAAGAACTGAGCTCGTGCTTAGTTTATTTTATATGGTAACACAATGAAGGATGTTTATAGCAACAATGAATAGTAATCTGGAGCTTAATCTTAAAAAATCAAGGAATAACACTATGATCACAACTCACCTTAGGAGAGAAAAGTAAGAGTACACAAAAACTTTGACCTTTTGTGGTGGGTTTTATAGGGGAAAAAAGCCTTAGGATAAAAAATAGCCTGAGTGTAAAAATCTTACAGCAACTAAAGGACAATATTCAGTTTAAAATTGCAAATCTATCCCCACAAATTCTTTAATACCAATATCATGGAAAATTTGATAAAAAGAGCTCCAAATTTACATCAATTCAAATGGCTGTCATTTACCGGATGTTATCCTTAAAACTTGCTGACATAAAATTTAATAAGAATTAATAAAAGTTTAACAAGAAAAAAACCACGTTTGTCATTTAAAACCAAAGTTATAGGCTAAGAAAATTGGATGATGACTTTTGCCCCATCTATACCCAAACAAACAAATGAAGAATCTAGGTCAATGCGTGATCAACAGCTGTGAAATACATTAAGTTAATATAAGAGAGTAAGTAGCATCTTGTGTTACTCTCGGCTGTTAAAGAAAGTAAGCAGCATACATTAGGATTGTACTTTATAACATTTCGTTTGTCATCATTGAATGCATACACCCTAATAACGACTTAATAGTTAAACATTTCATTACGTTTTAAATGTCATAGGGTAATGAAGACATGTAAAGAAAAGTAATTGCAAAAATTCTAGTTATAACTGGTTATAAATCTTGTGACACTACTGAATCAGTCCAGCTCGCCTGCTGTTTCTCTTGTCAATTAAATTACTACTTAATCAATTTTACCTTTTAATACAAAATATGCTTAAGATGAAAAAAACTGCAGTCCTTTCACTTTCATCCTCAACGAGATACACTACTAGATAATCTATGTGTCTTATAAAAATTTATTCCATATATATTTTTTCTTTCCAGATTGGTTTTGGTTGGGCTGGTGACCAACCATGGGTACATGTCAAAAAAACTTATGCTGTGTGTTTAATTCTATGTGGAGTTTCTTGCACATCTTTTATATTATTTACTGGCAACTATGTACTATTAATGATATCTGCAGCTAGTTTCGGCATATTCTTCGCTAGTAATTATTCATTTACTCCTGTAATCCTTGTGGAATTGATTTCTTTGGATAATTTTACTAATGCTTATGGGTTAATGCTACTGTGTGAAGGAATTGGAAATTTACTAGGTCCACCAATTGCAGGTACCTATATAATTTTTATAATATAATATTTATTTTATATTTACTATTTTAAGACACATTTTTAATTGAATTTATATTGCAGGACTACTCTTTGATATAACTGGTGCATGGGATCACACATTCTGGCAAGCAGGTATCTGGATTGCTGTTTCAGGTGTATTAATTGGAGTGATACCATATACGAAAAATAGAAAGATATGGAATAGAGGTTCAGATAAAGGATTGGCAAGTGAAAAAGTTAGTATTGCTTAATAAAAGAGAATTAGCTTGACTGAGTAGTTCGGCAGCTGTATCTTGTAATGCTGTCACTCCAAAGTAAACAAATAGCACTTTAATAATAAATATAAATATACCAAAGTGTATTTAATGTGATGCAACCATGTGATAATAGAAGCCATGTGAAAACGCTAGTGAAAGCCTGCTCTTGAAATAATTAAAAATCAAGAAGTTGTCAGTACAAATTTTGAAACAGAATCTACAAAATAGAACTTCTAAGGCATCAATTATTATTGTTCAGTGTTTGGCCAAAGATTATTGTAAGGTGAATTAAGAAATATATAGAAATTAAAATAGAACTTACTATGAAAGTTATTTCTTAAATGTTTTGGTGCTTAAACAACCAATAAATGTGACTGAGTGATCGTGTCAAAGAATCAAGAAAAAGAAATAAAAAGCAGGCTCGACTTAGAAATAGCAAACTGTTCATAAGAAAAGTGGATAAATCAATATGCGTACAAAGACTGTTGACAGTTAAAATGTGATGTGTTAAGACTTTGTTCTCTAAAATGACTGACATTAATTTAAAAGTGGATTGAATGATGATTTGTGTTTAGAAACATTACCTACAATAAAGTGCGTAAAGATTTATTATTAAAAGTAGCTCAAAGAATTTTAATTATATGGAGTGTTATAAAATAAATACAGCAAATTAAAAAGTGTTTTAGATACATTAGATGTTGATTGTTTTGGATTACTGTTTTGACTACTATTAACATGAAAATGAGAATTTCTCGTGAATATATATTCACATTAACGAACAGCTATTTTTGTTATGTATATTGCAATTCTAGATTGCATAATGGGACAACTGGGAGTGGCCAAGTGGACATAAGATCTATCTATGAGAATCTATACTAAGTATACATGTTTTCCAGTAGTACATATATATTATATAAATATTTGTTTCGACATCCGCCTAAATATTTAACTAATATATTATTTAAAATATTTCTTAAAAATTATTTATATATAATATTTATATTTATCTACAGCATAATAATAAAATATTTGTTTGATATTCGTTTCAAAATATTAAAAATTACACGCAAATAGCATATTTATTTAATATGTAAGTATATCAATATATTTCTAAATATTTCATTTTCAATATTTTATAAACATTTTCCTAATGTTTTAAATATTTAAGACACGTATAATATTATATTTATATGTTTTAAATATTAAAGAAATATTGTGTACTACTGGGATTATGTTAAATTTTTTCTAATTAGACAAATAAAGGTTGCATATATAATTATATTTGTGGAAATCTTAAGATAAATTAAGTTTAAAATTAAATACTTGGAAACCATAGGCTGCAGGAAGATACAGAATAATCTGTTCAACTCCTTAACAAAGCAACATTTGAGCGACAAAGTCTGAGCAATACTTGAGTGATGCCTTTGGTATAACTTAAATTTATTACAGTATACTTTTGTCCGCTTCCTGTAAATTCTTACAATGCATTTATATTCTAGTGGTCTAAGGACTTTTGCAAAAACGTTTTTGCTTAAAGCAGTTTTGCTGGACAAGTGTGTGTCCAGCTTAAGTTTCCAGGAACAGAAATTTGAGGATGTTTTTTCCATTTGTCAAATAATAGGAAAAACATTTGTGCAAATTGCTAATGAATTAGCTACTGAAGCAGAATTTGCATTAAGTATACGCAAAAATGATTATAGTATTGCCATTTATCTGCATTATCTGAAGTTTTTCCTGATGATTTATAACCATTATATTATACTGGTTTGAGGACAAATGCATATTCCTCAAATAAAGAAAAGGGCAGGGATGGTGATCAACATATTTTAACAATTTGTAAGAGATTATGATAACACAGATTGGTGGAGTATTTCCCAGGCACTGCTCGTAACTATTAAATGAACCCGTAAATATTTGATATATATATACCTTTATTTTTTTTCAATTAATACATTTTAACATATAATATGTATAATTGTATATCTAATAGACTTTCGGGTCCAGTTGTCTTTGCATCCATTTGTCTCATGCCAAGTTGTCCTTGCGTGCAGTTTCCCTATGCCTACTTGTCTCGCAGCCAGCTGGTCATATATAGTCGGCTGCATCTGCTTTTCCTAGATAATCTAGATTATTAATAAGTTCTTTTATTTATTGTATACAACTACATTTTAATAATGTAACAAGTGAACAATAAGTATGTGGTGCGCACTAGTATTGCAAGACAAACATATAGAGCCAGAGATTGATATACATAGGTATAAACTTATTTTATGTCTGGTCGGTCGATCTTGACCGGTTTTAGAGCGTAAAAGTTGCTAAATTAGAGCTCTAGGGCTGTAAAACTTTTTAAAGCCTGCTAGAAAAATAGCTGCCCTTGTTTACGCCATCTCCATAGTAATAACAGTAATTATATACCACTGCACATAAATACTTGAAGTTTTACTACTGCACCTACCTATTTGAAGTTTTGCACTTTTCAAATTAATTTTATTTTAAAACTAAATATTAATTTAAACTTAGACCGGACATAAACTAATGTGTGCATTTCAGGCTTAATTAGTGTTTTAGAGCCCTTTATCGTTTTAACGCTAACTGACTTTACGGGCTCTAAGTCACTTAATTAACTCACACATCAGATTGTGCTACTACAATAATAATGTGTCTAGGTATTTTTCACAACACTTATGTCAATGTTCGTGATTTTATCTTGTCCACATACTTTTTGTTTACTCTGTGATGTAATACATTTTGTGAATTAACAACTGTGTTCAGTAAACAACAAAATTTAAACATAAAATAATAATGTACATATATACTTATAAGGCAAAGGTTAATTTTTTTAATTAATATATTACATTAAATCACATTTTGAATGCAAATCCATATAGATTTTCGATCACCAGAGTAATAATTTTTCTATATGGATTTGCATTCAGAATGTGACTTAATGTAAACCATATATATTTGTATAACACTTGATCTGATGCATCTTTGGACATAAGTCATCAATAGTATAGCAAATCTAATTAGAGACTGCCATATTAGTTCATACGTATAATTATGTGACTTGACATGTCTAAATATCCGTTGGAGAATTTGTGTTTATTTTAGGTTACTATTTATTGCGTCAATTTATTATTTGTTATGGTCAGTATGTATATTGAAATACCAGTATGTATTAAAGCTGGTTACTATATAGTGATATGTATATAAGTGTCGATTTGAGCACAAAATTCATAATCAAATACATATTTTATCGAAATACTTTTCAAAAATCAAATAGGGACACTTTATATAATAAAACAACGAAGTTTCTAAAATCTCTGGTACAATGGTATGCTTAGAATTAAAACAGATGCCTTGTGAATTTGCAGTATTAGTACCTAACTTTGAATTATTTTAAAACACTTCTGCGACTGTTAGATGAAGTCTTCAATTATATATTAATTGTTAGAAACTGAATTCTGACCTTTGCTTAACTATTGATGGTTTTTGGCTTTTGCTACTGTTTTCTCATTGGTTGCTTACAGGGTGCTGCGTTGTTAAATTACATGTCAATTATTTCCTAAATATTCTAATGAAAAACCTTACTTAGGTTTTTTGAAAAGTCTTTAGAAGAGTCTGTTTGTTTAAATCTCACTTTCTTCTCTTCGCCCATTTATAAGTCCCCCAAACGGACTTTGCTTTGAGTATTCTTCAAAAAACCTAAGTAACATTTTTCATTAAAATGTTTAAGCAAACTATTATTTGAATGTTCTAAATGACGCTATTTCCAGGAAAACTTTATGAAGTAAAAGTAAATGATTAATTATTATGAATTTAGTATTGTAGACTTCAATATTTGATAGTGAATTCGCATATCTGGTTCAGCATGCAATTTATTGCGATATTTGGTTTTTGTATTTACTATTTCGAAAAATCCAGATTCACATAAATATGTGGTAGCAAAAGGCAACAACCAATAAAATAGTAATTAGATTGTTATTGATGGAGAGTTTAAAGCTTTGCAAGTGGCATCCCTTTGTTGTATTACAGGAGTTATAATTTCATATTTCAACTTTAAATTAATATAAAAAATAAAACCACGTTTTATGAAATTATTGTACCGTATCATCCTAATATTATGGCAACTCATCCCAATGAACCCCAAAATATTTTCATGGAATCTCAGGGTTCCAAGGAACACACTTTGGAAACCACTGAACCAGATTGATCATATACTCATTGGAGGAGTACATGGATATTAAATAAATAAGGTACAATCTTTACGAGGAGCAGAAATTGATAGTGATCATTTTGTGGTGTGTGTTCAAATCTGAAATAATACATAGCAAGAATAGATACAACAAGTGAAAGAGAGTGCAGTAAATTAGAATACCAGAACAACTTAAAAGATATAGAATCAGATGAGTTTTGTATAGAAAAGAACCTAACCAAGGCAATGGTAGAAGATAACATGGAATCAGAATGGAATGCAATTAACAGTAGCATAAAACAAAGTAGTAATCAAAAAGATTTAAAATGAAATCAAAAAGAAATAACTAATGAAAGGTTTGATAAGGACTGTGAAGGAGCCAGAGAGGAAAGAAAACAAGGTTATTAAGACAAAAGCAGTAAAATATAATAGACTACAAAGAAGCACGAAACAGAGCTATAATAGTATGCTACAAAGAAAGAAAGAATGTTGGACGAAAGTGAAGAAAATTATACCACGCAAAACATGAGACAGTTTTACTAAAAAACCGAGATGATTAAATATTTTCAAGTAAAAATAAAACTAAACTACAATAAGAATGGGAAGATTGTAGGAGAAGAAGGTGAAATCTTAAAAAGATGGGCAGAATATTATGTAAAATCTTTATCAATCGAAGAAGATGAGCTAGTAGAAGTACATCATGAGCTTATATCAGACAATAATGACGATGTGCATCTACCCACATGAGAGGAATTAGAAAAAATCATACAATTACTAAAAGATAACAAGAGCTCATGGGAGTGATGAAATGCCAGCAGAGCTAATAAAGTGTGGAGGTAACATCCTGATGAAAGGAATTCACAATCTAATCAAGAAAATATGGGAAAATCACATAGTGCCAGAGGAATGGACAAATGGTGAAATAATAGGCCAATATACAAAAAAGAAAATAAACTTAACTTCGGAAACTATCGTCCAATATGGTTGCTAAACGTAATATACGAAATACTGGCAAAAATGTTAGAGATAAGATGGCGAAAGTTTGCAGGAGGTTGTCAGTGTAATCGGAAGAAAATACAAATAGGTATAGCATTTATTGATTTTAAACAAGCTTATGATTCTCAAACAAGAAATGATGTAATAAAAGCTCTTAACTTTTTTAAATGCCCAAGGAAATTAATGCAGTTAATCAACATGACAATAAAACATACGACTTCACAAGTTAAAATTAATGGGTGTAAATAAGAGAAATTTCGTACAAACCTTGGCTTGAAACAGAGTGACCTGTTATCAACTACCATTTTTAACCTAGCTTTGGAAGCAATAATTAGAAGGTGTCAATTAAAAAGAACAGGATCGGCACTAAAACATGCCCACCAATGCATAGCCTTTACAGAGAGTCTAGCAAGAGTTTAAATTAGTGGTAGTTAAAAGAATTGGGCATTGAGAGTTAGGGATGTAAAAAGAATAGAGACTTGCGAATGAAAAATGCTAAGAAAATATATGGAGATGTCAAACAGAATGATGAGTGGAGACGACAAACAAATAAACAAATTGAAGAACTCTACAAAGACTACAGCCTAATAGCCAGAATAAAACAAAGCAGGATTAAGTGGTTTCAGCACATTTTAAGAATGGAAAACAAGAGATTGCCTAAAATCGTCCTAACCGGGGAGTAAAAGAAATTGGCAGCAATGTCACAATGTGTTATAGAGGACCGGGAAGAACTCGGAATCAAAAATTGGGAGAAGAAATCAATGGAAAGGCGCCGGTAGAAGCATGTGATACAAAGAGCCCATAAGCCTCGAAGACTTTGAGAGTTAATTATTGATGATATTCAACGATGACATCAACCAATACCCACTGGTATGACTGTATTTGATTGTTAAATTTTAGAAGGGGTTCAAAATCTGATAATCCATGACTTAAAGACAAACAAATATATAAAGACAATACATCATCCTCCAAACAATTGAACTGATCTGCAGTGTTGATGAAATGGCTGGAATAGTGAAAGTGTTCTTTGATGCTCAGTCACCATGAATAGACTTGTTAAAACGTATGACTCCCTTTAAGCTTTGTTTTTTACCATGACTCAAAGTATTTAAACTTCAAAACAGAATATAGTAGAGCAGGGGTAACCCTGTCGATCTGTTTTGAAAATACCATTCGTCCCGGTCTGGAAATTATAATTAGTTAATAAATAAAACTACATTGGTTTGATCATGATAAAATGTATAACTTTTCATTTAAATTATTTAAAGGTAATTGAAAATTTCTGAAAATGCAAAGATTTCTGAAATGATTGTTTGCAAAGTTAATTTATAAGAAATGCAGCAATTTTCATATTAAACTTTTGTTAAAGCACTCTTTTCAGCAAAGCACCACTTGACTTCTAGAGGTCACAAAAGGTACCTTAGGTGACCTCTATGACTTTGCTCATCTTGGATGGTTTTTGAGAACTTGTCCTTTCAGCTCAAAGAATATGTTTATACAAAAAAAAACTAATCAGGTGACCTTCAGAGTTCTCTAAGGTCAATCCTTGGTTACCATTTATGACCTCTAGAAAGCTTGCTGTTGAAAGTGTCTTAACAAAAGCTGCTCCTCTCCCTCCTCTCTCTCTCTTCACTAAGTTTCATTAACATCCAATAAGTTTCCACAGAACCATAATGAGCTTGCAATGTTCTTTTATACTCTTTAGGCATTGCTTAATTATATATGAACAGTCAGTATTTAATCGAATAAGTAAGACAGTATTAGTAAATGTAAGCACACATAATATATATACGTACATCTTTGATGAAGATAATTACACAAGAGTAGCTCGAAATAAATCTTGCATACATAGTATTTCATTAATTATACTGACCAAGAATTGTATAAACATACAAATTTATTAATACTTTATGTTTATTTTATTGATTATTTAAATTTATTTTACGGTTATCAATAGCAGGGTATTATATGTGAATAAAAAATATATTTTAATTTTGTTATTTTGTATAAAGATAATTACTGATGCTGCACTCTAAAGAGAATTAAGTTGGGATCATTTGTTTATAGATGAGTAACACCCGCCTAACTTGGTAACACGTAACTTGGGTTATGCTGGTTTAGTCCTCTTAAAGTAGCATTACCAATATTTTGCTTTAATGTTACTGTGATAATTGGTGATAATTGAAAGTATTTATTCTTTTGTAAGGAAACACTTGTTTCTGGTTGTATTCTCATTTTCCCTGAAATAAATAAATCATAGTGAATTAGCTACTAATAAATTATTGAATTAGTAGAGTAATAATCTTTTTATAGTTATGGCTTTATGCTTACATTGAAATTAAAAAAAGATACTGTGATAGTATAGTATTTGCTCATCCAGTTTGTTTTATTGTGAATTTATTGCTTTAAAACTGTTAGTAATAATAAATAGTTTATGTTAGAAATAAGAAGAAAAGAATACAATAAGAAAATCAATTGTAATCAAACGTATTCAGGTTGCCTAGAATTTCATGGATTATTGGAGTGAAATGCACATACTATTTCTCTCAGAGTGTGCAAGATAAAGAATGAAATGTATGTTGTCATTTTAAATATCAACACTATCACATATACTATGATGTCTGATAGATATACAATGGTAGTCCTCTATGGACATACCAGATGTCCACTGGACATCCTTTTGTAATGCAATTTACATTAAATAGATATACATTGAACATCTACTGCATAGTAATCCGTAATAATTGAATATATTCATAATTTAATATTTAATTAATAGCTATTTATGTAACAAGTACATAATGTGGAACTTTATAGACAAGACCAATTTATGGCCGAGCAAGCGAAGCGAGCAAGGCCTATAAAAAGGGCGAGTCTATAAGGTCCTATTATGTAAGAATTGCATACAAAGCTTTATGTTCGATTCTTAAAATTGGGTAATTATCAAAAGAAAATCAGTTTATAAATTTGACATCTATTTTTGACAGAAGAAAATTTGACATGTAATATACAGTTGCCATACTTTATTTTACTACTATATACTTTATTTTACTATTACCACTTTATTTTATGAGTACGATAATAAGCCAGTTCACTGCCGCAAAACAATACAATAAACAATACTTTATAATACAATCGGACATAAAATATATTACTAGATTACTAGATAAAATATTGGGTGCTATGAATAAAAACAAAGCATTTGCTAATACTGAAAGTATTAGCACTTTCTCCATAGTAGTTCTCCATGCTAATTTCTGGTAGCACCTACTTCATTTTCTATAGAAGATTCTTCGGGGCAAAGTAGACATTACAATATATGAAGCATTAACTTCTGTTATATAGTAGATCCTTCGAAATGTACAGTATTCACTCGCACGACTATCGGTTTCAAATTGAGACAAGTGTAAAAATAGTTGCTAGTTGATAAATTAGTTATATCTATTGGTATTATTATCAGTATAATCAAATGTCTAACATGTCTTCTGATGAAGAAATTAGCCAACAAGGATGCCAAGACCAAGACCTACAATTAGCTTTTGTGCTTATGCTAGAAGATTCTAAAATACATACTGCATAAATGAATGATACCTATTAAAACAGCAAAAGACACAGCACTGAAAGAATTGACAGAGCACTTTAAACAAACATTCAAAACAAAATTTAAATATTAAACATGTTAACAAGGTTAAAGAATTATTAATATGAAAAGCAAAATTAAAAACCATCAATTTAAAAACAAAAACAAGAACTTTATGATTAACTGGTATATTCTTGTTTCGTGCGTCGGGTTTCGCGCGCCGACGGAAATCTACCTGAAACTTTCTGGTTTTGTGCGGAATTAAAATGATGGCGTTAATGACTTCTTATTTCGTGCGTTATTACCTGCACATGTTTACCTGATCTTATCTGAATATCAAGTATAATATCAACTTTAATATTCTACATTTCACAGAGTCAGCTAAAACGTAAGCAAATTCCTCTCTCTTTGGCACTTTCTTTTACTTAAGCATCATTTGTCTACCATTAGAACCGCTAAAAAACAAACGGAAACTTTACTCAATTTAGAATATTGATGAATAATACAGATCTACATACCTACTTTGTTATGTATCGCTAATATTATCTGCAATTTCCTTGAAATTCATAATATAACTAAATTTACAATGTGAAACAGCAATTCATAATATACAGGATTTAAAGAAACACTAATATGGGAAAACCTTACTTTCCTTAAGTGTCGATGTGGATGCTTTGTAAATTGACATCTGTTAAAGCTGATACGTTTGTATTCTTAATATCTAATAAATTTCTAATTTATATGTACTTATCCATTATTATTTCCCTTTTATTAATTAGGATCTAAAAATAGTTAAAATCAATAACTTGAATTTAGAAAATCAATATAATTGATGAAGCAATCGAACTGGTTTAAAAAAAATCACATGACTATTTAAAAAATTATGAGAATAATTATTTACTCGTATCTGGTCTAAACTAATAATTTTTATAATACTTTAGATTTTTGTATTTGGTGTGAAAACATACATGAATAAAATACTGAAAAGAAAATCAACAATTTGTATGTAGAAATCTTATTTTAAAAAGTATCCAAAGTCAGCAGGTAAATTTTGGGTGAGCGCACGAAACCAGAAGTCATTAGTACCGAACTTGATTGTCCATCTGGTTGAAGCACGAAACCAGAAGATTTTACAGTTCCGCACGAAACGCGACGCACGAAACGCTAACAAATCCGATTAACTCCCACCTAGTAAGATATTTTTAGCATGATTGGTAATTTACCCCTTACCCCTTTGAATCATAGAAATTCTGTGATTGACATGATAGAAGCATAAAAAGTGCTGTGACGAAACTTGTAACTATTGCCAACGTTCTTTTGTGACAAAGCATTTTCAAATTTTTATGATTGTTTAGATTTAATCACAATGTGTAAAAGAATACGTCTTTTATACTTATGGAATTTGTTCACTATTACTCTTTATTTAAAAAAAAGTACTACTATTTATTTATAATGCAACTCGACTTTCCGGTCTTTTTTAGCAAAATACCTGGTGCAGGTTTTAATCTTTGTAGATAAATTTAAAAGTTCTGGTTTTGGTCTGCCTTTCTCAATAATTCCCAATAATAATTTTTTATCAAATAATAATTATATTTTACAAATTGAACAACAAAATCGTTGCGATTCGGATTGCGGACGTACTCGAACCTTCCACCGAAGCAGCTGAATTTGCAGTCATGACGATAAAGCAAGTTTAAATGTTGCATACAGAACAAACTAAATAGAATTATTTGTCTTTAAAAAAATCCGAACTTATATAAATTGAAATAATAAAATGTTCCAAAATGCAGTCTCATTCGCAGATTTACCATTTAACAAACACGAAAAATCGAATAACGAAATTATAATAAACATCTGATCACGGAGTAGGTACGCTAATAAAAATAACTCGACCTTATACGATCTTAACTGTAGCCCACAACGCACCCGCGACTCGCCCGCTTCCGAAAGTAAGAAGTGGAAGGTGCAGGTGCAGGAAGCAACGAAATCCGTGCTTATATGTAGTGTAACTAACACATTTGAATCGGTATTACCTTTCCGCGAAAGTTTAATGAGCCTAATTTAAAATAGTACTCTAAATAATCATACTTTTTGCTGTACGGAATTGATATTGAACTTTAAGTTGATTAAACATTACAAATTTAAATAAACGATAACCATAATTTTTGTTAGCATTGTTTTTTAATTTTAATAAATTCTTAAGGGAAGCATTGCTTCCCTTGCTTCCATGGACTGCACGCCACTGTGTTAGATGTATTATGCAGAATTAATCTTTCCCACTCACTGATGTTTATTTATTCTCTGAAAAATGATTTTACCATGGTAAATGGTAAATTTGACCATATACTGAAGTTTTTCAATTTTCACTGCTGTTTTTCTTTCATATTCTTCATATTTAAATGGGATTTGATGTAGCTTGTAAAATAAAGTTTGCAGAAGTGTAACAAACAGAATTGTTAAGTTCTTGGCCTGTAGTAGAGAATTTGACTAAGTAATTTTTTGCACAGATTGCATGTGAGACCTTATCAATAATAATAATAATAATAATTACCTTTATTTACCTAAAAAAAATTTTTTTTTATAAACAAATAAATATAGATGTAGAAAGAGGCGAAGTTCAGCATCAGCATTTCACACTGACACTGCTCTACCACTTAACCTCTTTAAAAAACTTAAGTAATATAATGTAATATTGAACAATTAAAGTTAATAAATGAAACAGGTAGACTTTAGTATGCTATTATATGCTATTCAATAACTTAGCACATGAACTATTAACTTGAAATATATGTAAATGTGTATATTTACTGTTTGCTGAACATTTCCAAAAACATGACTTTTTTCAGTTTAGTTACAGTCATTGTTCTGTAGTCATATGGTAGTTTATTAAGATACGTCGCTATTGTGTACGAGAAAGATCGTTTGAACATGTTTGTTCTATGTGGTGGGATAGTTATAAGGCCCCGGAATCGAAGATTTAGGTGATGTACATCCGTTCGAAAGCTAATTTTGTTATATAAGTACCGTGGACTTTTGGAGATTAAAATTTTATAATAATAGATGATAGTGTGCAGACGACGTCTATTGGACATATTTAACCATCCCGCAGTTACCAACTTATCCGATATGCGATACACTGTCCTGGGAATGCCATAAATTAACCGCAAACAAGCATTCTGTAACCGCTGTATTCTATGAACATCTTTCTGATCTATACATGATCCATATATTATATCCCCGTAATTTAAATGAGACAGAACTAAAGCATCTTTTTTACACGGATATCTAAGAATTCTCTATTCTGATAGATGATGCGGAGATTATAAAATCCTTTTTTAATTGCATTGTTGATGTGAGATTTGAAACGTAAATCTTTATCTATAATTAGTCCGAGATTTTTTACTTCTTTATGCATTTCCACATTTACTCCGTCTATCTCTATATTAATCTCTCTTGTGAGTGATTCATAGATGTAAGGGCTGCATATTAATATTGCCTTAGTTTTATTCGGATTTAATTTTAGACAATGCTCCGAAACGACTTCTGACAATACACGCAAGTCAGCGTTTATTTTTCTGCAAACGTCTCCTACATCTGACCACCGGAAAGATAAATATAGTTGAGTATCGTCAGCGTAAAAGTGGGAATTAGCATATCGAAGATGCGATTGAAAGTTAGACGTATATATAGAAAAAAGCGTAGGGTTAAGCACCGACCCTTGAGGGACCCCGGAGGTAACATATAGATATAGGGACGTATGGTTTTTGTATACAACTGCTTGCTGACGATTTATCAAAAAGTTTCTAAAGAAATTCGTGGCTTCTTCTGAAAGTCCGCAATAATGTAATATAGATATCAATAATTCATGGCTAACTGTATCAAAAGCTTTTGAAAAATCTAATAACACAACAACTGAAGCCATTTTATCATCATAAGCTCTTAGCAAATCGTCAGTAACCTTAAGCAGTGCACTTGCACAACTGTGGCCTCGCCTAAACCCAGACTGTGATTCAGGCAGTAGATGATTTGTTTCCAGAAAGTCTCTTAGTTGGGTATTAATAATCTTTTCTAAAATTTTAGAGAAAATTGGAAGAATTGATATAGGACGTAAATCTTTAAATTCTTCTGGATTTTTCACTTTGTTTAACGGAAGTATGTAGGCTTTTTTCCAGTTAGATGGATAGACTGAATTTATAATACAGAAATTAATTACATGCGTCACAATCGGGAGAAGTCGAGGCAAGCACAGTTGTACCATGCGTATTGTTATTCCATCATGGTCGGCGGCATTAGTCTTTATACTTTTAATGCTCTTAAGTATCTCATCTTCCAGCACATGATGGAAACGCAATACTTGGTCCGATTTTACGTTATTCTTATAAAAGTCTGATAAATTTAGGTTATTATGGTCTAGTTTAGGAACAGAATTAATAAAGAAATCATTTATATTGTTAACATCCGAAATATCTTCCGGCAGATCCGATTTATTATTGTTGATTAAAATATTGTTTTTGAGGCTTTTCCAGATTAAATTGGTTTGGTTTGTAAGAGAGAGGTCTTTAAAATGCTGTTTTTTAGCTTTACGACATTCACTTGTTACTTGATTTTTTAGTTGATTATATTGATGGCGGTTAGCATCAGTTTTGCTACGCTTGTAAGTTTTATAAGCATAGTCCCGCATTTTCATAAGAAATTTAATATTATCGTTTAACCACGGTGCAGGAAGCTTAGATATTTTAGCTTGTCAAAACGGTGCATGCTTGTTGAAGAGTTTTTGTAAATTTTCAGTTAAAAATTGTACTTTCGTATCTATATCAGGACACATGTATATATCATCCCAATTTATAGCTAAAAGATCATAGTTGAAAACGTTAATATCAAAATTCCGAAAACAGCGGTACGATTTTATGAATGGCGCAGGTTTACGATTAATTGCCTTCAGCGTACAGTATATCGTATCATGATCAGATAGTTTGGCATCTGCAAATACCCCAGATTTTGTAATAAGAACAGTGAGACGATAAAAACAAGTCTATGAGCGAATCCAATCTTGTTGGTTCCTGGATGTTTTGTGTTAATTCGAAATTTTCACATAATGACATCAATTGGGTGAACGGGAGACCACACGACGTTCACCCCTAGAACTGGCTGCCTTCTACCCTATACCTATCAAGGGCAATGGACGAAGCTGTCAGATAAAGTGTGTGGTAGAGAAATTCGTGAGAATTCTCGACGGTTACTCATACCGATCAGGGGGAGCCCTGGTAGATGAGACCGGTGTGGGCGGATTCGAATCTCACCTAAGAGAGGAGGTCATTTATGGTCACCAAGGAAGGATAGTTGAAGCGAATATATAGCCTCTCACTATTAAGACAACTTCACCAATATCGGGTACGCACCGGGAGTCTATAACGTGTAGACTTTAAAGAAGCTCTGTCGAGGGCCCACCAACCCTAAAATTGGTAGATCGGGGTGGCAAAACCGCTTAAAAACCAAGTCCTGCCACAATTGAGGTTGGATTCGATCGGGCAGTGGTCCCACTTTGCAAGAGGGCATAGCTGGGGAATAGTCCTATGCTGGACGAGGTACTCCGGTGCCGGCGGGTCAGCAGCGTGTTAAGTCAACTGCTCGGTCACTAGTGAACACTTAGCTAGTAGAGGGTGGATAGGCAACCCCGCTCCTACCAGTGAGTTAATCTGGGAGCAATTGCAAGATTGCCGGTTGTGCAACTTGCGCGCTGATTTGGCGTATCCCAATCACTTCCTCATGGAAGGAACGTGGGGGTATGTTAACACGGGTACCCCACGTAAAACAATCTTGGATCTATATATAATGACATCAACTCTACTGTTGCCGGTTCCATCTTACTCATATCAATGTTAAAATCACCTCCCACAACAATATTTTCTGAGTAGCAACTAACTTCAAGTAATGAGTTATGCAAATTACTTATAAAATCATGCGGATTATAGACAACTTTAGACACATGCAGTAGTTTGATAAATCCCAAGATCAACACCATCCCAGACTTGCATTCCAAGCATTACACACAAATATCAATTAATAAATTTAATCATAGCTTAATTATTAGGTACTGATCATTTAGTTCATATAATAGGTACATATTAAGTACATATTTAAACTTTGATGAACTTCATACCTAATAAGCTCCTTAAAAGCACTTCCAATTTTTCTGTATATAACAGTGCATTACTTTTGGTTTAATTTAATGGTTCCACAGAAACTCATAAGCTAACCACAACACGTTTTTTCTGTTAAACCTAATACGAAAAGTAGTTATGTATTTTTGATAAATTTAAGTATAATTTTTTTTTATTGCATACCTGGGTCATTTTCAAAATGTTGTAAGTAAACACTGCAATTTTTGTTAAAATTGTAGTATCTACTAGACAAAGTAGGTATACTTCGTGTTGTAGTAAACACTTCGATGGTTTTCACAAGAATGCTATTCACTGTAATAACTTCTGGAAAATAGAAGTATCTACTTTGCATTTTCCTACCTTCTTCGGTATTGAAGTAAATACTCCATAGTAAATACTAATACTTGTAGTATTAGCAAGTACTTCGTTTTTATTCATACCACCCACTGTTTCTCAACATTTCAAAGATTAAAATGAATATTAGTGCAAATAATTACAAGTACTTACATACATACATACAAAGTTTATGTCCAGTGGATTTCCAAAATAAGTCCATGTCCATTGCAATGGTCTAAAAATGTATATTTATACGACATCTAGTGTTATATAGACAGTGTGTGGTTGGAGCTAAGAAAAAAAACTTGATAGTATTTAACAAATATGTAATATCTCTTGTTCCTTAAATTCTTAGGTAGCCTATATATGTATACTTATAAAATTATATTCTTTATATGTATAAATTGGCGTGAAATAGGTTTGTTTGTTTATGATATTCATATCATGTTAATATGTTCATAACAAAAATCAACAATAAGTCAATAAATAAACAAGCCTACAGCTTAAATCAATATTGCCTAATAAAAAAAGTATTAAAAATGATATTGCATATTATTGTACTCTACTTGTGTGCTCTGTACACAATTTGTTATAAATATTGCTATAATCTGTAATTGAAACAGTTAAATGTTTGGTAAAGTTATTCTGGTAAAAAGGGGTTAATGTGTGAAAAAAATGGATTTTAACTGTTGCATGCTTTTCCATAGACAAAAGTAAGCTCCTTTAAATAAGACTAACCCTAATTTCCTAGAGTAAGTGAAGGGTCAGCTGTAACGATATTGTATGTAACAAAAGCATTGAACAGCAACACGAACTACTAACAGAGATATACAACGTTGTTAAACGGCATACTACAAATTCAAGATACTAGTATTCTGGGAATCTGTTTAAGACTATTTTATATCTCTATGATGCCAACATTTATTTATTTTTGGGCTAGGAATCAGAATTGCGGAGCATCCTTCGTACCTCATGGCACCAATTACTATGATCATTTGGCCGACCCTACTAGAATTTTTGCTGAATCTGGAGGAATTCCACCCACACTTTGACACGGGACCTACACTTTTACTTCCAATCCGCGAAGAAGGCAGTTTTTAAATTTTTGTCCGCTATGGAAAACTACCATCTTTTATTAGACACAGTTCTCCAATCCCATAATAAGAAAAGCATCCCCAAACCATTTGTCCTGCTGGATGATTTACAGTTGATCAAATGCATTCATCTCTGAGTTTTTCTTCAGGTTTACGCCTAACATATTGAATACCCTCCGACCCAAACAAACAGAATTTGCTTTATCTGAAAAAATAAAATTTCTTTTGAAACATTTTTGGTCCAATGTGAATTCTTTTTAGCCCATTGAACAAGCCGTGAGTAAAAGGCTTCGGAGCAGGGGTCCTCGCACTGTTTCCATGCTCAAGTGAATTCCTGAGAACTCTCTGACCCCAGTACCAATGTTAACTGCAGTTTTAAATCCATCTTTATAAAGAAATTTGCTGAATTACCATATAGTCGTTTTGTTTTCGACCATTTCCTTTTTTTTCTTTCAATTTCCTGAAATAAGATATCTTTATATAAAGGACCCCGCACGTTTCTTATGGAAATTGGATCCCGGTCAAATGGATATGTTGTAGTTTATATCATCCTGATCAAAAGTCCCCCACGAAGCTGTAAAATTAATAGTTTCGGATTTACAGAGTACGAAAGGCAGGAAAAATTCATACCTCAGTTTATGGATTTTTTACACGTACAGGTATGGTAACGTCATTTTTTGTGTATATTCTTTGTTTTAATTAACACAGGTATTTATGTTGTCTTGCATCATGTGAATCATGTGAAATTATACCGGGTGTCCTATATTATATTTTGACCTTTTATAAACCTATATAACTTTTGCATATAACAAAACAAACATAATTTCCTGTGTTAATCGCAACAAAAACAAAAAATATACACAAAAAATGACATTACCGAGGCTGTATGTGTTTAAAATCCATAGAGTGAAGTATGAGTTTTTCCTGCCTTTCGTTCTGTAACTCCGAAACTATTACTTTGAGAGCTTTTTTGGCTCTGGAGTCTTTTGATCAGGATGATATAAACTACAACATATCAAAATTCCCATTTCCCTAAGAAACGTGCATGGTCCTTTAGTAATGAATCATGTGAAATTAGGGTGTCCTATATTATATTTTGACCTTTTATAAACTTATATAACTTTTGGACTAATTGAGATAATGAAATGCAGTGTTTACTCGTCTTCTTAGTTTTTAAAGTTTTTCTCTAAGTATCCGTCTTTTTTACGTTTTTCCGGTTTATCCATTCACACAAACGCAAAACAAACATAATTTCCTGTGTTAATCGCAACAAAAACAAAAAATATACACAAAAAATGATATTACCGAGGCTGTATGTGTTAAAAATCCATAGAGCGAAGTATGAGTTTTTCCTGCCTTTCGTTCTGTAACTCCAAAACTATTACTTTTAGAGCTTCGTGGCTCTGGAGTCTTTTGATTAGGATGATATAAACTACAACATATCAAAATTCCCATTTCCCTAAGAAACGTGCATGGTCCTTTAGCAATTCCCGACTTATTACAATTTATCTGCAATATTTTGCTTCATTTAAATGCAGGATTACTGCTTTTTTAAATAACTTAATTTTTCATTTGTTTATAAATATTATATAAAATAATATAAATATTATAAATAAATCTTACTTTTAAACTTAAATTAAAAAGCGTGTACGCAGCACGTGTTTAAGTAAAGTGCTAAATGAGTGCAGGCGATTTTTATTGTTAATTTTATTTAAAACAGAAGACACCATTGATTAAACTTTTCATAATACCCATAATCACTTTATGATAGGAAAAACGCTTACGTTGATGTCATCGTTTACAAAGACTTGGCCTGACCAATATTCCTCCTCCGAATTCCATGTCAACTCGGCAGGCTAAAATACGTATCACATAGGTATCACTTTATATTGTTTTGGTTATCTCAATGCTCAACCACTTTTATTCACTATTTAAATTGAAGCAAAAGATAACAGGATTGTATTAACAGTATTGCAAGCAATATCTTATGAATTAAAAAAAAATTTCAAGCTCGAGTTTTTTTTTCTTTAGTTTTATATTCTTGATCTAGATCTTCTAGTTAGTTATAGATCTCTGACGCTCTTTAACCCTCTGCATTTTTGCTGCGTTATTTATTTTGAGACACCCTATATATACAATTTTTCACAAGACAATTCTGAAATTAATATATAGATACCTAGTGCACAAAATATGCAGATTCAGATTAGCAGTGAAAAAGATGCTGATGCAAAATTTCAAGTACGATTTTACATAAGAAATTCTAAATTGGCACCTTCTTTGCAGGAGGTATTGATATAAAATAATTAAGGCCCTTGTATATGTTTGCCATATTAATTTATATAGTGATAAAAGGCCCCCGCCCCAACTTCAGCCCTGGGGCCTCCAGTAACTGAAATCCGGCCCCAAAAAGCAAACTTCATATTTAATAACAAACTAATCATAAACATATTCATATCAAATTTTCTTAATCTTAATAACATAAACTCTTGCTGAAATAAAAAGCTATAAAAGAATGCTACATTATAAAGGTATAAAGATATCAAGTAGGGTGTCAGGGCTTCCCAAAATTATTTTCTGGGTTATTTCATATAAGAGCCCCAAGTGTGGTTGCTGCCATAGGTTTTTTTGAAATTTTAATATGATAAGCCTATAATATGTGTATAAAAACTATACAACAATTTTGAATAAAATTAATTATTTCCAGAGATATCTATGATTATTTGTTCTTCATAAAAACGATTTTACGTATCTTATCTATCTTATATTCCATAATTCTTAAAAATTTAGATAAAAAAAGCAATTGATGAACAGTTACAGCAGTATATAAATGGTTGCAGAGTACTACACATAAATAAATTTCCAAACAAAAAACAGTCAAAGAAAACATTATCTGGAATTCTCCTTGTAAGTAGACGACCAACGTCATTGATGTTAGCTGACGTGAAGATATTCATCACCAGTATTTTCACTTGAAATAATATAATGTCTACTGGCTAAGCCATCTGGTTTAGCCTGTATTTTAGAAGAGACTTCTTGGCTCTAGAATTGAACTCATGGAGCCATAAAATGAATTAAAAGTTTTTATAAAAATAAGACTGCAAAATAGATTCATGTTTTATTGAATATATTTTTAACTCTTTAATGTTCATAAGATTTTACAATATCATGCCATAATATTCTACATATTAATTCCAATAGAAATATTGTACCTAATGGACAAGTCAATATGTAAACAAAAAGAGACATTCAACACAAAAACATTATAAATTGATAATGCTGCCATACAACTGACTCTGTCAATAAAACTAACAGAAAAATACATTATTACACAGAAATGTAGTATATACTTTATAAAGAGAGAGAAGAGAAAAGATGCATAATAATTATACAGAGATAATGTTGCTGTTTTAATTTTTAGAAGTACAATCACAGATGCGCTTATCATCATTTCAATGAAAAATAGATATTTTAAACATATTTTAGTACCATTTACACATTTATTACAGTCTTATTTCATTATACAACTGTGCATTTTACATTTGTTCCTTGTTTTTTAATCTCATTTCTAAAAAGTATTAAACTTATTTTTAAAATACCCATAAATTCATTGTACAACAAAGTAAAACAATAACAATCTCGATGTAATATGATTGTTCTACACTTTGTATTTTATTTTATTCTTTTGTTTAGCTTAATTCAATTTGTCTAAATTTCAATACAACAATATTAAAATGTCAATGAAGAACTCTCTGTTAATTATTGTTTTAATTACGAAATTATTATTTTGGAAATTTGTGTAAAATTCCAAGAAAATGATTTCAAAAAACTTTAAGTAAAAATTGTTAAGCTAACAATTAATAGTACATGAAGCATAAAATGTTTATTTTTAATATTGTTGCATTATAGTTTAAGTATAATTATTACCTACTACGACTACACTAATTTCTTGTTTAGATTAAGAAATATATCACTAACACAGCCTTCTACGTGAAGTTACATATGCTTCCAAAATCTACAGAAAAATAACTGACGGCAACTGTATTAAACCAATAAAGACATTTTTAAATTTCAAAATAATACCTTAAAAACTTTATCTTTTTTATATTTTAGAAGTAAACAGATCACAGTTAATTACAAAAATAAAAATATATACAATTACTAAAAAGGTGTCCTATTAAGAATTAAGCTTTCTGGGATTTCCTTTTATTAATAAAGCAACAAAGATTGCAGCAATTATGTAATTAGAAAATAACTTCATAACAGCGCAATTAATAAAATACAAATAAGCGTTAGTAAAACATACTACAAAATACATTAATCATTTTTCTCTTAACTGTCTAAATATACAAAAATATTTTTATTTTTTAATTTTAAAGATTCACCATCTTTCAAAATAATGGATACTTACAGGAATATTACAATAAATATTATATATTAGAAAGATACAATTTTAATAGAACACCCTACACATTTATCATACATGGAAATATACATGATTCCTCGTAGACCTGCAAAAATACTATGGGTTATTGTATTTATTTGATTAACAAACAATAAAAGAGCCTGACAATATTAAAAACTATTTACAAAAAGAAAAACTAAAAATACTGATTTGAATTAAAACACAGAAGTTTTTGAAGTATCTAAAGGAAAGCGCATTCAAATACTTTTTACACATTAACCTTCCATACAAGTGTTTTAAGAAATAAAAGAAGGAAGACCAACCACTTCAGATAAAATAGGCCAATAAAACTGGACAATAATAAATTATGATAAAGATGTTAAGCCTGAGAGATTCTAGGGAAATAGTAATAATCCCTCTACCCAACTAATTTTACTATTTATCATTAATAATATAACATTCTAAAGAGGATTAATTTAAACGATTCTAATTATTAATTTTTTAATTTGTTTCATTTTAACAATTCTTAAAATGTAAAGGTGAATTTAGTTAAAATGTTGAAATGAAATAATTAATATATGCATTCCCATTTCCTTTTTTCTTTTAGTTTAAATTTTCTAAATCTAAAGGTTTGATTATAACATGTTGTGTGTTAACTATTTATTACATAGAATCTACTTTGTGCAAGATACTAATTTTGAACTTGTCATTTAAACTATTATTGCAACTCAAACTATTATTATAATGTTAGCTGGAAATTATATAATCTTAGAAATTTTTCAATTTAAATAGGCCTACTGCTCCACTGTCATCATTTAAATACCTCTATTATATTATTAATAGCTCACTAATTTCATAAGAGCAATACTGGTTTTCAAATACAATACAGTAGAATGTTATAGTATATATTTTCTCAATGTTTCTAGATATTTTTAAAACTTCTTAGTATATAGCTTCAAAAACACTATTACTATTATTTATGGTATAATAACTTAGTACTTATTATTACCGAAATTTTTAAATTTAAACTTCTAATTTCTTTATACATGATTTTCAGTAGTAACATGATCTTTGTCAATATTTCCTATTATACAAGAAGTTATAGTATGATGGCATTTTGGTTCCTTTGGTGCAGCACCATCTTCTGTTGCTGAACCATCTACTGATGCTTGCCTTTGCAACGATTGGAATTTCTTATACCTATTTGTGGCTGGTAAAATCATTAAAAGTAATCCAGAAAGAGCAATAAAAAATCCTGCTAAGTAGAATGATAGATCGTAATTGTTTGTTACATCTGATATCCAACCTGGAAATTAAAAAGAAGTTAATGATAACTTATTTAGCAATAAAATGTTCTCAAAAATAGTATTTTCCGATTGGAAAGCAAACTTAAGAGAAGACTGATTAACTGTATTTGTATAGGAAGGACTTTTAATTGTAGTATATCAGGGTGATCCAAAATGATTGAAGACGGTTTGAATTTATCGCCACGTTAGATTATTGTCATGTTGGCAGCGCGAATACTTTTTAGACATGTTTATCCTTCTTTTATTTTACAGTGGGGTCTCAAAAATAATATAGCTTATACACAGTCATTTTAAATAATAAACTTACTTTATAATAAAATTGTCTAACAAACCGTAGTTCTGAAAAGAACTGTTTTGTAAAATAAGAAAACAAGTGAAAGAAAGCAAAAATTCAATGAAAATCCGAAACAACGCAGCAAAGCACAACGATGTAAACGAGAAAGTGACAAGTTGACGCTGTAATTTGACGCAACACATTTCAATAGTACTACACTAATGCCGTGAAGTACACTAAAACCTACGGCACGAATTCAAACCGTCCTCACTCAGTTTGGATCTCACTGTAGTTTTAATCAGTAATCATGCATAATGATTTCTCTGGCAAACAGCTACTTTTTACATCATTTGAGATGTAGTGACGTTTGTGGCGATTTGAATAATTTGTTAGATTCATAGTGACAGTTATGTTGTATTCCAAGATTCCTTCTGCCAAATTCTGCTTATGAAAAAACACATACTGTATCTTTCACCTGTATCATAGTATTTATTCTGAGAATCACTGTAAGTATTGCAAACTCAGTACCTATTGTTTAAAAATGAATACATTTGATGATATTATATGTCTTGACTTCATGTTTATTGTTTATATAATTCAATAGCAAAACCAAAATGCAAATTTGCAATTACAGAATTAGTCACTCTGTATTATTCAGAAATCTCTTGTTGATTGATGAGACATTCTATTCTTAGAACAGCAAAAATTAAAAATGCTAGTGTTTCTACAGTATGCGTATTTGAAACCTTTAAGTGGAAACAGTTTGGCTAAAAATAAATTTTTTTTTGTGATTTACAAATTGTCGGCCTTCCCCCGCCCCACCCCTTTGGGGATGGAAATCTTAGAGAAAAAAAGTAAAAAAAGATCGTTTTTCTGCGGACATGTGCAATTTTCCCTCTTTCCACACCCAAGAGGGGTCGGGGGTGGGGGGGGGGGGGTGAAATTTGCAATTTGAGAACAGTTTTTTTTATGGAGAATGCAAAAGTGCAATAAAAAATAGGTGTTCCCATTTAAGTTTTTACAACACACTCCCGCCCCACCCCCCAGTGTTTTTTCTTTTTGTAATCGGATGTGTCGTTCTCGAGAAATTCAAGCGATTCCACAATTTTTAGACACCCGGTATATGGTTTTGTAAGTTATGTATACAGGGTGGGATTAAAGTATGGAATATTAAAAAAAAAAAGCGAATTCAACCGGTTTTTTAAAACGGTTTTTTAAAAAACGCTGAAACACGTCAATTTTGTTTTTTAAAAATACACATTAATATGTGAGATTCACCTCCAGACTTTCATTTGTTTCTAAGTTATGACGTCATCACAAACAAATTTAAATAACAATATAGATTTTTTATAGAGGAATCCAATAGTGATTTTTCTTCCCTTTATGATCATGCAAATAAATCATAAGGTTGCATAACAAAAATTCTGAGAAAAATGGATCTGAACTTTGTAAATGTTTGTTAGTTATGACGTCATCACAATAAATTTAAATGACAATATAGATTTTTAGTAGTGGAATCCAATAGCGATTTCTCTTCCCTTTACGATCATGCAAATAAATCATAAGGTTGCATAACAAAGATTGTGAGAAAAATCGATCTGAACATTTAATGTTATTAATATTATGGTATCAATATATCACTATGCACCATAAACGTTCAAAAATGCATATACTGGTTCCATCTACCATATGCATCAGCTATTTACCCCTGGGAATGCAGTAGATGCCGTACCATGCTTTGGGTTCACAAAATAAATCATTTCAATAAATCGTCCACAACGAACATTTGTATATACGAGGGGTGTCTGACAGAAAGTGAGCCTTGAGCACAATGCAATTGTTTTATAGAATTCGCTTGCGTTGTAGTAAACGCGGGACAGACCCTTTAAACGCGGGACAATCCAGCAGAATCCGGGACGTCTGGCAACCCTGTCTATACCTTGTTTCATACATCAAGTTCAGCATGGTGCTTTATGGAAACCAACGTGCCACACTTCAGAATATCATTCATTTGATCGACAATAGATACCTTAATCATAAATTAAAAAAATCAGAAGTAAAATATCTTTTAATACAATATTTTCCCCAAATTTTGTTTGGGAACTTCTGATTTTACTCCTAGTAAATTGAGGGCGCCGGTCTTTGCGAGAATTGGCAACGTTGCCCAGAAAAATATCATAAGAATTACATTTTCCTATCTTCCCCGTACTGATATATGAAACGCTGTATAGATCAGATTAGCTTAAGTATACAGTTCTAAGTTAAAGATTTTAAAAAAGGTGACTACTAGTTCAAAATATCGGGGCATTTAAGAAAGGTGCAATTTACTTTAATCCACCATGTATTAAAAATAGACCGTAAAAATACTAAAAATACCACTACTACACATACCTGCTAAAGGAGGTCCTATTAAATTTGCGACTCCTTGTACCAATAACAAGAGCCCATAAGCATTTGTAAATCGTTCCAAAGTTATCAATTCAACTAATATAATACATGTTAAGGAATAATTTGCAGCTATGAAAAATCCAAATCCTCCAGCCAAGGCAGACAGCGTCCAGTAATCTCTTGTTAAAGGAACAAATGCAGTTACAGCACCGCAGAACAACATGCACACTGCATATACTATGCCAGCATTGATCCATGAACGATCACCTGCCCATCCCAGTATGATCTGAAATAGATTTTAAATAAATGTCATTTCAATCTTTCATCAATTCTAAGAATAAAAAGATCATAAGACACTCACCTCACCAAACATATTGACAATTCCAATAACAGAAACCAACATCGACGCATTCTTATCTGAGAAACCCATTCCACTAGCATGGTCAGTTAAGTACATGTATTCCACATCATACCATGTGTAAAGCAAGAAATTTGAAATAGCGAATAATAAATATTTTGCATTAGCGAAATGTGAAAAATCAATGATATCCACAAGAAGATCCCAAAAATCCCATAATCCAGCATACCATTGCACCTTTCCTTTAGCTATAGTAGTCATCGAATTTCTATAAATATCTGGGCATGAAGAAGCTCTTAAACGATATCGGTTGATGTTGAGCATTGCTCCCCTATAAGTCAATGACAACCTGTGCACTCGAATATCTTTCAAATAGGCTGTTTGCAGTTTCTTCTGCGTATTCATTCTCGGTGGTGTTATCTCATTTCTTTTCAGCCACCACAAATAAGCGGCATCGGTTGTCGCTGGGGAGGGAGAAGGCACTGGAGGAACTTCTGCTGTTAAAGGTGATGGTGGGATTGGCGGTTTTGTGGCTAAATGTGCTTTATGAAGTCTTCCTGAGTCGCTAAAACTTCTCGAAGGCGCTAGAAGGCTTGGGTAATTTTGTAAAAGAACATTGTAAACATTCTTATGGGTTGATAGTAATTCTAGAACTTCAATAGGTACTTTTTCTCCATTACGTACATAAGTCGGTAAATTAACTAAAGAACTAAACAAACGATTCTGTTCGTCTTCTTTATCTTCATTACCTTCGGTTTTCTCATTATTTTCCGTTATTGGCTGCAATGCGCTGGCAGTGTTAGTGCTATTGCTTACAGAAAATGTGTCTGCTGAAGAACCATTTTTACTTTTATTACGTTTCTCGCTTCTTTTTCGTTTGCGTTCTTTAGCTGCAGATTTGTTCTTATATGATGTCCACGGTAAATCTCGCATTAAAGCACCACATACGGCTAAATTTAAAAATAATCCAGCTAGAATCAATGTTGTTCCTCTCCAACCATATTCGTCTAGAAGTACTTGAATAAATGGTGCGAATAAGAAAGTACCTACGCCACTTCCACATACTGCTATACCAGTAGCAAAAGATCTTCTTTTGTCGAAATAATACGCAACTATTACAACTGATGCTACGTAACACAAACTCAAACCAAGACCAGCCAAAACTCCAAAAGTAATATAGAGAACTTCAGTGCTATTGGCAAAAGAGCTAAGAATAAAGCCTGTAGATGCAAGTAAAGATCCAACCATAGTAACCTTTCTGCAACCATATCGATCTGTTAAAAAACTAGCGATAGGCCCTGATAATAAAGGCATTGCCATAAATAGGCTTCCGATCCATGCAGTTTTACTTTTATCTTCGCCAAAGTATTTAAGAAATTCGTGATAAATTACACCAAAACTGAAAGTGATTCCATCCGCTATTAAATTAACAACAAACGAAACGGCTACTATCACCCAACCCCATCCACCATCTGGAGGGCGAGCTTCAGATATATCAATGGATTCGCTGCTGGAACTGGAGCTGGAACTTGATGAGATGCTCGAAGATGGTGTTGAACAAGGCTCTTTTGTTGGTTCTGTGTTATCAACTCTACTCTGTTCATTATGAAATTGAACATGCAATACTGGACGATCTTCGTCGTCCGATTCTGATTTTGTATTGCATCTTTTATTTGGTTGCTTTGAAGAAGATATTGGTTTCGATGTGTTTTTTAATAATAAATCAGTTTCTTCGGAATGGTCAATTGAATTAATGGGATTTTCGTGTAACGTTTTTACTACTAGTTTAGGTTTAGCACTGATGTTATTTTGATTTAATGTAAGTTGCAGGGAGCTACGATCATGGGGTGAATTTTTTGTAGGGGGGTTTTCGGGTGAGTTCGTAGTATTTAATAAAAGGGACATAGCTGGAGAATTATTTATGATGTTTGATTGATGATTGTTGTTTTTATTACTAATACTGCCATTAGAGACACTAAAGGGCGTTAGAGATTTCTTTAAATTTCCGTTTTTGCAGTTAGATAAATTCGAAACAAAAAAACGATTATCTAAGCTATTTTCAGAATTAACATTATTGCTACGTTTAGAAGAATCAGAGTGATTACTAACTAATTTAGAATATGCACACTTGTCAGCCGCCGTGCCTACTGCATTATTTTGAGGTAACGACGTTTTTTCAACACCAACGAAGGCTTTGTTATGGATTACTTCATCATAAGAAGGTGGTGGCAAAACATTATTAATACAAGAAGGATCTACTACACTATAATTTGGAACACTTTGGACATTATTTCCACTTTGCACTTTTACAGGAGAATTTGCACTACAAGCACTTTGGTTAATTTTCCCGTTCACTTGTTTAAAGTCAGTTGCCGAGAGTTGAGACACAGTGTCCATAGAGTGCTGGGCCATTCTCGAAGATCTCTACGAAATTGTCTGCGTGAAGACGCAAGACGAAGGGAACTTATGGAAGATATCATGCGGCTGATGGTCGGCTCTGGCCGATAACTAACACTTTGGAGGTATCGTGCCATGCGTGGGACAACTCCAACCACGGAGGCTGTAGGTGATTCTGCAATAAGAAAAATAAACATTAGAATTACAATGAATTAAAGCAATTTTTCATTTTAATTTGATAACTGTGTATTTTTTATGTTATACGTATTGTAACGAATAGTAAACCCACATATGACGTCATCAAACATTCTAGATGTATGAGTCATCAACTGTATGACTCATCAATAACACCTGCATGTATTTGCAGGTGTTGATTGATTGATGCCGACACGCCTCATCGACGTGACTTATCAACAGCTGCAAGTATGACTCATCAACACGTCATCGAACATTCTAGATGTATGAGTCATCGTATGAAAGATATAAATTGAGTCCGCGAGTCGGAGGGGGCAGTTAATGTTTGACCGGCATAGTGAAATGTACTCCGAATAATTAGTTAATAATTGTTGTAATACATAAATAGTTTTATATAAATAGTATTCAAATAAATTTGTAAATATCTAGTATTTAAAATAATCGTTCGTTAAATAGTTTATAGTTATAGTGTTTTTAATTAAGTGCATTGTAAATAATCTTTTCTTTATTAATAGACGATTTAAGCAGCATTTTTATTATTATTTTAAAAAGAACGTTACAGTGGTGTTACAGGTGTCGAGTTTTAAAATAAATAAAATTACGTAATAAACAAAGTGCTGTGAGAATAAACTTCTAGTGTTTAAAACAATTCCAACAAATAGTTAATTAAAATGGCGATGAAATTGTTAAAAGATCTCTTAGTGATAGATTTAAAACGGGAATTGGACGAGAGAGACCTAGATATTAATGAAAAGAAAGAGGTTCTCATGAATCGGCTAAAAGAATGGCTTCTAGAGCATAACGAGGACCCTGAATATTATCGCTTCGAAATACCTGGACCCGCAATTGATACTAACGTGTTGTTAAGTAAAATGGAAGAGAATTCTAGAATGTTAAAAGAAGAATTGCTGGAAAATTCTAGGAAGCTAATGGATAATACTATAGCACTGGAAGAAAAAGTTTTGGAAAATTCTAGGAAGTCCGAAGAAAATGTTAGAATGCTAAAAGAAGAATTACTGGGAAATTCCCGAATACTTAAAGAAGAATTGCTGGAAAATGTCAAAGCGCTGAAAGATAAAGTTTTCGAAGAATTTTTTGAGAATGCTAGTGCGCTAGGACTGTTGGAAGGTAGATTGGCGGAAGAAGATAGGGTAATAAAGATGGTAGAAGAGAAAGTAGCCCAAATGCAATTACCACCAACAACTAAGAAAGACGCTATAACCGAAATGCTCGAAGATAGAATAAGGCAACTACGGTTTCCCTCAACTTCTGAGTGGCCGTTTTATGAAGTAAAGAAACAATTTAAAGAAGAAAAGGGTCCTGCCGTAGGGATAAAAGTAAAACCACCCACGTTCAATGGAAAGTCCACCTACTACAAAGAATTTGAAGCGTCCGCTGGGGCCAACGGATGGACAGGCAAGGAAAAGGCCGTTTCTTTAACTGTGGCTTTGCGTGGAGACGCGTTGAACGTCCTGCAAACAATCCCAGGACAGGAAAATGATTACCAATTGTTAGTGTCTAGATTGGAGATGAGATATGGAGACGCGCATCTTCAACAAGTGTACCACGCGCAAGTGAAGAATCGTGTCCAGAAGAATGGAGAAAGCCTGCAGGAGTTTGAAGCCGTTGTTGCGCGGCTTGTCCGATTGGTGTACCATACGGCACTCGATTCATTTCTGGGCCAGCTTGCTGTGCAGACCTTCATTAATGGACTAAGAGACGGGGAAACACAACAATCATTGAGTCTGGCACGACCAAGAACAACTGATGATGCGCTTGCTCACGCCTTAGAATTTGAAGCCGCAAAACAAGCGTCCCGAGGTCACGGGTGTGTTCGGGACGTTGTGGAAGAAGAAGAAGGTTCTAAAGATCACCTAGAGGAGTTAGTACTGAGAGTTCTTCGGAAGGAAGCAAGTCGTAAGAAGAGTCCTCAAGAAGTTCGAGGGCACCGTTGCTGGGACTGTGGCGAACAAGGGCACATACGACGCCGTTGCTCTAAACCAAAGCAAGTACAACCGTCGGAAAAGTTAAAGGTTGGGTTAAAGTTAAGGGTTGGCAAGAACGTTGACTGCGAGTGAAGATGCCCCGGAGATCACGATCCATGCCGTAACATCAAAGAATAGTAACGGCAGTTTGTTTGTAGATAGAAAGATTGCTAACCGAACTGTTACACTACTTATTGATACGGGGGCGACAAAATTCATCGTACGCCCTGATGTTCTACGATCAAGTATTAAGTTGTTACCGACAACTACTCAACTCCGTACAGCAACAGGTGAAGTGATACCAACACGCGGAGTGGTGAAGATGAAGATTGGCATTGGAAGTGAAGAACGTGATCATGAGGTGCTGGTAGCCGATATCACTGATGACTTCATCTTGGGAATGGACCTCCTGAGAAAATTTGGTTTTACATTGGTCTTGAAGGAGGGTGTTTTGAAGGTTGGTAACGAAGAACTTACGTTGCACCCACGAGAAGATCCTGTCGTAAGGGTTTTGCTGACAGAAGATGTGATATTGCCGGGTCAAAGCGAGATGGTTGTCGAGGCAGGTTTGGATGGAGATCTTCGGGTAGGATGTGTGCGAATGATGGAGCCTGTCTGTGATAAGAAGATCCATAGTGGCATACTGGTGGGAAAAGCGCTGATCAAGGTTGGAAAGATAGTACCGGTGAGAATTATGAACGTTAATATGGATCCGGTGACATTAAAGAAGAGCACCCTTGTGGGACAGTGTGTGCCAGTATTCCGAGTAGCCAGGTGTATGGCTGATGTTCCAAAACCAATGCCCAAAGACCATGGTGGAAAATTAGTGGGTTACTACTTCGTGCGAAGACCTTAACAGAACGGAAGTGAAAGAGGTACAGGGTTTGGTTCACCGATACCAAGATATCTTCGCTCTTGACGATAGCCAGAAGGGACGAACAGATATAGTAAAACATAAAATAAATACAGGCAACTCTATGCCTGTCCGTCAGCAGCCGAGGCGTCTACCTCTAGCAAGGCGAGCAGAAGCCGAGAAGATTATTACCTATATGGAAGAACAAGGGGTCATCGAGCCATCCAGCAGACCATGGGCATCACCGGTGGTCCTGGTCAGTAAGAAGGACGGGTCAACGAGATTTTGTGTGGACTATCGGCAGCTCGATAACGTGACCAAGAAAGACAGCTATCCCTTACCACGCATCGACGACACGTTAGATACCCTGTCTGGTTAACGATGGTTTTCGACTTTGGACTTAAAGAGTGGTTATTGGCAAGTTGAAATGGAACCTGAAGACCGAGAGAAGACCGCGTTCACTATTGGTTCCGGACTGTGGCAGTTTACGGTTATGCCTTTCGGTCTATGTAACGCTCCGGCCACCTTTGAGCGTCTAATGGAGAGGGTTCTGTCGTGGAAGATTTGCCTGGTATACCTAGATGATGTGATTGTAGTCGGAAAATCATTCAACGAACATTTGAAAAATCTAGAGGAAGTGTTCCGAAGACTACGTGGAGCCAATCTGAAACTGAGTCCGAAAAAGTACCACATATTCAGAAAGGAAGTGAAATATCTCGGGCACGTCGTATCACAAAATGAAGTGGCAGCCGACTCCGATAAGATTCATGCAGTCCAAGAGTGGCCAACACCGAGAGATAAACACCAAGTTCGTAGTTTTATTGGATTATGTACCTACTACAGGCGTTTTGTTCCGGGGTTTGCCAATATAGCGAAGCCACTGACAAGGTTAACTGAAGATGGGCGCGAGTACGTTTGGAGCGGAGAGTGCGAAACAGCTTTCCAACAGTTGAAGCGTGCCCTGACAACAGCACCAATATTGAGCTATCCACGGACAGAAGGGAAATTCATACTTGACACAGATGCAAGTAATCTGGCCATTGGGGGTGTACTTTCACAGATACAGGATGGACAAGAAAAGGTCATAGGCTATTTTAGTAAGGTTTTATCGAAAGCCGAAAGGAATTATTGTGTAACCAGGAAAGAATTATTAGCCGTCGTGAAGTATGTTGAGCACTTTTATAAATACTTGTATGGAAGGAAGTTTTTATTGAGGACGGGCCATGCCGCGTTGAAATGGCTCCTGCAGTTCCGTAATCCAGAAGGCCAGGTCGCAAGGTGGATTGAACGACTACAAGGATATGATTTTGACACGGAACATCGAGCGGGCACCAGCCGTCGAAATGCCGATGCTCTTTCAAGAAGACCCTGTCCGACGGACTGCCGTCATTGCTCTCGTCTGGAAGAGAAGGTTTGCCAATTGGGTCATTCCACGCCAATTCGACAAAACAGTGGTTGCACTCATGTCTCAGATTTTGCTGCCAATTTTTTTCTTGATAGAACTGAGCATGGAAAAGAAAATCCCAAAGAGATTTCGTATAATTTTGAAAATTACATAAGTTATGAATTTTTAAAGATGACGACCGAGCCTATTTTTAGCTAAAATAGACCATTCTTCTAAAATTTATTGTGGATAACCTATAATACTTATCACAAATCTAAAAACTGTTTAAAAAAGTAGAAAAGCGCTAGTTTCAGCTGGTTATATACTTAATTAAAATGTTTTTTATTTTCATGAAAAATAAAATTCTGAAAGTCTGTCAATATTTTTGCAATTTTTCAAGGTTTTCAAGGGTTGTATTTTGATTGTATCAGCTTGATGCAAAAAGACGTTGGGATTTTTAAAATGTACTTGAACAATGCTTTCTAATGATACTAAACTCATCATGCATATTCCTTCTAGAAAGGAACTAGATCACTTCAAAGATGGACATTCCCCGAAATTTCGCGATTTTCAGTACTAAATTTCTCAGTTCTATTACCTAGCAGGGAATTCCAAATTTAACTTTAAAGAGCCTTATAAGCGTTTTATCAAATGCAATTTGTTTGATCTTGCTTCTCGAACAGCTGTATTCATAAATAATTTTTAAAGGTAACCATGTTTTCTAAAGGGTACGAAATCACTTATCTACTTGTATCATGCTAATCCTTTCTTCTTTCTGTTTTTATTTGGTACATATTATGCATGTGTTCACATAATACATATATTTATTTTAGCTTTTAAGAATTATTAGTTAGTTGTATAATTATTATTATCACTTTCTAATATAACCGCTAGTATATAATACACCCACTGGCATACAATTAAAACTAAAATTGTGATATTTCAATTTTAGTAAAATCTGAATTATGATCTCATATTTTTCTTATTAGAATACCATCAATTTATTTTGTTACACATGATTTTTTAAAGCATTTTGACATAAAAAACATCTGGCACTTTATTTTTTCATTTTTAACCTGGTATTTGCAAAATTTATTTTTATGTATTAGATTTATGGTTTTATTACACAGTATTCTACCCAACTACCCTGATAAATGAACTAAAAAGGTGTTTTGAAAATTTAGCAGATTAATAAATATTGTAAAAAAAAGTTACAAAGAAGACCCAAAAGATTATTACATAAATATTTATGGTAAGGAAAAGGTTTCCAGTGTATCTTTTCTTGCCATGAAGACACACAGTTTTATAAATGAACAGCGTTTAAATTGCAGACCATTTGTAGGACAAAATTTATATTTTTTAAAAGCCAAATTAGTTGCAAAACTTCCTTCTTTGTATTAATGTCTCGTCTTCTGCTTGTGTAGTTTATATGTAAAAATAGTACTGAAAAGAAAGTCTTGATTCTGTTTGTGATTTAGTAATTTATTAATATGACTGCATTGTGTACGATAGGTGAAGTACTTCAAGAGAGATGTGATAACACAAGTTTTACATCAAAAATCGGATTATTACCTATTGCTAGTTTTAGCAATTCAGAAAAAATCTTAATCGCATTGCGATCTGGAGTTAACCAAGACCTGATAGATACTGTATGTCAACATCATAAATGTAAGTTTTTGTTATATTACGAAAACTACCAAGTGAAGTGTGCTGACCCATTCTTGGTACATAAGAGGCCCGTTAAATCTAGAAGCTTGCGTGCCATCAGTCTGATATTTTATGAACAGCACAACAGTAACATTTATACTCTTATTCCTGGTCAGAAATTGTGTGTGCGATGTTTTGATAGAATTGGCAACTTGCATACATCTGATACAGAAACAACTCCTCCGAAGAATACAACTACGTCGACAGTAGAAAACGACTGCGAGTTTGAGCTGCCTGAGGAAACCCTTGAAAAAGCAAATCAGACATTAGAAAGCTTAGGTGAGACACCAGTTAAAAGAAGCAAATTCAATACTCGTCAAATTGAGAAAAAGATATCGACGAAGGTGGAGAAAGTCACTAGAAGATTAAACATACAATTTAAGAAGGGATTAGGCATCAAAGAGTCACCTTCGCCTTCCACATCCAGAGACACAATCGACAGCGATGTTATAGAAAATTCTACATCCCTTATGATACTTGTTGATGAAATGAAAAATAAGTTTCATAGTAGCTGCTCATATGAAGAGAAACTTAGCATCCTTACACTTGTACCAGAGCATTGGAGCATAGAAGAAACTAAAGCCAGATTTAAGGCCACATCATACATGGTCAGACTGGCAAGAAAAATAAAAGAAGAACATGGAATTCTGGGAAGAAGACCACCAAGAGCTTCGGGCAGACAACTCTCTGAGGATGTGAAGAAGACCATAATTGACTTTTACCGTTCTGAAGAAAATTTCCGAGTTTTCCCGGGAAAGAAAGACGTGATTGCAGTAAAGGATCCTAATACAGGGAATAAGGTGCATCTGCAGAAACATCTTATTTTGTCAAGTTTAAAAGAACTCTATGTAGATTTCAAGCAAAAAACCCTGCTGAAAATAGGATTCTCCTCATTTGCTGCTCTCCGACCAAAAGATTGTGTGTTAGCTGGTGCGCCAGGAACACACAATGTTTGTGTATGTGTGCACCATCAGAATCCCAAACTCAAACTTCATGCACTCAGTGACAGCAATATCAACTTTCAGTACTTTCTGCAGAGTTGCGTGTGCTCAGCTGAAGAAGAAGCATGCATGATGCATGCGTGCCATAGCTGCCCTGGTCTTCAGAATATTAAGGAACTTATGCAAAATCATGATTATTTTAATACACATGACGAGATGAGCTTTTGCCAGTGGACTCACACAGATAGATCCACACTTTTAACTGTAACAATGGCAGCCGAAGATTTCATTGAATCTCTCAGCAGTGAAATCTGGGAATTAACAAAACACCATTTTGTGTATAAAGCACAGGCAACTTTTCTTACTGCTAGTAAAGAAAGACTCGGTACTGACACCTGCATTATTTTGATGGATTTTGCTGAAAACTACAGTTTCATTGTTCAAGATGCAGTTCAGTCTTTCCATTGGGACCACACACAGTGCACTTTGCATCCTTTTGTAGTTTACACAAAAACAGATGGTTCCACACTACAAGTGAAAAACTTTTGCATTGTAAGTGATGGTTTAAAACATTCAACAGCAGCCGTGAACTTATTTATGGACCGAGTATTGGAAAAAGTGAAGACATGTTATCCCCAGATCCAGAGAGTTATGTACTTTTCCGATGGTTGTGCTGGACAATATAAGAACAGGTAAAAGTAAGCTACTACAGCCAAAGAACATTTTATATTCTGTTTTTACATTTAAGGTTTAACTTTGCTAACCTTGCTAATCATGACAAGGATTTCCATCTGAAAGCAGAGTGGCACTTTTTTGCCACTAGCCATGGGAAGAGTCCTTGTGATGGACTTGCTGGTACTATAAAAAGAATGACTGCTAAGGCTAGTTTACAACGCCCCTTAGATAGCCAGATTCTCAACCCAATAGATGTATATAACTATGCAGAGCAAAACATACAGGGAATTCAGTAAGTTGATATTTTATACATAAAACTAAATAATTTAGTTTCACAATCACTGAATGTATTAGTCATGCAATAATGATATTAGTATGGCAAGATCAGTTTATAATTTTCCAATATTTCCAGATTCATTTGGGTTACTGCTGCTGAAATTGAAGAACATGACTCAAAGTTGAGAGAACGATACACCCATGCAAAAAAAGTCGCAGGAACAAGGAAGTATCATTCTTTCATACCAATATCCTCAAACCAATTAGAAGTTAAAGTAATTTCAAATAGTTCCAGCCCTGGGATTATTTTCAGAATTTTGGACTGACTTTATGGAGATATACATATATGGTATATTATATTGTAATGTAGTAGCATTACTTACAATTTAATACTGTTGCTTAAAAGTTAAAATTTGTTTTTTTACGAACATATATAACAGTGATATGTAGAAAAACCAGAAATAAAAAAAAACTTATCAGAATAGAAGTAGAGAAGTGTTTTGGTACCCTTTAGAAAACATAGCTACCTTAAAAAATTATTTATGTATACAGCTGTTTGAGAAGCAAGATCAAACAAATTGCATTTGATAAAACACTTATAAGGCTCTTTAAAGTTAAATTTGGAATTCCCTGCTAGGTAATAGAACTGAGAAATTTAGTACTGAAAATCGCGAAATTTCGGGGAATGTCCATCTTTGAAGTGATCTACTTCCTTTCTAGAAGGGATATGCATGATGAGTTTGGTATCATTAGAAAGCATTTTTCAAGTACATTTTAAAAATCCCAACGCCTTTTTGCTTCAAGCTGATACAACCAAAATACAACCCTTGAAAATCTTGAAAAATTGCAAAAATATTGGCAGACTTTCAGAATTTTATTTTTCATGAAAATAAAAAACATTTTAATTAAGTATATAACCATCTGAAACTAGAGCTTTTCTACTTTCTTAAACAGTTTTTAGATTTGTGATAAGTATTATAGGTTATCCACAATAAATTTTAGAAGAATGGTCTATTTTAGCTAAAAATAGGCTCGGTCACCATCTTTAAAAATTCATAACTTACGTAATTTTAAAAATTATACGAAATCCCTTTGCGATTTTCTTGTCCACACTCAGTTCTTCAAAGAAAATAATTGGCACCAAAATCTGTGACATGAGTGCAACCACTTTTATTAAATTTTTGTCGAATTGGCGTGGAATGACCCAATTATTAAGAACTACTATCGTCAACGACAACTGGTTGCCGGAAGAATTGCAACGACAGCAGGAGGCTGATCCCGAATTAAAAATGGTACTGGAATGGAAGCGTGTGGGAGAAAGGCCTGCCTGGGAAGCTGTCAGCCCTTTCAACAGAACCCTAAAAGCATATTGGGCCCAATGGGAGTCCTTGAAGGTGGAAGATGATCTCCTGAAGCGAGTGCTGGAGAGTGAAGATGGCACCACCATTAGGTCTCAGTTCGTGGTTACAAGGAGCCGAGTGGCTACAGTATTGCGACATCTCCATGACGGTGCCTCAGGTCACTTCGTTGTGAAGAAGACTTTGGAGAAACGTTAGAGAGCGTTTTTATTGGGGCAATTGTAAAGAAGACGTGAAAGAGTGGTGCCGAAAATGCGAAGTTTGTGCCACTGGTAACGGACCCTTGGGGAAACGAAGAGCACCTATGAGGCAGTACAATGTGGGTAGTCCTCTGGAAAGAATAGCTATAGATATTGCCGGACCATTTCCCGAAACCGACGATGGGAATAAATACATCTTAGTGGCAATGGACTATTTTACCAAATGGCCAGAAGTATATCCCTACCAAACCAGGAAGCCGCGACTGTTGCTGATGTACTAGTCAAGGAGTTTTTCAGTCGTTTCGGAGTGCCTATGGAGCTGCATTCGGACCAAGGCCGCAATTTTGAGTCTGCACTCTTTGGAGAAGTCTGTCGATTGTTGGGCATTCGCAAGACTCTGACAACACCGTTACATCCGCAGTCCGATGGAATAGTAGAACGCATGAATCGGACAATGGGCAAATATTTGGCGAAGGTAGTCTCCGATCATCAACGAGACTGGGATCAATACCTACATCTGTTCCTGATGGCTTATCGTGCATCGGTTCACGAAACAACCGGTCAGTCACCAGCGTCAGTGATGTTTGGTCGTGAGCTACGGTTACCGTGTGATCTGGAATTTGGATGTCCACTCGCAGAACAGGAGGTAGCCGGAAATGATTATGTTGTCAACTTAAAGAAGAAGTTGGAGGATATTCACGACCGAACCCGAAACACTAGCCGAATCTCGAGTGACCGAATGAAGACTTTGTACGATGTGAAAGCCCAAGAAGGAGGGTTTCAAGCTGGAGAGCTTGTCTGATTATATAACCCGCAAAGACGTCGTGGCTATTCTCCAAAGTTACAGCGAAATTGGGAGGGCCCATACCAGGTGGTGAAACGAATAATGACTTGATTTATCGCATCCAGAAATTGCCAAGAGGGAAACCAAAGGTGGTACACTCCAATCGTCTGCCGCACTATGAGGGAAATAATAACGTAGTCCCGGATCGAGAAGATGACGCTGAGGTGGCTGTCAATACCGTAAGGCCTGAAGATGATCAGCCAACCTTTGGAGAATTTATGGCTGCGTTTTCCGGAACTAGAAAAGCCCGATTCGGAGTCACGACCGAGATGCAACAAGATCTCTACCGGGTCCCTTATGATTATTCCATTGCCCACTGTGTCTCCGAGGACCTCCACATGTCCAGGGGGATCGCAGTAGTGTTTAGAAATAAATTTGGACGGCTGAATGAACTTCGAAAACAGAATCCCTCTGTTGGCAAAGCCTTACACTTGCCGGATCATGACCGCTCCATTTACTACTTGGTAACCAAGCAGTTTTACTACCAGAAACCGAGTTACGCCGACCTGTGGAGGGCATTATGGGATTTGAGGACCGAGTTGCTTACCAGGGGTATTAACAAATTGGCAGTTCCCAAACTCGGCTGTGGGCGGGACCAGTTGGATTGGAGAATCGTTGGAAACCTGCTGGAAGTTATTTTTAGAGATACAGATGTGAAGATCTTAGTCTGTAGCTTCGATCCCCAGCCCGCATCAAGGCCAACAAAGAGTGTAGACTGTTATTTCTACCGTAATGGAACATGTAGTCGAGGTGAAGACTGTCGATATCGTCACGACCCTTTCTACAGAAACCAGAGAATAAAACCTGTTCTGGGACAGAACAGACTTGAAGAGGGGGCAGTGTAACGAATAGTAAACCCACATATGACGTCATCAAACATTCTAGAAGTATGAGTCATCAACTGTATGACTCATCAATAACACCTGCATGTATGACTCATCAATCAACAGCTGCAAGTATGACTCATCAACACGTCATCGAACATTCTAGATGTATGAGTCATCGTATGAAAGATATAAATTGAGATCGCCAGTAGGAGGGGGCAGTTAATGTTTGACCGGCATAGTGAAATGTACTCCGAATAATTAGTTAATAATTGTTGTAATACATAAATAGTTTTATATAAATAGTGCTCAAATAAATTTGTAAATATCTAGTATTTAAAATAATAGTTCGTTAAATAGTTTATAGTTATAGTGTTTTTAATTAAGTGCATTGTAAATAATCTTTTCTTTATTAATGGACGATTTAAACAGCATTTTTATTATTATTTTAAAAAGAACGTTACAGTATATCAATCGGTACAGGTCGTAGGCGGAGTTTTCTGGAATTTTTAATTAAAAACTGAAAATAAAAAAGCCACAGGAAAGAAGATCAACACACGAGCAGATAACATGTATCTCATTTCAATATTGATTATCGTTCGGATATCATTCAAAAGAGATTGCGAAGGGTATTAAGTCTCCCTAAGGGCCAAGGGAAACGAATAGCAAATTACACGATTATATTATTCAGTGTAGACACTCTAAAATTCCTTACCGTTCCATTTATCAACTCCGGGGGGTTTTATTTATTAAAACAACGAAAATGGTTTTTTTTCTGCAGAGATTTTAAATATCATTTTTATAGGGATGAAGCAGCGTTAATCATGCATAAAAATGAAAAGAAACTGTACGCGAAGAAAGTTGCTTGTAGGTATGAATAAGTCGTGAATGGTTGAAATAATAAAGAGAACTTGGAACTTCTAAAAATTCTTTACGAGAAGTTTTTGAAAGAAATTTGGATGTTTAAAAATTACTGCTTGCTGAATAAAGTATCAAAGTCTTTACAACGTTTTGGAGGTAACGTTATCAATTCAAGGTTTATGCTTAAATTGGTATATTCTTTGGAACAACTCCGTGTAATTCGAGTATTATATATATGTAATTAGCAATTAGAGGTGACAAAACGATAAAAGGAGGTTCATTTCTATGGTTTGACGATATAAAGTTTCCTTTGCATAATCATATTCATATATGGCATCTTGCATTCTTGCAATGATTATGTTAACGCGGGACGTTGTTTCTAAAATTGAAAGACCGAATAAGAGACGTCTGTAAAGCTACCAGCACCATTACAGTAGAAACTGTTTTAACCTTCTAACTATATTCATAATTAAAGGCTCTTTAAAAGCAAAAACTAATTTTTAGACTCGATTTTCTTTAAATTGCGGGTTCCGTCAGCTTTAAAAAAGTTAGCAGCATCCACTAACGAAAACGGAGCTTAACAGCCTTGAAACGAAATGTTTATTTCAGTACAATTAAAGGGTCTTAAAGGCTATTTAAATACCTAACAAATAACTTTTATGAAATAAATAAAGATTAGTAAAAGTTTCACAGTTTTATTAAAATATAACCTGACAATATTGTTTCGACAGCTATGCTGTCATTATCAAAGGTAATATAATTATAAACAAACACGTCGCTAAGGTAGATACAAAAATAGGTAACTATAGATAAAATAATAATAATCAGAATTAAATATCTAATACTTCCAGTAACGGAGAATTACTGAGCTCAAGTTGTTCATTCATTAAAGGTACCCTGAGTTTGTGTTTGTATATCTCAAAGGCTTCTAAAATGTCTAATTTGCGTTTGTTATTACAAAAATGTAGGAATTTAATATTATTTTGAGGAGTCATTGTGTGATTTTGTTCTAAAAGGTGTTTGGCGTAATTCGGTTTTTCAGGATGTTTATTTTTGTAATGACGTACGTGTTCTTTATATCTTATGTCAAAATTTCGAAGTGTTTGTCCAATATATACCGAACTACAAAAAGAACAATTTAAACGGTAAATGCCCGATTTCATGATATCATGTGTTCTGTCTTTAGCATTAAATAAAAATGAAAAAGTGTTAGTGTTGGTTTTAAATGTTATTTTATAATTGTTGGTTTTTCTTAGTATATGTGCAATTTTTTCTGATATTTTGCCAAAATATGGTATAGATATGTAATTTGTGTCTTCTGTTTGATCGTCAATGGGATATATTCTTTTGATAGCTAACCTATAATCTTTTGCTTAATTAAAGTGTCAATCATGTTCGGATTGTAATGATTTGCATGTGCTAGTTGTTTAATGGTTGATATCTCTTTGCTAAAATTTGATTTTGTTAGTGGAATAGTTAAAGCCCTGTGTACTAATGATTTGTAGGCGGCTATTTTATGTGTATTATGGTGACAAGATTCATTTGGTATTGTTATGTCTGTTTGTGCTGGTTTTCTGTATATGGAAAATTCAAATAGATTGTCTGCGTTAATCTTAATATTTAAGTCTAGAAAGTTTATAGTCCTGTTTTGTTCTGTTTCTAGTGTAAATTTTATGTTAGGGTGGATACTGTTAATAAGAATTAAAAATTCATTGATAACCTCAAAAGAACTGTCAAAACAAGCTAAAATGTCATCAACATAACGAAACCAGAAAATAATGTGTTTAGAGAGGTTTAATTCAAATATTCGATCTTCGAACTTGTCCATAAATATGTTAGCTAATAGAGGACTTAGAGAATTACCCATAGGTAAACCATCCTTTTGTAAATAAATTATGTTATTAAAAGTGAAATAATTTTGACTTATACAAAGGTCAAATAATTGAATTAACTCTAACCTTTTAACTAATTCTATATTACTATTGATCAAGAAACTATCTAATAAACGAATACATTCTTGTGGGGGTATTCTGGAGAACATGTTGCAAATATCAAAACTAACAAGTTTTGAATGTGGTGGAAGGTGTATGTTTTGCAGCTTATCTACTAATTCTAATGAATTTCTAACAGAGCATTTCGATTTGTAACCTATCGTGTTAATAATCTGGTTCAGTTTTTTGGATAAAATGTGATTAGGTGCATTGATGTATGATACAACTGGTCTTATTGGCATATTCTGTTTATGTGTTTTGACTAGTCCATATAGTTTAGGTGGTTGTGGGTTTTTATTAATGATTTGTTGCTTTTCTAATTCTGATTACAATCCGAACATGATTGACACTTTAATTAAACAAAAAGATTATAGGTTAGCTATCAAAAGAATATATCCCATTGACAATCAAACAGAAGACACAAACTACATATCTATACCATATTTTGGCAAAATATCAGAAAAAATTGCACATATAGGTACTAAGAAAAACCAACAATTATAAAATAACACTTTTTCATTTTTATTTAATGCTAAAGACAGAACACATGATATCATGAAATCGGGCATTTACCGTTTAAATTGTTCTTTTTGTAGTTCGGTATATATTGGACAAACACTTCGAAATTTTGACATAAGATATAAAGAACACGTACGTCATTACAAAAATAAACATCCTGAAAAATCGAATTACGCCAAACACCTTTTAGAACAAAATCACACAATGACTCCTCAAAATAATATTAAATTCCTACATTTTTGTAATAACAAACGCAAATTAGACATTTTAGAAGTCTTTGAGATATACAAACACAAACTCAGGGTACCTTTAATGAATGAACAACTTGAGCTCAGTAATTCTCCGTTACTGGAAGTATTAAATATTTAATTCTGATTATTATTATTATATTATCTAGTTACCTATTTTTGTATCTACCTTAGCGACGTGTTTGTTTATAATTATATTACCTTTGATAATGACAGCATAGCTGTCGAAACAATATTGTCAGGTTATATTTTAATAAAACTGTGAAACTTTTACTAATCTTTATTTATCTCATGATTATGGAGTTCCACAAAGTAAGGCTGGAAACAATAAACAAAAATAATTTTTAAGCTCTATTTTTCTGAAATTGCTAATTCTGTCAGCTTTAAAAAAAGTTAGCAGCACTCGCTAACGAAAACGAACCTTAACAGCCTTGAAACGAAACGAAACGTTTATTACGAACCAATTAAAGGCTCTTTAAATCCTCAAAAATTAAAATCTAGGCTCTATTGCTTTTGAGATTACGGGTTATGACAACTTTGAAAAAAGTTAGCAGCGCCCAATAAAGAAAACGGAGCTTAACAGCCTTGAAACGAAATGTTTATTACAGAACTTATTACAAGACTCTTTGAAGGTTATTTAAATATTCAAAAATTAATTTTTAGGCTCGATTTTTTTTGTGTTGAAACTCAGAAAACTAGAAAATTGAGTGTGTCCACCAGCGTAAAGTGGTACAATACAAGTGCTGTACATATATAAATGATAGTAAGCCGCTGGCCAGTGGCGTTTTACAGCACTTGAAGAGATACATATTCGTCTTGTCCAAGATATCGGAACTAATTGTTTCATATATAGATAGATATGGTACATGTCGATTTGGTTACACGCAATTTCGATCACCAATTAACAGTGCTAATTAGTGAACTCTAACAACTTTATGGTTTGTTGTTGTGGAAATGTATAAAGCACCCTTCGAAGGATGTTTGGCATTTTTAATCTATGGTATTCTGTTATATATTCAAGTATATACAGGCCAAAAGTTCTTCACCGGTTCCTGTTAACTTCTGAAATATTTGAAATATTGTAAGGAACTTTGTAGCAATTTATAACAAGAAACGAAGCACTAACTTTTGAATGAAAAAAGTTAACTTAATTTTCCAAATTGGCGCCTGGGACTCTTTATTCTGAAGGTTTTATAATGCAAAATATATTGCTGTTGAAGTTTGAAGATGAAGTTATTAAATATATTCCAATTCCCAAAATCTAATAGGCCGCCATATTGTCTCGACAATGATACCATCTTTAAACTTTAGTAAAGTATTTAACATTGCTAGACCTTCAAAATGAGGTGTCACTTGACACTCTTTTGTATTAAAAAAAGCAAAATAGCGACCCTTGGAGAAAGAGAAAAAAAATCTAACGAGCTGCAATCTTTAAGCTTTAAAATAAGATAAGTCACTCGATCACTTTCGTATTTAATAAAAAAACGCCGAAGATGGTATATCAAATGTTTCGGAAGTTGGCAAGAAGGGGGGAACGGGGGTTATTATTCTACACTGTATATAGTTATTAGCGTTACTATTTCAGTTGTTCGATGATAAAAGACGATGCTTAAACAACACTTAACGCTTCCTATAAAAATAAAAAGATCTAGGTAATCATTTCCAGTACGGGAAAAAGTTCCGGGCCAAGTTAGTAGGCTTCATAATTATGATAATTCATTCGATATAAGTAACTCAGAAATTAAAGATCTGATTTAGATCAAATTTAGTATGAGGTGTTTTCGCTCTCAACAACAAACTAATGCTGCGTTCGGTATTTCAACTCTTTTTGCTTTGATAGTTCTATTTCCATAGTTATAATTAATTACAATCATGGAAACTATGGAAACCGAGCTCTTCGAGTAAATAGATCTGAAATACCAAACGCGGCTTAAATTGGTGCTTTTTGTGTTTGTGATAATTGTAGATGGCGGTTTGGCATTTTGAGACATGATCACACCATTGGATGCAGATTTTCGTTAAAAAATGTAGGTATACGTGATTGATGCACTACTGGAAGTAAGGCATTCTAAGCTCTATCATTACATTGTGAACACATGTTTTGTCGTCTACTATTAGCAGTGGCAGAATTTGGGGTGGCAAGGAGTAATTGCCCCCCCAATGTTGGGACAACTAAGAAAATATTTGCTTCATCATTGGATATTTAAATGAATCCAATTTCAAGAGCTTTTGCTCCTCCAATAACAGACCTGAAATCCCGCCACTGACTATTCGACAATCTGATATTAGGTTAGTTATTAATTGAAATTTATACATATTTCAATGATATAAATTCTTGAAGTTAGCAAGAATTTGTAAACATAAATAATTTTGTTTCTGTAACTTAACGTTATCTATCCTCCTATCAACGAACATTTTGTTTTGGACTGAGTAGTTAATTATTTAATAAAATATCTAATTAATAATTGGGATGGTTTGTATCAAAGACAAATTCATTAGAAAGAAAACTGAAATTATAGACATTCCTGTTTTACTTACCACGACCAACAGACCCACCCATTGCATCCCTATGATTCATACTTTATCCGACCTTTTATCCACCTTATTAATGAAAATAAGCATTTTAACAATAATAATTATTTCCTACGCCCTAATAGGTAAAAACATTATTTCACAAACTCAAAACAATATTTACGAAAACGAAAAATAGAGGAAGTACCAATACCAATACCTCTTATAGGCCTATAAGCAAATCCTGGCACGACTGCAGTTAATGGCCTAATTAAGGTTAATTCATCAGTATTTCGCGTCCGTTACATAACATCTAGATGAAATTCACAGGATTTGTAGAGAAAAAACCGTACTTCAAGAATATCTTTGTCAGCCTTACCCCATCCTGGCAGAAGTGCTTTAAATAATTGAACATACATATTTTATATGCAGGGAATTCGAATTTTGAGTGATATACAATTCACACTGTATGTGGCTTGGAGATAAGAGTTACGTGGATACGATTACGGCTATAAAGTTACAAACATACTGAAAAACAAATTTACCACGCACGCTAGCATGTCCACCTATTTCATTCCTCTTACCGAGGTTGCTGAGTCCAACCATAAAGGTGATTTTTGCATGAGCTTAGTCTATAAAGAGACCTACTGACAAACAAAATTTGAATTTTAGTACACAGACTGTGCAGGTTTTGAGATTAGGTTCTTCAATAAGTGGTTTTTGTTTGGCACATGATTGAATTGGTTATCAAGTACGTCTACTAATGGATAACATAACGGGGGACCGTTGCAGACTTGGTTTGGAACAGTTGGTGGTAAGTTGGTTTAATAAATTTTAGATACGAAAAAAGCGCGCATGTTAAAAAAACTACATTAGTCTATCCGCGTCTGGATTATAAATAACTAATACAATCATGAAATATATAAAAATTAATAAAAAGTTTCACTATATTTATTAAATTATATACTGACAATTGCTTCGACAGATAAGCTGTCATTATCAAAGGTAATACGAATATAAACAAACACGTCGCTAAGTGTTTATATTCATATCACCTTTGATAATGACAGCTTAACTGTCGAAATAATTGTAAGGTTAATCTTTATTTATTTCATGATTATGGAGTTCCACAATGTAAGGCTCCAGACTATAATATAAAAACTAATATAATATTCATCGTTAAGTGCTTACAACAAATCTCAAAAATAGAAAGAAAACTGTTTCTCGATCTGTTAGAAAGCATGATTTCGTATCGTAATATATATCATAATAGAACATAATTATTAATTATGTGGAATTAACGGTTAGGTACGTATTAGCAGACTAAAATAAAATAAGCTGGATCTTAGAAACCTACGTTTTACAGAAATTGATACATACCAATACAATGAAGATTTTGATCTTCAAGAAGAAGCGACACTTTAATAGGTTAGAATGAAAGCTTTTCTATTATTTTTACTATTGCGTCAAACTATATTTCCTATAAATACCCTCAAGGAATATTACCTTGGTACGAATTAAATAAAATTGGTTTGTTATTCTTTTATATCTCTTTTGACATCTTCATACAGTACTACTATAATAACATTGATTTACATAGATTTAGACACGACAAAATGTCAAAGGCCGCAACACACAATAAAATTATTGATATCAAGTGACTAATGAATGTTATTATTACTTATTACAATGGTCACACTTTACTAATTTTATAAACACAAGGTCATTTACACACGTTTCCATTTGTAAATAGTTCTTTGTAGTACACACGCCACGCAATGGCTTTGATAAAAGTAGTTGTTAATTAAATAGGAACAGTTATATAGTTAAAAGTCCACTGAGAATAACGAAATTTATGACGATAATTAAAATAATTGTAAGTGAGCTGTTATCACTTTTAGAATTAGGAAATTGTGCTTTGTTTGCAAAAAAAATGATCGGATGTTGACTCGTTTAACGCATGTATTTTTTTATAGAAAAAAAAGGATAGGGATAGTTTTAATTCTTTTAAATATTACTAGCCAAAATACTCCCTTTGGATGACTACTCACGTCACCCAACTACATGTCTTTCCTTTCAATTTGTATCTCTATATCTAAACGATTAGACGGATACTTCCTTTTATATACAGGGTGTCCCTAATATAACGAACAATACGTGAATACGAGATAGTTGATGTGCAGTGAACATTTTTCCTGATTTATTTGAACTAGATTCTTCATTTGCTGTTGGTCCGATTGTCTTAACGTGCTCGACAAAACTTCGGTAGACGTTTAGAAGCTTGTTTGCAGTCTAATGGGGGGCATTTTGAACATTTTTATAAAGATTGTTAAAATTAGGTAAATTAATATTAAATTAAATGACGATTTATTAAATAAGAGCAATTTCTACCATTAATCCATTTTATTTCAAACAGAAAACGCCTTCGAATAAACTTTGATAATAAAAGTAATTAGTTTGATGAACTATCATCAAACGTTTGGAACTTTTTTGCAACTATGCAGTTTATAACAAAAACGCTTATTACGGTGATATGTCATGGTTTTTATAAAGAATATACTTCAACCAAACAAATAAGAAATGAGTCATCACAAACACGTGGGGAAAATGTAAAATGCATCTAGAATTACACGAAGGCAACTAATCTAAATGATAAAATGAACAATAAATGAGCTAGAAAGATTCATAAGCGGAACAAACCCCGTTTTAATTAAAAATAAATGTGAATGAAGAAATGAAAATGTGTTGGTTCTAGTGTACGTCACTGAATTCTTAGCAACGTGAAATTTGCACTCTTATCTTATTTCACCTCGGGTCGTATTTCTTTATTTCGGTGTGATTACGGAGATGGCTCATTTCTTGCTTGTTTGGTTGAAGTATAGTATTCGTGTTTTTAAATCAACTTATCGGAATTTTTTCTCAACTCTGCACATATCATTTTACAATGTTTTGACTAACCCAATGCTGGATGACTTATTATTTATTAACAAATTGATGCAAAATATAACAGGACCGTATTAGCAAAAAGTATAGCAAACAATTTTTTACAAATTAAAAAATATATATTTTCATGGTAGAGTCTTTTTTCAGTTTTATATTCTACCTTGGACGTTCTTTAACCGTTTGCGTGATTGTTCGTTATTTTTGAGACACCCTGTATACTATTATATTAGACATTAGAGTCTAATCCTCTAATCTCTAACATATAAAAGAAAGTGTCCGTTTTGCTGCCTGTCTGTCTGTGTCCGGTTAGCGTATTTCCTAAATATACTTGGTCGCAGCACCGGACACGCCCATCCCAATTTTTATTGGTTATTTCAATATATACGCGATTGTGGCACAGTTTATGAATTATACACGGACGCAGAGACTGGCCATTCGCGAATTAATATGTATAAAACATACACGAATTCAGAAAATGTCATTACATCTACTTCATGCTAGCGCAGCATAACTTCATGAAACCTACGCAAATTCATAAAACCTAACCTATAAAGACTGTGTTAACTAACTTGAAGTAAAATCGCCTGTCCAATTATTACTTAACCATAAACTATGGATCGCATTAAACGTGATTTGCAGTGTATTGCAGGTGACGACAGTGAAATAATGATTACAGACTTCGAAGAAGAATCCTTAAACTATAGTGCGCGTATACAGATGAACTTATCAAGAAATGTCGAAGGCGCCGACGAGGAGGAATATAGTAAACAGTGTAATTTATGGATACAAAAATTTTCAGAATTGACCAAGACGCAATGGGTTGTGAGAAGTACTTGGCCCAATCTGACTAAATTAAAATACCGAAAACAGTACGTCTGTCATCATACGAGTTTCAATAAAGTAGAGGATAAGAAGCGAAAGCGGGAATCTACTAGAAAAAAAGGAAAGGGCTGTGAGGCAATTATAGATATTAAAATTAAAAAAGTGAACAAAAACACTATTAAGAACGATAAACTTTTGAAGCTGGGATTGTCAACTATCATTTTGGTATGTTGGTATTGTTGGTACCTACTTCCCTAGTACAGATACCTTACACGCACCTGCGTACGCCACGCGCATTTTGTTTTCCTGTTGAGTTTATCAAAAAATTCTCGGACAGGTCGATTTTTAATTTAACCCAATAATTTTAAATGGCACCCTATTTCTCCGGCTTTACCGTGGAAGTGACATCTATTAGCTTTTGATTTTTGAATGAAAGACGTCGTGTATATTATTACATTTTAGATTAATTTATAATTTTCTTAATGCAGTTCTGAATGCTTAATGGAAATTATGCGTATCTATGATGTATTTCCACCAACCTAACTTCCAGCTCATATGTTATAATAATTATTAACTTTATCTTTTAGATATCATTTAAGCACAGTCACTTAATTCATGTCGCAGAAGCTTTCAGCTTTTTAAAAATGTCGCTGGAGACAAAAGCACAGTTTATAGAATATTTTGAAAGTGGGCTAACTCCCGCGACCGCAAGAAACATGCATGAGATGAGACTTATGAGCAACCCTTCTGAAACAATAATAAAAGTTCTAGCAGATTCTCAAATAAATCCAAGGGATCGAGAAATTAGTAACTTATACGAAACGTGGAGGTAAATTGACTATCATGTTCATTTAATAATTCAAATACCTATTTTTCAAAGTATTTTCTTAAAAATAAGCTTTTTAAAATTCTAGGCGCCACAACTATGGCGATAGAACTGTGGATTCAACAATTTCAGTTTTAAAAAGAAAGAAGCAGTATTATCTGGATCAAGGTTTCGACGTACACATCAGTGAAGAGCCTTTGGTGGTGTTAATTATAAGCCCTATAATGAAAAGGGCACATGAACATAAACGAGCTGCAGAAATATGTTTCGTCGACTCAAGTGGGTCCTGCGATCAATCTGGTACAATTATCACATTTATAATCACCGCTAGTGCTGTAGGAGGTATACCGCTAGCATGTTTATTGCATACAGCTCAAACTGAAAATGACTATAAGCTTGCCTTCGGTATTTTGAGGAAGATGTTACCACGTGGTTTCGGAGGAAGTGGAAGTCCAAAAGTTTTTATGACCGATGACTCCACCGCTGAAAGAAACGCATTAAGATATATTTTCCCAGAAGCAACTTTGCTTCTTTGCTCCTTTCATGTAGCCCAAGCGGTGTGGAGGTGGTTATGGGAAACTAGAAATAAAATCCATAAAAATGACAGGCAGAAAATTATGTTGGAATGTAGGCGCATATTATATGCTGCAAATGAAATTGAATGCCAAGAAATATACGATGAGCTAATCGAATCATGGAAAAAATATGCAAACTTTGTTAACTATATTGAAGGATTGTGGGTCAGGCGAAAAGAGTGGTGCCTTTGTTACCGATCTGATTTATGTACTCGAGGAAATAACACCAACAACATGGTAGAAGCATCAATACGAATAATGAAAGATATTATACTTGCAAGATGTAAAGCATTTAATATGGTGGCATTACTTGAGTTCATTGTTGAGGTACTAGAAAAGTATCATACTAGAAGGTTGTTATCGTATGCTAATCACAGACAAAGTAAAAACGAAGTATTATATTTAAAATTGATGAAAAGCACTGCGGACCTAGAAGTGAAATACGTAAGTGAACAAATTTATCTGGTAAATTCTTCTAAAGACCCCAAAATGTTTTACACTGTTTTGATTAATTGTGGCCTATGTGACTGTGTAAGCGGATCTGGAGGCGCCTACTGTAAACATTTATGCGCAGTGGAGAAGCAGATTGGTCAGCAGTTTCATACGTGTCCACTATTAACCCCAAAAGAAAAAACAGAATTGGCTTATATTGCCACAGGTGAAAAAACTACACAATTTTTTAACACTATGATGAGGGTGAATAATGATGATAAAGAAAACAATAAGGCTTCAACGAGTACTTTACACAATGATGAAAACTTAAGTACCACTAATATTGCAAGAAAAACCGAAACACAGATTGAAAATTCTAGTGCAGAACCTGTTCAATCTCTTAAAGGTACGTATTTAATATCTAGTCCCTACGCTTTCCTAACTAATGGATTAATGATTTTACAGACAATCAGCTCGTGGATGCAATACAAAATTTAAAAAGTGAATTGGACCGTATTATTCCTCTAGCAACCAATGCATCACTGGTAAACAAACTTACGCATAAATTACGTGGAATTACAACAAGTAGCCAAATGGACTCATTTTTGGCTGGTCAACTTAGCCATAATTTTAAAAAGGGGAGATATATAAGCGTACAGCCTACCTCCAAAAGTAGACGTCGAAGCGATTTAAAATTGGGTTCAAAGCGAGTGCAAAGTGGCAGGCCTTCTAAAGCAGAGAAAAATATTAGAAAATTAAAAGGAAAACGATGCCATGCACTTTCAGATAATATTATTCAAAATAAGCCCAATGCAAAGATCCATTAAATAAATAAAATCCGTTTTGTTTATGTTTGTTAAAAAAATAAACGAGTTTAGTTTTGTATTTCATGTCTTTTTTTTTTGTTTTACCTATAACATTTTACTTTTTACTGCTTGAGTAACGATATTTTAAATAATTTGCTAAGGATTGTATAATTTGTATAGTCGAAGGCAGAAATGAGTTGCGTCCGTGTATAATTCATAAACTGTGCCACAATCGCGTATATATTGAAATAACCAATAAAAACTGGGATGGGCGTGTCCGGTGCTGCGACCAAGTATATTTAGGAAATACGCGTCCGGTTATATACTTCGATAAGTAACCTGGTGACAGCAGGGATCAAGAATAAACTACGCAAACGTTCGCGTCGGAAGTGCTGAGTAGATGTGCTGTATGCGGCCAATGCTTTGCCTGCATCCCAGGGGAAGCAGTGCACATCGGCTAGTATTGCATGTTATTAAAAATTGATTTATTTAAAACAAGCCCGAGAAAAGTTCATAGTTTATGCAACCAAGGTAAAATTAATAATATACAGACACTTGGATGGAAAATCGAAACTTAATCCTGACTTGGGAGATTTGATATCAGATATGATATGATACAAAGTTTGAGAGCGAGACACTTAATTTCAAGGTCTTGTGTTTCGGCCTCGCTTTGGGAACCATTTTGTTACCCGTCCACGTGTCATAACGATCATCTAATATTTTTCGCTATTTTATTACAGAATTTCCATTTTTACTTATTGTACTAAAATTTTCTTGCGCTACCGATCTGATTTTACTTGTTTCCCGATTTGTTATTTGCCACAGTGAGTTAAAGTTACTTGAAACAGAACTGTTATACCGTGATATCAAAAATTATCTTGGTCAAGGGTGGTTATGGAATATAAAACGGTTGTCTTAGTTTGAGTTTTTGCATCTTTATTAGTCAATTATCATTATTATTAAGTCAAACTAAGACAACCGTTTTATATTCCATAACCACCTTTGACCAAGATAATTTTTGATATCACGGTACCTCATAACATGTCTGGGTGCTGATGTTGTTATGAAGAGAAATGAGTATAAAAGTTGGTTGTGAAGCGGTTATTGTGAACATACCGCAAGACATAACTAACCTTACTTTTGTTATTTGGTGACAGCTAACGCATAGAACTTGCTAACGCATAAGGTTAGTATATTTTGCGGTTATGTCCACAATGAGCGTTTCGCAGTCAACGTCGACGTCAAATTGAAAAAAATCATTATAAAAACATTTTTTTATTTATTAAAGAAGTTGTGGTAGGTTAGTCTGAGCCAAAACTTATGGAGCTGTGCTATTTTGACAAATATAAATAATTACATAGTTTTGCTTTAAATAATGGCTCTAACGATACTAGTTTTATTAGAAAACATGCGAAAGGAATTTTAGTTATTATTTATATGTATATATTTTTAGTTAATTATTAGTCTTTTTAAAGTCAGAGATTAACTTTTGACTATCTAGTTCAAACTTAAGAATGTGAAGAAATGACGAAAAAAACAATTCTTCTAACCAGAAATTTCATTCTGTTTACTTTTTTATTAGTTAAAATAAAATAACATTACTATGTAAACACTAAAAAATAAAGAAATCTCTCTAGAATATAAATAAATTATACGCTTCTAGAGTAGTGAAAAAGTGACAACGTTGCCTTAAATTGGCACTAGTATTTCGTTTGTTGTTCTGATGAAAATAAACTAATGCACTAAATGACGTTGACTCAAGTTTTGAGATTATCTTTGCAAATATATGTATATAAAACGATGGATGAAACACTATTTATTCAGGTTGATTTAAAAAGTAGCAGTAAATAATTTCCGAATTATGTAGGAGTATCTTTTTATTTAATATAACTGATTTTGTTTTCGAGATGTAAATTACGAGCGGTCAGTGGTGCTGCATGTAGCTATATAAAGCGTTTAAGTTTCCCGCTCGTCTGTCGCAATGCGACGTTGTTACTTTGCGAGCTATATAAGCGTCCTCCATTCGACAAATTCTTCGTATTAATTTTTTTTTGCAAAACTACCTTCGTAACAAATTTGAAACTTTAACGGCATAATCTTACAACGTTCTTACGTGAAATGTTTTGGTGTCAAATTTTGTTCATTATTTGTATGAAGTTATCATAATAAATGCATCAACAATTTACCATCTTGCATAAGATCGCTTGTTATTTTTAAATGCAATTTATGCGTAAGCAAACCTCCTAAACATTAAAAGTTTTTCAGAAAATAATTTTGTACATTAAAAATTTATCAACTGTACTATTTTTTACATTTTCATCATATTTTCCTACTGTCACAACTTCATCAACATGTCATTGTAAAAAATATAATAGAATCTGGATCTTAGGCGATTTTACTCACGCTACTGTGTAAAGCGCGAAAACATTTTTACATCTTAAATCAAGTTCCTAAAAAATTAGAAATGCTTTTAAAAATTCTTAGCAAAAACTAGAAATGGATTATGGGATTATGGTAGATAATGTCATGATATTTGACATACGAAAAAAGAAATTTACTACTCTATAATCTTAAATAAGCTTATTTGTGAAATTTTAAAGCGACACGTTAGATGGGTCAATTTCAAAATTATAATTTTGAGTAATTTGTCTTTTATGAAGTTAAATTTGGTTAATTATAATTAGCATGCACACTAGTACAATATATAGTCGGATAAAGTTTATTTAGAAAACTGATTTTTCCATAGAATTCAGTTAATTTTCCTTGTCCATTAAATGAAGTTCAGGCTAAAGTTAATATTTCTATAAGATCTAACCTAAAACAGACAAGGTGTATTGTAATGGAGAGGTATAAAAGTATTTCCTACCGTACTTTAGCAATAAATAAAAAATGTGTCTTCATGTTAACGAGATTCCTCAATTGGAATAAGTTTATTGTATTTCAAAATTGTATAGCTCTTGGTTAAATAATTTTGATGAAGGATTGTGAAGCTGCTTCTTTACCACAATATTGGTACTATCTTAAATGTAAGGGCTGCTTTTTATGAATGATATCAGATAAACTACATGTAATTATGTTGCGCTTTTGGACCGTACATTGAAATACTGTAATTGGCTTGAATTTCCATGTTGTTGATGCCTGAAGTTGTACAAATAATGTTTGTTAGGATATAATGTTTAAACTTGTGAAGATAGGAAGGTGTAAAAAGCTATTTTTAAATAATTAAGTTAATATACAGTTGTTTGAAAATTAAGTTAGATCATTAGATTGGAAGTTTTTTATCTATAAGATTATCTATCTAATTAGTTTTTGTATTAATTAAAATTTATAAACACTAATTTGTTTATGCTAAATTGACTTATCAAAGTTTCGTTTGTTCCATGCAAAAATTGTATCACATTCAATTGTTTCAACAAAAAGATATAAAAGCACGGCCATTTTTGTAACAAACATCAGTTGTAGAATATAATTCAGTTTAAGGTTGTGTTTATAAAAAATGTAAGCAAATCAATGTCATATTTTTGAGGTTAATGTTATTTCTGTGAAACGGCCAAGTGTTTGCATTAACTGCTACTAAAGAAAAACTTATAATTAATTATAAATGGATTTGGACTTTAATAAAAAATTAATTTACTTACCACTATTATATAATTAAATGGATTAGCAAAGCCCCTTTATGTGGAAATATTTGAAAGAGGTCGTTGACACACTTTCTTGATTTCTCTGTCGAGACGAAGGAAAGTAGAGAGCTGATATTTGGGAATTTATAAAAATAAAGTTGGCAATATTGTGGCGGCAAATATTTTAAAGTAATTAAAATATAAACGTGAGTTTTTAATATTCAGTAGTTAGTTATATTTTTAGTATTTAAGAAATATGTAGATACCAAAAGTATTAATCTCCAAATAAAGAATACTGAACTATTTTGGGATTAATAGAAAAAAAAATAATGATAGAATTAAAAAGATAGAATTTAATAACCAATTTTTTATATAATTGCATTTAAATATTCAGAGATAAATTTATAATTAATGAGCGTTTCTATCTTTTTACTTCGCAAAAAAAACAGATTTTTCTGGTATCTAGTTTCAATTTCATTTGGTTTCGTTTTTTGTTATTTGGTATTTGTTGAATAAAAAAGAAAGTTGTGTTAGTGTAGTTATCTATTGAAGCGAGTGTCCGCCTGAGAAAGCGTCAATTTGTGGAGAGTTAGACTTTTCACAACAATATACTTAGCCGGAGCATTTATTTCAATTAAAGGTAAGCAAGTAGTGCGTTGTATATTTCATCTTTGTTACGATAGCATTTGTGTCTGATAATATATATCTCTATAAGTAAAATATTATAATAATATGTATATTAGTAAAAGCATTTACTTCATTTTATTCATATGATCCAAAGTCAAAACAAATGATTCTAATGAAAATAGTTTTTATTGGCATGCTTCAATGCCATGAAGTGTATAGTATAGTAAAGTTAGTAGTATAACACTTTCGTTATCAAGACTTTTGACAATGGTTTATAAATAATGTTCGTGATGATGCCCCTTGTAGGGGAGAAAATTCGAAAACTCCTAGACAGCACAATTTCCAAAATATATGTATTTAGCATAAACGTTTGTTGTGGTGTTCTAAGTTACATAGTTAAAGGTACTCTAATATTCCAACAGGATGGCGCACTTCTGACAATACCCAAATGGGTCTGTCCAAAATCAAAGTGAATTCTTTAGACTTTCCATCTGGGTTACTGTGAAGAGTGAAGTTTATTTATCACCACCTGATAATGAAAGTAGTTGAATGAATGGGTTCGTGCCTCAATAAATAGAACAGCTAACATAACACAATCTAGAGAAAGCAATCACAATTGTTTTCAAAAGATGTCGACTGTGCATTGACAATAGGGGGTTTGAAATGCTCTTGTAAAGTTTTTGCCAAGAAAGTTGATAAGACGCAGAAATCTCAAGTTACCGATCAATAATAAAATAATACGGTAGGAAAATGTACAGGGTGTCTCCTTTAAAAGTATATTTACAAGTGGAGGGGTAACATGGAGAGGTAAAGTGGGGGAGATGACCCGATGTAAATCGTCAAGTACGCATCCTATCTGAAACTTCCTTTGCCTTTTCTGCAATTGAAAGCGTTTACATCAAAAGTAAAACCACGAGAAGAAAATGTTTACATTTTTCATATTTCTGCAAAGGCCAATAGTAGCGTACCTTTTGTAGTTGCTGCAAAATATTTACAGTGGTAGAATGAAAACTGAATTACCCCTAAGTAGGGCAGACCTATAATACGAAAATTCATTTTGCTAGTCTTCCCCTCGAAATACAACAAACATTTAAGTAAGTTACGCTAAGTACATCCTGTTTTGTTTAAACAGAAGTAGAAGTTTAAAGCGAGAAGCTGCTTCTCTCATCGTCTTTATAATTCCGAGTGCAATTTAATGATAAACTTTATGAATTCCAGGCACGTTAGAAATAATAGGACGCGCTATAAACCGGCATTTTCCTCTTGATGTAGTAGAAAATGGTATCTCGTGCTTCCGAAATAAATTTTAGGATTATTTTCATCGCAAACACACCGAAACATACCCAATACTTGAAACGAATTTCAAAAGGAGAGCGGCACCATGACACATCAAAACAAAAATATACTACATGAATAGTTTATTTCAGAATACATGAATAAATAATGTCCTTGGGATTTATATTCTATAAAAAAAACAGAAAAACATGATATACAAAGAAAATCCTTAGGACATAAAATAAAAGTATACTTAGGAGAATGGATGATGATACTTTAAATAAGAAGTTTTTTACAAAGTGAAAAATTTGTATGTTTATAAACAGAATGGCTTGAGAAAAGCACTGAGATTTTAAGAATTGTATAAGATATAATGACGATGAATTAACACCTACAGCTAATTTGTTTTAATTTGTAACAATATTTTAAAAAGTCAAAACATGTAACTTAGAAAGTTGAGAAATCTAGCTAGGAATCTCACTCTCATTCTATAGATTTAAACCTATTACCTCTACATTTCTCAAGCTCAACAAGAATTTAAATTCCTAAGTGCCTCATTCTTAACTTTCTGGAGAAGATCGGATCGGAATCCTGGAGTAACAAAGCTTTTCCTCTACATCACCAATAGTCAAAGTTCCAACGTTTCTGAGATCTAAACTTCATACCTCCTTATAAAATAGCAGCAACGTCATACAAAGGAGTTAGTTTGTAAAAAGTTTCAAAGCCCACTATCTCTAAAAGTTTTGAATTTCAATTCAGTTTCTTGTACTGTTTTCTTGGTGAAGGCGAGGCTGTATTAACTCGAAAATGAACTCCAAAGACATCATTAGAAAATCGCCGATCTTTAACGATCGATAAAGAAACCGGAAGAAGTTAAAATCTGATACAGGAACACGATGTGATTCAATAGAAGAAAAATCTCGGACCATTTACTCGTACAGATCCATATTTTAGGTAGAAACTTCGCACGGCTATTTGTGTAAAATTGTCCAAAATGTTAGAAGAGACTTTGCATAAATTCATCTGAGAGCGTCAAATATTCTAATCTATCTACAAAACGGTTGCAGGAATTAGGTCGCTTTTTTCCTAACATGATATCAAACCTTTGTATGGAAAACATGATTACATCTAGCATGTAGCATCTTTGACAAAAGCTCTTAATTGTAAAGCTGTTACTTTTTTATTCGTAAAAGTTATATTAGTACAGAAGGCTTAGTTTCATTTCTAGATAACTAATCGTTACAAGACTGGCTCTCTAATGTATATATTCTACGTCTTCCATTCCTTTCTTAATAGATGCACAACGCCTAAGGTTTCATCGATTATGATACAGTGAAATTGTGGGTCCATCACCAATGGAGAAAATTACTTGTTCATCACGGTACAAGCTATTTGTTACAGTTATACTGTGGCGACTATTCTCCCTTCTCTAGTTATTTTGTGAAGAGAGTCTTGATTTTCATTTAATTATTGCAACTATTTATGTAAATTTAGTCTTTTCCTTAAAAAGTCAAAACGTTAATAATATTTGAAATACTATTTACTTATATCTGATATCTACTTTTTATTTGTTAAATTTTTTAGTTTTATCTGTTTACTATTTAATTAATATTCTTAGGTGTAATTAAATAAAAAAAATGTCGTTTCAATTTAGTTTTAGTAGAAGTACTAACTGTACATTTTTATTTAATTTTATGAAACAAACAAATAAACCTATGTAATGTGTTATGGTTGTGATTGTTTGGCCCATTCTCGATCCAGAGTCCTGACTCATTCGTAACGCCTAATTTTGCTTGATTAAAGTTAATATTGACTTTTATCCGAGTTACTTATTTTATATTGAATCCAGTGGCGCCCAAGAATATCATCAAACTAATTTCAGAAGTTGTAGCCCATACGTAATTCTTATAGCCCTACCGCAATTTGATTGTAAGATCTTTTAAATTCGAAACCCACTGCTAGTCGTGGTATAGTCTAATTAAATTTTCAGTTATCTTAAGAAAGGGGTTACTCTAATAAGAAAGATGATTTCTTCAGTGGCGTGCGGTCCATGGAAGCAATGCTTCCCTTAAGAATTTATTAATAAAAAACAATGCTAACAAAAATATTTTTATAAAATTATGGTTATGGTTTATTTAAATTTGTAATATTTAATCAACTTAAAGCTTAATATCAATTCCGTACAGCAAAAAGTATAATTATTTAGACTACTATTTTAAATTAAGCTTATTAAACTTGCGCGGAAAGTTAATACCGATTCAAATGTGTTACATACACTGCATATAAGCACTGATTTCATTGCTTATTGCACTTTTCCCCGCCAGCCAGCCAGTCGCGCCTTCGTTAGTCGACGGGTGTCTTGTACATCGTAGTAAGGTCACGTTATTTTTAGTGTGCTTCCTTGCCCAAATTGTTTATTTATTATAATTTGGTTATTTGTTCGATTTAGTGTTTGTTAAATGTAAATCTGCGAATGAGACTGTATTTTGAAACATTTTATTATTTCAATTTATAAAAGTTAGATTTTTTTTTAAAGACAAATAATTCTATTTAGTTTGTTCTGTATGCAAATTTAACATTGCATTATCGTCATGACTGCAAATTCAGCTGCTTCGGTCGAAGGTTCGAGTACTTCCGATACAACCGAATCGCGACGTTTTCGCTGTTCAGTTTGTAGATGTAGGTAGTGTGAAGATTTTTCTGCATACAGTTTTGGAGAGAAATTACAAATTGTTGAGAAAGGCAGATCAAAACCAGAACTTACAAATTTAACAACAAATATTAAAACCTGCACCAGATATTTTGCTCAAAAAGAACGGAAAATCGAGTCGCATTAGAAATAGTAGTACTTCAGAGAATTATTTGGAGGGGGGCATTTTTTGAAAATAATTGTTTTAAATAAATTAATAATAATTACTATACAAACATTATTTGTTTTTATCCTATGTATATTTGTATATTTATTTATAAATGCTATATATTGCACAATATTTAATAAACATTAACTACTTTTACATTCAAAATTTATTTAACTATAATACTAAAGTATATATCAAAACTTTGGGGGGGATTCCCCCCCTGTGGATCCGCGCCTGTACCTAGGTATATTAAATCTAAAATCGTAGTTGCTTCCCTAGCCTAAATGCTCACCGCACGCCACTGATTTCTTTATTTATTAATTTTCATTTATTATAAGGCTACATCAAAGTATAATGTCTCAGAGTGCGGTTAGGTTAAATTTCCAAGATAAATAATTTATCTTGGAAATTTAACCTAACCGCACTCTGAGACATTATACTTTGATGTAGCCTTATAATAAATGAAAATTAATAAATAAAGAAATCAGTGGCGTGCGGACATTATACTTTGATGTAGCCTTATAATAAATGAGTTTAGTTTATCATGTTATTTTATTTTTAGAATAACTGTAATACAAGTTTTAAATAACGTTTAAAATTATGTTGTACGTATACCTAATATAGTACAAAAACAAACAGAAATAGCAACATATATCCTTTTGTATCCTGTTTTTTGTTTTTATTTTTTAATATAGTCTTTCTTTAATTTTGAGTACCTACTTTAAATTTTGCAATCTCACAAAATAAAATCAATTATTGATTTTATTTTGTGAGATTGCAAAATTTAAAGTAGGTACTCAAAATTAAAGAAAGACTATATTAAAAAATAAAAACAAAAAACAGGATACAAAAGGATATATGTTGCTATTTCTGTTTGTTTTTGTACTATATTAGGTATACGTACAACATAATTTTAAACGTTATTTAAAACTTGTATTACAGTTATTCTAAAAATAAAATAACATGATAAACTAAACTTGCTACGAAACTACAGATAACGGTTGTAATAGTATAATACTAGTATTTCTTAGAAAAACTTCACAGGCAATAGTACACGTGGTTTTCAAATCGCTATTCGATAAATATACATTTTTTTTTATTATTAGAATTGAATTTTTAAATTTCAATTCTTTTTAGTAGATACGTAACTTAGTAATTAACAAAAAATAAAATAAATTGTGCTGCAAAACAATATCGGGATTTGCACCAGTGATCAGTTGCATGAAATACGGTGTTTTTACCACTAAACCAAACTGGCTTTACATTTATAATCAATCTTACTTGCCTCATCTTGTGATTACATCTAGTGCTTTTTGGTTTTTAACATTAATAAATAAAATTAGGATCTTATTTAATTAAAAATATATTTTGATTTTCCGCTCTTTTAGGCGTTTAATTTCGAAAGAAATCATGTAAAAGTAGAATATTATAGATTATTTGTATTACGTATTAGCGCCATTATAGTTAATATTTTTTTATAATTTCAATATTTATATGACAATAAAATTATTTATTTCTTCGGAATTCAAATAAAACTGGCGAAGTTGAAGAAATTTAATCAGAAACACTTCCAAGTAAGGTTCTGATATATTTAGACAACCCAACAATTACTTGGAAGTGCAGCTGATTTTCCAACTACCTATGCGAGTCTCATTTAATTTGTCTGATAGTTTACACAAGTATGTAGATATAGGAATAGATACAAACGGCCAAGCAGCATCTAGATAATTTACAACACTGACAATGGATTAGCCGATTACAATTTTGAGAAAAAGGAGCCTATTCAACGTGCTTTCTTAAATTTGTGTCCTTTAAGAGCTTGAGGTTATGTTTGTTGAAACGAGTAAGCACGGTAGCTTTGATCATGTTAAAAAGCAAGCTTTTTCAATGACCCAAGTTACTTGCGTGAAAAATTTTCAGTTTTATTAAAAGTAAATTTTATTTTATATTTTCAATTTGTAATAAATAGCTAGCATACCCTCTAGACCGTTTGTTTTTCCAATAATCTAACCATTTCACTACACGAGTGTCACTATTCATTTTAAAAAAGGTATTTAACACATGCCTGAGGATGCAAACTTTTACGTATATTTATAATTAAACCTTCATAAAAGCCAACTAAATGGATTAATTCTAATTACAATAAATGTTCCAAGAAGTGCCACGTATTACTATTAACCTCCGCGTATTACAGCAATGTCAAATAACTTGGCAAATAGCTCCAATTTTCCAACTGATATTGACGTCAAAATTGAACAGAATTCTTCTCCGTCTGCTGAAAATACACAAAATATCGCTTCGTTAAGTTTTTTGACTTTTCATTTCAACAGCTGATAAATATAAATTAAATATTTCCCTTAAGTAAATATCATTGAAAGAAAAAAATATATCTTTTTCCTTTCGTTTAAAGTAACTGAAATCTTTTCTAAATCCAGGTCAAGAACTTCATTTATAACAATCACGGCTTCCCCAGTTTTACGAAAACTGACAGAGGAATCTTTCTACTATCGAATGCAAAAGTTCTGTGCCCTGAGTTTAAATGCGCATTGCAAAAAAACTAACCGCTCAAATTAATTCAAACAAAAACAGTTAGATAGACAATTTATTTTTGTATAAGATAAAATTTGTGAAATTATCTGAATTTTGGTTTTTGAATCTTCGCAAATTATGTTACGAAAAGTCCGTTTTTTGCGAATTTTGACGTAAAGCGTGTCTTTAATAATTAATATTTTAATAAGTACTCGACAGAGTTGAATATAATTAGATGCAAGTAGCTAATAGTGTTTTATGTATGTGGGAATTTTTGTAATTTGGTATCTGTCTTATTTCTTTAAAATAGAGGGTAATGCATTCTGGTGTTCTGGTGCCTTAATCCAAATCTTTTTTTTATCTATTAATCTGAGCGGTTAGTTTTTTTGCAATGTGCATTCAAACTTAGGGCTCAGAACGTTTGCATTCGATAGTAGTACAGATCTTGAAAATTTTTATTTATATGTATTTCTATCTGTTGGAGCATGATCTGAATAAAAACCAAGAAAATCCAGGATTTATATATACAGTGCTTTTATAATACACGAGAACTTTTATTTACGATTCTCGCAAAACCGATATCTGCCATTTAATTCAAACTTTTAGTATATGTAACGAAGTTACCCAGTGTTTTTGGTACGATAACTTTTAGAAATTACGACCTTCTATTTTGTTAGTTTGTGCTTATCTTCTGATGTTATATTTAATACAGAAATTTTTTTTCGAATAAAAATTGATGAAATTATAAACAAGAAAATGGTGGCTCCTCTAGAACGGAGTAGGCAAATTGCATTACCTTCGTAAAATCTCGCCCCCTCCTCCAATTACGAATTCCAGAAGAAATATTTTGCGGTTATGTGATGGTGATTGACTTTCATTACACTATACTACATACTTTTTATTCTTGGATAACGTCCAATGGACTAAGACAAGTTAGAAAGAGGAATTACCAGAAATTACCATTTAATAGATTTTGGTGAAACTTGGCACACATGTTCACCAGACTCTATCCTACATTTGGTGCGGGATGATGCCTAGAAAAAAGGTTGTCCTCCAGAGGTCGCTTTTCAAGTCTGATAATGAACTTTGAACTGACTTGTATCAGTAGAAGGAGATCGCAGATTGTGGTATATTTTCGAAATCAGGGTAAGATGCCTTTTCAACATTATCATGGTGACATTTGGTGAGCTCTGGGGATCAAACTGATTATCAAAATTGTAGGGTGGGGGTCAGGTAAACTTGTGGGGCAAGTTTCGTAGAAATCTATTATTTTATTTTATTTGTTATGGAATGGTAAGTTTCCTATTTCTGAGGTGCCTTGTCCTTTAACTTTTCTATTCCAGAAAATTGACAATAGACTTATTGCTCTTTTGAGTAGACCCTGATAATTAGAATTTTCTAGATTTTTTTATTCACTACCTACTTATATTAATAAATATTCCGTATAACACTCTGTTATTCAAATGCATACAAATTCGTTCTTTTATTTCCGTACGTTTAATACTTTTTATAAAAGGCTGTGTTTCCATAAGGAAAATTCCCTTGGAAAAATTATTTGCAGAATCTTTGGAATTCGGTTTTTCTAATCTATAGATGCTATAAACATTTTATTATAAACTTTTCTTGGTAAATTTAAAAGTCTACTTACAACATCATGTAAGGACTTAAATTGTTTGTGGCAAATTAGGCAAGCTTCTAAACCTACTGCTTTATGACAGGTACAGAATGACTCCCTTGATTCCCTTCCCTAAATTCCCTTGATTTCTGCTGAATCGCAGGTCGCATTTTGAGAATATTGAAAAAAGTGATTTTCTTGTGGCAGTTTTAACGTTAAACGTAACTATTTGGTTGAATTCTAATTCGTTGTGGCGGTTAACAATTGCTTTGAATAGAATACTGGCGTTATTTGGAGGGTTATTGGCAAGTAATGAAATTCTCTTAGTTGGTAATGTCTTTGTGCAAATTGTGGATTAAAACCTTCAATAATCTGTGAAGGTAAGGTAATTATCTAATTATTCACCTGTTTTTCACATTAAAGAAGTTTTTTAGTCTATCTTTGTTTATTTAATAAACTACTTTAAACCTATTCGATTAAAAGTTTGGTAGTTGGATATAGTTAGGTAGTTGCATTGTCTTTAAGTTAAATTAACCTGATTTTCACCTTCGAATTAGAGGGAATGGAAATGGACTTGAGAAACCAAATTTTAAAAACTAGAGATAGTTTGTACAACAATAGACAGGAACTTGTTCCAGCAATCATTCAAAATTTTATTATTATATGCTGAAAAATAAAATCGTAAGTGACAGTCTATAAATTGCTTCATCTCTGATTGTGAAAAAAATTTAAGATATTGGCTTTGCAACAATCAAACAATTAAAAGTTTTTATTAATACAATTGCGTAAAATTCAAGGTGAACGTATTTGATTACAAAGTAAATTTTAAGTGTAATTTTGTCCCAATTAAAATAGTTTTATAACTTTAAACAATTTAACTTAATCCTTGTTATACACATAATAGAGCAAAAGAAATTTGGCAAAATTTTATTTAGTTCTGAAACGACTAGTAATTAAAAAAAAGTAAATTAACTTCTATCTTGTGTAGTAGCACATCGAAAGGCCTTTGTAAATTATTCAATTTATTAATATTTTAACGAATGGGAAAACCCCCTATACGCCACCGTCGAACATTCGAGAGCTCACGTGAGTGGTGTGGACGGCCGGCCGTCGATGTGGTAGAGACTTCTAGAGGATTCTAGACACTTTCGTGTGGATATATACCGCGGCCGCATAGAAAGAAGAATAAATAATTGTTCAACCGGTGAATTGAATATGTGCTTTGTGTAATTAGTAGTTAAATTACAGTGAATAAATAAACGTTGTATTAAAAATAAATAGTCCTTAAATAAGTTTGTAAATATCTAGCATTTAAGTTCGTGAACAGTTTATAATTATAGTGTTTTTAATTAGTGTGTATGTAAATAATATTTCTCTTGTTAATAGACGATTAAACAGCATTTTTGGTATTATTTTAAAAAGAACGTTACAATATAATTGATTTTTGTTTTGAGGAATAAGCCTCTAGTAAATGTCCATTCCATTACCATCAACTAGAATATCCATCCGTACATCAATCTGCCAACCGACATCGTCATCAACAATTCCTACACCTCAGATAACGAGTCATTCCATTACCAGACACAATCTATAGCTAAGAGTGGTCCATGCAGAATATAATGACCGTTGTCTTGTTTTGCAAAACTCGGTACGATACTTTCTCTGAGTATCGCCGCACACAAAATTGCAAAACAAAAATTGAACAAAAGCAACGTTAAGTACTACAGCAACATGACTTTCCCAGAAAACACAAAATTGTACGTCATGGATTGTTCGAAATTGCTCCGGCTACACTGGTTAATGTATCCGCATTAGTAGATCCAGTTCTATTTAAGTTTCCATCTTTTCCATCCAGGAAAATCTAGAATAAATGTTGCATCAATTGATAGGGTTTGACTACCTGTTAAGATTCCTAGGATGACATGTAAACCATACCCGTTGCTTCGTTACTTTTCACCCAGATCTCAGAGTAGGATGGTCACGATGGGAAAACTTGAACAATGGTTAGAATGATTTATTGTTGTAGGAAAGGACTACAGCTCGAAGTCTTCCCAGATTACTATGGGACTTCGATTGGCTAGCTTAACTACGCATTCCTGAAGCTTAAGAAAAGCGGATGATGTAACTTCTGATTGTACAGTATATTTTATATAATCGTAGAGACGTAACTGTTTATATTTTGTGTTTGTTTGGTTATCAAGTTTCAGATAAAACTAACCAGTGCAGTTTGTGCTGTAATCACGACCCATTTCCAAGTGAAACAAATACATAGTATTATAAGAAAAGCTGGTATTTCTTCTACAATGCATTGTCCATTCCAAGGATAAAATAAATGATGTCCTAAATACGTTTGTTGTAGAATGTTGTTTTTATTATCCTCGTTGCTAGCCTTCCGTGTTCAAAAAACAAACATCTTGAGTCTATATCCCAAGATAAATTAGATTTTGGATTTATAGATGTCATTTATTTCATCTTCTTGGTACAAATGATCCTAAATATGCACTTACATATTATCAAGTTCTAATTCTTGTTGCTATAATTTTTTGTAGAAGATCAAGCATCATCCATTAAGTACTATCCATTACTTTTATACAATGGAAATCCGTAGATGAGTAATTGACAAAACTTTTGATAGCAAACAATTCAATAATTCAAACTAACTCATAATCAGATTCAATCAATCAAAGATTGCATATAAACCAGTTATATCTGTACTGAAGAAGATCGCATCAGGTCAAAACCGGTTTTACATATACAGACAAACGATAAAATAAATAACAAAAACACGACGTCAACATAGAGTTATTCATTCACGATAAATGGGACCCATTCAGTAAAATAGGGCACTTATGTACATATGTTGCGACTATAAAAACAATTACATTACATTCATTTATAATCGATAATTAAGCAGGAAGAAATGCATAGAAATGGTTACATATTTACTTTAAATGTTATTAACAGTTTGGTAGAACAGTCATTCTCTCTGATTGGGAGTCCAGAACATTTTTAACATCTCCAGGTAGATTGTCTTTTCAAAATCCACTAATCTACCAACAATACTTTAGTTTTGTTCGACACTAGCCGACTCTGTTGTATAAATGTGTAGGCCCATAATTTTATGATTTGTTTGTATGAAATCCAATCTGTAAGAAAACCTACATTTATCGCTCTTTGATTGATTGATTAGTACAAGAAATAGTTTAAAATCAAGGTTTCAAAATTCTAGAGTGTTAGGATTTTTCGATCAAAGCCTCGGAAGCTTAAAGTTTCGAATGTTCAGTACTTAAGAATTCCCATCGTCCATCAAGAATAAAAATCTTCAGATTTCCACGTTATTCGCAAAAAGTTATTTAGAGTTCGGTCATAAGAAATAAACAATTATAGGCGTTTGCATATTTCGGAGTTACGTACTGGGTGTTGACAAAAATATTGGTACAGAGATTTGATATCTATTAGAACTTTACAAGCACCTAGAAAAGTTTTATTGATTATATCATTAAAAATATTACATTTGGAAATCTTGCAAAGAGCTCAAATTTGAAGGTATTTATTTCGCTTCGTTTTAATTTTCAGCCCCGGTATAAAAAGAAATTATCTCCGTCGTAAATGTTAAAATAAACTTATCAGGTGTATGAACATATGTACCCTTTTCTATAAAATATATTCCTTTTTTTAGCCACGTATGCAAAACATTATCTGTTTCTTATGTTATAAAAAAAGCACAAAATAAATAATTCGTTTGCATTCTAATAAATTCAGTTTTGTCTAAAATATACATACAGCGATTTATAATCCGTTCTAAGCAAACATTTCCTTACTATTAAGTATTAACATTAAGAAATGAATTGCGTTTAAAAACTCAAATTAAAAAGCTTAAAATATAATTCATGTTTTGTGAGACATTGTTATAGTTTTGTATTTGGGTTTAATTCTGGTAAAACTTGTTCCGACTGTTGAGATTAATGGCTTTTTGTACCTTTTATAAAGTGTTTTAAAAAGATTAGATTCGAAAATAATTCGTCTAAATTGATCATTGGTAGTTGCTGACGTCAAGAATATTGTGTGGTTGATTGGAACAAACAGCCCCTCTTAAATTTTAGTAGGACATGTACAATTTAGTCAAAAAGTATTAAGAATTGTCTACAATAAGCTAAAATGTAGAATTTAGTAACGTTCGTAGGTTGTTACGTGCTAATTTCGTAGCACCCTGTATAGCTATGCGTTTGCATTAAGTTGTATAGCGTTTAGGGATTTTCGCATTCTCTGTCCTTTTAGTTGCCATTTTGTTTTGGAACTAACTTCCTGTTGATAGCAGAACACTCACTTCGTTTTGATCGATCGTGTGAAGAACATTCTTTAAAGAATATTTCAGTGGGTATCGCCGTTTAATTAATCTCTTCATTTGTATTGTGCATTGGGAACTGCATTGGTGCAGATCTATGGTTGATTTTTGGCGGTGAGTTTTTTGGAACCTTTTGGGGATTTATCCACTTGTTCTTTTTATAGGTTATAGGAGCACGCTCTCGTAAGTTTTTATTGTTTTAAGTTTTCTATCATTCAGTCTCTTATACTTAGTTCTTTAGATAGGTTTCGATGTATAATCGTCGTTAGCCGCATATGGAGGCGATATAATCATCTCTTAAGGTCACATTACACCGAAGGTATTTATCAAGTGTTTGTTTGGTGCATTCTGGTAATTTGTTTCTATTTGTTACAGACCTTTTTCTTTTGGGTTTACCTTCACTCATTTTATAACTTCCTGGTTGTCTTACAATAATTACATATACGTTGTTGAAACACCCCTACGTTCGAACTGGTTGGTGGCGTTCCTCTTCGGAGTGAAAGAAGACACCCGATTCGTGAGTCAGTTATATTTAATACTAGCAAATACCCGGCGCGCTTTGCTACGCTTTATTGAAATTACATGTTTTTACTTTTTGTAATTGTCAAATTACCAAATTTGACAATTGACAACATATCTATTCACATCAATCTCAGTACCCATTTTTAACTTCCATATATGGGTTTTTCGCTGTTATTTCGGACCACAATGGCCGATCAGAGTCCAATTTGGTCTTATTTTCTATTCTGGGCCAAGACCTTTCCAATGATACCAATTTCATCCAAATCGGTCCAGTGGTTGAGAAAATCGCATACATATATACAGACAATCTTTCCCTTTTATATATATATAGATAGCAACTGGTTACATCAAAATTAACGTTTGACAATCTTTATTTTCTGTAATTAAAGCTTTACTGTATATATTTGTATGTTATAATTTTATGTGTAAAATGGTTTTTCCCTAGTGTGCGTGTAGCACTTATATCTACGTATCTATTTCATATATACTATAATTTTGTCATATTATTTATTCTATTACATTGTTAGGAATATTTTGCGAGTGTATAAACGAATCAGCTTTGCTCCGTAATAGTTCAATAGCTCACTACTGGAGTTGAAGGTTGCGCAATCTGATTGGTACCTGTAGTAGCGATAACTTTACCGTGCCCTTTTGTTTATTGCCTTTTGTGACTTGAAGATTAGTCAGATTTAAAGTAACTAGTCACTCGCATGAATTCTGATTTATGAAACAGTCAATTAAGGTTATTAACTATTAAGAATTAATCTTTTGTATATATATAAATAATTATTTTTGCCAAAGGTATCTGTCAACATTGATCACCACACTGGTGATAATTAACAATGGATTTGTTAATAAAGCATTGTATCTCTTATTGAAGGGTTATTATTTCTGTATGTGGAGTACTTGGGGTTTATATTTACAGCTTCCAAGGAACCAATATTGGGAAAAGTCGACCACATTGGTAGTAGTCGTGTTGTTCTTTTCAGATTTTGTCGGCCAATAATGTAGTTATTTTAGACGATTCTTGGCGCCCATTACAGAAGACCTTTAGTGAGATCCACGAACTCACACTAGTTAGCTGGCAGCCGACAGATTTAATTGCGGTTAAAGGTTGTTACCTTTTCCCAATAAGCAGTCCCCATTTTGTGGGTAACAAGGTTTCACATAATTTTTAAATGATATTTATGTTTGATAACTAAATTGTGGATGATAATGTTGATAAACGACTTTTAAACAAAATTTAAAATTACTAACTTCTGGTTATAGCATGACACAAGAAATTGTTTGTGGTCATTTTAACAAACAGGCTTGATTCAATAACCTCTTTCCATCTAAGTTACGTTAAATTTTTTTAAGAACTCAACGTAACTTAGATGGAAATCTTTTCCCGAATTGTAGATTCCTATGTTGTTTTTAAATTATTGATAACAGACAATTTTGGTGGCTCTTCTATCTCGTTCATTTATTGGTCTTAGCTCAAATTAGTAAGGCTTTGCGACTAACACCCACGACACCTGAGCATAATTTGTATAAGTAAGTTTAAGTCTCTACCGGGAGATATGTTTGAAGTAAGTATAAGTGGTTTATTTGTATTTGAGGTAAACTTTAAAGTATTACGAAATAGTTGACCCAACTGATGGCGCTTTCGTTTGTGCACAGAGAAAAATGTATTTAAATTTCATCAACAATTGTGTGGTATTGTAAAACAAATTGGTCTTAAAAAAGTGACAGGGACAATTTGTGTACAATTATAAAACAAGATTGTGTCATTTAGTTTGTCAAGATTTTGTGGAAGTCAATAGTAATTTTGTAGAATCAAATGAATAGTTGTGTATAAGTTTCCATAACAAATTGTGTTACTTATTAAAACAGAATGTGTAATGTTATTGCATACAATTTTATACAAAATTGTACAATTGTTGCGCTAGTGTGTGCCACAATTGCTTAATAGTATTTAACACAATTACTTGTTCACATTTATACAAATTGTGCAATACTCTGGCACAAATATTCTATACAGAAGGCTAGATATCACAAATAAAATATATATGTTTACATATATTAAAATATATGTAACTAATATGTATATAGCTATACAATGTATAGTATTTACATACTATACAACGTGTAGTATATACACGTATAACACTAAAATTTTCTTTTGCCGTCGGCTGTTTATATATAAATCTCGAATTTACATTAATAGCGACAATTACAAGTGGTGACATCTATAGGATGTCATCCATAAACTTTGCGAAACACAATAATTAGTAGCAAGCAGTTTGAACACTGGATTATGATTTCATTCAAACAAAATATTGTATTTTTCTAAACATTTTTTACAATTATACTTCAACATAATATGCTAGCTTATCCTCTACAACATTGTTCCAAAGAATGCTGAACTAAATCTGACTGTGTTAAATAATTGTCGTAAGTTCCTGTTAGACAATTCAGTAACGAAATCCTACACAACGCTGGACAATACGATTCTACAATTATAATATAAATTTCTCCAACACCGTTTTGAACAATATTGTGCAAAGCTCTTATGAAGTATTTCTCTCTGTGTGTGTTTTTTGGTTTAGAAGTTTGTTGTGGAAAAACATTAAGGTTACAAACTTCAAAGACATTGTTTGCTTCAAGATATTAATAATAAAGTTAAAGATCACAATGAAATTTTATTTATATGAAAGATGAGCGAGAAGAAGATGATATTTCACGATCATTGATAGTTCCGATCTAAACATTCTGATAAAATATATTGTTCGCTTATCTTTCTAACAATTACTGTGATATTGCAAAATACGCAAATCACTCCCCATTCTAGCAACACCTCTGACACCTTTCGATTTAAATAAATATAAAACACTGCATATCAAATTGCACACAACTATAATGGGACGCCGTGTATAAAAATTCAATTTTTCTTATACTATAAAGCCGCGATAATAAAAGAATGAAATGAGACTGGAGACCGAGATTTATTCGTTTCGATTTACGATAACCATTTATAAGGTCATCATATTTTTTTGTTTCACATACATGTGTTGTTGATATCTTGATTTATGTGTGATCATTTCAAGCTTGGTTGAGATTTTTTGTTTGATTTGCTTAAAATTGAATCATTCATCTGAGTAGTGTTTAGTATTTGTGGGTTTCACTAATTTAATAAAGACGAATTCTCATATATCAATTTTCTTTTGTATATGATTCGCTTTGAAGGTCCTGTCAGTACCTTCAATGAGTGTGAATTTATAAATCTTTATAAATCAATTTATACAAGAATAAGATGTTGATTTCTTGATTTAAATTAAGATGTCTAAAGATTATGATGTAACAGAAATGTTTCCTTCTCTGTATAGGCAAGTGAGGGAAAATTGGATTCTTGCGTGAGAAAGCTTTTCATTTTCCAATGTCAGGTTCAATGCCGTATAATTTTATCGAAAATTACGTCGAGTAAGGTCAAAAGTGATCTCAAAAGTTTAGGTTGTTGGGTCAATTGACCAAATCTATAAAATTACTTTCTTTTAATAAATAATTGCTAATAATTTAGTTTGATTATAGGTACTAGGTAACTCATATTTTATTTATATTATTTTGTGACAATATTAAAATCAGGAAAGCTTAAAAGTATCAATTTTTGAAGATTTTAAATTTACTCAATTTCTTGCACTACAAAGCTTCAGCATTCAGAGGTACGAAAGTGTAAAAAAATTTTAAAGTGTACATAAATGCTCAAAATGGATATTTTGATGAAGCGATAACCTTTTAGACTTTAGTTATGTTCTAACATTTGAAAGCATGAAACTTTCAGATTGCGAGTTTCGAGAATTTTGAAATTTGAAACAACAAAACATGAAATACTACAAGAAGTAACGTTTAGAATTTTAGATGTCTATAACGTCTCATAAAATTGATATTTAGGAAATCTGAAACCATTCGAAACTTTAATGACTTGGAACTTTTGAACCTTAAAATTTGTAGAAAGTGTTTTGAAACTGCCGATATATGAGATCTTAAGGTATAGATCACCAAAACGATTAAACTGGAAATTTTTTGAACTTTAGGGTCTTTGAAACTTTCCAACTGGATCTGTATAGTTATCACTAATGCTAAAAAACTAAACCAATATTTTTCGGAATTCTACAATTTCGAAATTTTGAATATTCAGAATTTTAAACCCTATCAAGAAGTTGAAGTTTGAAAATATATAAACTGCTGGTACAGGTGTTTCCTGAAGTTACTAAGTTTTCTACGGATTTGGGACTTTTAGTCCAGTGAAATGTTGGTCAACCGGTCATTTAGACTAATATGTTTTATTCAATGAGGCTTTTTGTCCAAGAGTATTTTTAGTCCAACTAAGTCACAATCACATAAAAATTCAATTTCCCACAGCTTACCGTTTATGTGCCGTCCAGTGCTTGAATTATTTAACTTAAAACTGCGGAATTGGAACTGATCATGAAAGTCGTGACCACTTACTTAGGGTTTTGTGGCAGGTACATTTCGGCTAACAGGCTGGTCATTAAATAAAGCTTACTTTTTATCAATAAAGAACTTACAAAAGAATATTTGATATATTTCTATTCATTAAAAAACGGCTTTAAACCAAAAGTCGCATTTTCACCACTATTATCTTGCAAAGACACATAAAAATTCATGCAACCGTTCATTCACGCTCTTTACCTTTTCCTGCTTAAACATTTAATTAAATATGTACAAATTGTAGAGAATTAGATTTCTTCTTTATCTGCATCTGTTCTCAAAAGTTACGAAAATGTATAGACTTTCAAGAGTTGTGGTTCATGACTTCTAACGTTCTAGCCCTAAACTGCAATAGGTTTTTTAACTTTTGCTAACACCATCGCCACAATTCTCCGAATTTTCTAAGTCTCCTTCAATTTTAAGTGGCTCTATTTATTATGGCTGCTTTTCCCAGATCTAATATATGAAATTTCAATCTATTACTCTGCTGACTCTATAAGAACGTAAAGATATATTATTATTTCAAACGTTCTCTGAATGTAGAACGAAATTTCCAAACTCTAACATCATGAAACTTTGAAGGTCGGTTTTAGGCGTTCTATACTAAAGTTTGGCCTTGACGATCAAGTCCAGATTCAGTCCCTTAGCATATACATATTGATCTTAGCATGTAGACCAGCATGTAGATGTAATCGATCATAGAATTCTAAAATCAGATCTGACCTGATGGCTTATATGAGATCTGGAACGACGAGTGTAGGACGCCTCCGAAAGTGACGAGCTTTCCTAATTTCCTAGTTTACGGTAAACCTCTGATTAGCCGTAACTGAAGTTCATTATTATCGATACAATTGATTGAACAAACATATCTATGGTGATTAACCTACAGGTAAACTTAACCAACCATTGAAAAACTGGCTCTGAAACCGAAATAACTCCGAACCATACCTGAAAATTTGATTTTTATCTACTCTGAATTGCACAGTAATAATCTTTTGGAATCGATCTACTAGATCCATAATTATGAGTAAAACAGAACATTCCATTTTAGTAGCAAGAAATATTCAAACTAGCTTTTCCAACTAACATACTTCAGTTCTTTGATTGCTTATTTTTATTGAAAAATAACTGCTAAATGAGAATCAATCAACTTGAATTGATATTTTACTTCAATTAGTTTCGGTTATTATTGTTCCTTTTACAATTATTGTTGTCAACTGTTTGGAAAAACTCGTCCAAGGTTACTATCTAATAGTGACATCACCAAGTAGCTGCTACTTTGAGCAGACGAATCAGATGAAGCATATGACTGTAAGATTTTAAGGTTATGTTTGCTAAGGTGAATAACACAACATATTGATTTTCTTTTCAACAACTTTTTCATAAAAGTTCATAAATAATTATAAATTTCGTAATTATATTTTATATTCACTCTGTATACTATTACAAAATTCAAAACATATTTTCTATAACGATCATAAAATACGAATACCATTAACACATGTTCATGCATAAAAAATTGACCCAGTTTACTCAAGGTCGAATAAGTCTGGCTGAGGTCTACGACTCCGATAAGAATTTTAATCAAAATTCTGATAAGGAAAAAATATAGCGAGTAGTTATCACCAATTCCTGAAATTATAAATTTAACTACATACTTGATATGATAAATTATTTTTTATATTATTTTCTGCGTTTTTTTTTTGGTTTGAACAGGTTATCACGTTTATAAGACCCATATAAATTTCAGTCCTACATATTTTACACTTGATTTCAAAGGAAAACTGCATTTTCTACAGCGAATGAAAACCTTGAACTGATAATGAGTACATTTGGGTAGTGAGGATTAATATGTAATAAAATGTTATTCAACGAGCGTGTTATGTTAACTATTACTCATAAGGATAAATTACAATGCTTGCCTGCGGCTCGTGTCGTAAATTTCATCTTCATGAGTGGTAGCCATTACAAGCGACTAAAATACAATACCTTACCTAGAACTATTCAGTAGGAGAAGTGCGCGACTATTCAATGCTTTTTTCAAATCTTCGCCTTGTACCATGTGCCATTGCCGCTATCAAAAGATTTTGGACAACTTTCTCTCTTGATCAGCAATCTATCATTTTCCGCTATTAATACACAAATAACCGTTGTGTGTGCACAAAATGTATTGTGTCTACAACCGTTATTTTTGGACGAGCCCTCCAAATACGCAAACTCATGGAAAATTAATATTTTTAAATATTATAAACATGGCCTTTTTAATTTTCGATAAAATTAAATATACGAGTAGTAGGTTTGCTGTTGGAAAAAACTGAATTATTCTGTCAGGTTCAACTGCGAGTTTATGTAAATTGCAACTTTTAGAATACGAAATTCCTACATACTGAGTCTCTGAAACATTAAAACTATAAACTTTAAAATTCTACCACCCAAATTTCGAAACTGAAACAATAAGTCAAAAATTAAAAACCTTGATAAAATTTAAATGTGAACCTTGGAATTGTCTCTGGAACTTAGCAATTGGGTTTGGTATTAAAAAATTTTGTTTTTTAACTTTTAAGAGCGATAGCTCTTTGTTTTGACCTTCAAGTCTCCACAACTTGAAAATATTTCGAACCTTGAAACTTAGGGTCACTAAAGTTTCGAAGTTCTGGGTTTCTGAGAACCTGAAACTTTCTATTGTTTAAAACCAAACGTCTGAGCTGTAGAAATTTGACACAAAATTCCGATGGTTTAAAAGCCTTAGAATTTCTCGAATCTTCGTAGTTTAATAATTTCGAACCATAAAATTAAAATTCTACCATATTGAACTGAAACTAAGGCTTTCATCATTTTCATAAATACCTACGTATGTCATTAAACCTAGTTAGTTAAAGCTAGTTTCTCAGATGATCTTGATCAATAGGTATACCTCATGAATGCATACTACTTTTGGTTCAAACAAGTATGCTTTATTACCGCTGGTTTATGGAGCAACATAAGCTGAGAAGAGTCCGTTTTTAACCAGCATCGGCACTCCAATGAAGACACCCTACGGAACTTCAATATCTAAGAAACTTAATTAAATAGGTAACAAATGCTAGTTGTATATTAAGTATGTAGAAAGTTCGGGTAATCGTTGGCCAGATTAATGAGACGCAAATATGAAATTGAGATGATGGTAGGTTTTACTCGCAAGGTACAAGAATTATATAGGAGTTTAAGCCCAGAACCCCAAACAAAAAAGAAACTTAAAGGGAGCAGATCAGCAGCGTGCCGTGCATACGAAACAGTGGAAGCAGTCCCGATATGATGGATGCGCTATCACTCTCGTACACATTGCGTACGAGCGTAATAGCGCATACGTCATATGGGGACTGCTTCCACTGTTTCGTATGCACTGCACGCTGCTGGAGCAGATGCTATTTGTCGATCGTGCAGAAAGTCCAAGTCAATCGTGAGCCAGATTAAGGAGGAAAAAATAGAAAGCTGAGAATAGCTTTACGCGAAAGGAACAAGAATTATCTAAATTTACTGTGTTTGTGATATGGCACTTAGAAGTGATGCTACCTGTTAACTGATTGTTGTTATTTTTGTGACAACATGAGATGTTTAAATTGTGATTGTTGGCCAATGTGTGAAATTGGCTTTATGTTGATGTTAGCAATTGGTAGAATTGCTGTACTATATTGATGTGTTGGCAATTTAGGAATTGCCTGTTGTTGTGTTGATTTGTTAGCAATTTGTAAAGTTGTTGTTGTTGATGATATGTGAATTGAGATCTGTAAAATTAACCGCACAGTATACCGTTTGTTTGGAGACGGAGAACCTGGAGATCTGGGTAACTAGTTAGAGTTACGCCCCAGCTGATCACTGGGCAGTCTTGGGTTGCTTATTCCCCTTTAGTTTCCTGTATGTCAATCCCGACAGGGGCGGTCTCGGGGGAAGGCGTAGGTACATGACAGTACCTACGTGTGTACCTGATCCTGTTAGCACTTCGGCTAAAGGGCGCCCGATGCGGCAAAATTCTGTTTCAGGTCATCGTGATCGTGGTGGTGCACTGGAGGTCTTCACTCCCGAAGGCGTCAATCATCCAGAAGCAACGTGAGACAGACGGCACGGGGGATCGCCAATCCCCCCCGTAAGTACTGCTAATCTCCATTTAAAGGGTAGGCCACTAATGTGTTGTAATTATCTTTTCAAATGTAACATTCAGACTTGGGATTAACTTTGATTTGTGAGAATTAGAATTCTTTAAAATAAATGTACCAAAAGACTGTTTAACAAAATTTAAATCATTATTGAGTTACGCCCCCGACCTACACCCTGAAGAAGTTCCATACAATGCGGGCGAAACGTTATTCGCAGTTGTTCCGGTCCAAATCAGGCCGTGAAAGTTTGGTATTTATTTACAAATTTACACAGTAGCAGTTTCACGGAAAAGTCGTTCATAGAAGTATGAAGTATGTATTTATTGTAAACTGAAACCATTTATCGGTCATGTTGTTTTTTGAGAATTGTGTAAATTCATTTGTATTCTTTTATCATCTTATTTTAAGATACTGCATTTCCCTAATTTTACTTAATGAGTTCGCTGCGTAACTATTTTTATCATCTTCTATACACTTAAATATAATTTCATCACAACAGGATGTTAATCTTACAATTTCTACTTCCTTCGACGTTAATGTGATGCTTTATATTACTTCCAAACAAACGCCACATAAAAATTTAAGTTCTTGAATAAAATATTCACATTTTATTTTATTCTAAAGAAAAACTTTGCAAATTACATTTTATTTTTTCATAAAATAATGCCACACAGATCTCCATTTTTATGATGTCTTGACGGTTCGTATGAAGCAAATCCAATCTCTTAAAAAATTTATATACTAGTTACGGCTGTAAGATTGCGACCATAAATAAATTATTTACCTATATAACCAAAGAAAGAAACTTTCCCTTCCTCAGACATAAAAAATGTATAAAATCCAATAGAAACCAACCGACTTATTGTTTGGGAAACAAAAATTGTGAAAACTTGCGATTCAGAACAGAACGTTATTGAAACCACCATAACAGAAAATTACCTACCTACTTACAAATTCAAATAAAGGAGTAAAATGTTAAAAGACGTAAAACGTGCAAAATAAATATAGTACGCCACTGGCTTTTGTAAGTACAGTTACTATTTAGCTAATTTGTTTAACAAAAAGAAAATGAAAATTGCGCTTTTATTAGTTGACAAAGAAAAGAAAGGTTATGTATATAAAGGATATTTTAATAAACACGTTGTTACGTTTGCACTAATCATTTCTTGGGAGTATTTGACACTTGAATTTGACGTCACGTATAGAGAAATGTAAAAATAAATTATTTTTTATTAAATCTTGAAAAGTTTGCATTAATTAGTAATGTTAAAGCTAAAGTTTCTAAAAGTTGGAAAGATGGTTTTGTGGTTTCTGTTAAGTATCTTGCGTAAAATATAGACAACTTTTGTTTTATATAATATACTTCCAAATCTTATCGAAGTACCTACTTATTATCACATTTTATTCTCGAAAATTTGAAAATTTCCTTCGACAAGCATCTCATCTAAAGTCGCTCGTGATATTTTATAGAGCCTGCTTCTTTCTCTTTTTATTGGGATAAACTTGAAAGATGTAACTAAATAACAAGGACTTAAAGAAGCACACAGCTTCATTTTATCAAGAGTGCCTTCGAATGCAGCGCACGTGCTTGAATTGTTCTACAGCTGACATCTACACTGATTTGGCTGACTATAAGTGCTATTTAAGAAAAAATAGGAATTGTAACTTGTGACATGCATCAACTAATCAGAAGATGAATATTACAGTATTTGCAGCAACCAAGTGAAATATCATTGTTATGTTTCTGTATAGTATATTGCCTTTCCGAGAGAGCTTCGAATACTCGTTTATGTGCGATAGCACCAGGAGCCATTATTCATTCATTCATAAAATCATACCAATAGGTTTCTTACGGAGTCGTAGGAATATATTATCACTCATCAAAAAAACTATAGTATGAGCAAAAAGTAAATTAATTAAGAGTGCATATGGAATTTTGAAAAAACACAGAAAAGGCTCTCTGACTCTACTATTCAATCACATTGTAGGTTTGATTTCTAACCTCAATCTCAAAATTGTACGGGGCCGGTCAGATCACTAAATCCATTTTTTTCTTTATAATGTCAATAACAATGACAGAAACAGGAACCTGATCAACCGATTTAATTTTCGTAAATGCCTTTTATGAGCTACTGAAGAAAGACGTTGCTTTTATTTTTTTTTTAATTCCAGAGAAACTCTTGATGAGTTTCCTATTACTATATGATTCGAAAATTATTTTTGTTGTTTTATTATTATACTCTTTTCATGTCCTCTTAAATTTATCTGGAATTTAAATGATATGATTACAACTGTATCTATGACAATTATCTAGGACAATTAACCACCAGGTAAATTTACAAAGAGCTGAACACCATAGCATTTAAACAACTAGTTCAATCGTCAAAGTCGCCTAGGGTAAGTCTCCGTTGCCCAACGGGGAATTACCGCGTGTAACTTACAGAATTAGTCATGTGTAAAAAATTTAGTAAAAATTTTCAGTAGGGGGGTTCATATGTGTAAATCTCGACGTCACTCACGGCATGTTGAGTCCAATGATGATCAATAGACTAACATAAGATGATTTTCAGGTAAAATAGTTTTTGTTTTTCTGTCTGTTTTTAGTATGTTTTTGTATATCTGGTTAATTTAGTTTTTAAACCTCGACGGCATAGAATTTCTGACCAGGTAACTGATTAAAATCATCTTTGAATATATCTCATCGTCCAATACTACAGAGTTAAGACATGGGACCATCATATTCTTGCGTTCGGTGGATTTTAAGGAAATCTTCCATACGTTTTTCTTGAACCAAAACAAAAACATTTATTGTCACAACTCGTGAAAAATGCGTCTGTAACCTAAGGAGGTCATCAAAAGTCCAGTTTCGAGGTAAATAATCAAACGAAATCTATGGACCATAATGAAGATCATGTAATGGCCTCCTTCGAAACCCATCTGCCCGCTCACTTCCCTATGTCGAACTCTGGTGCACAATGCTGATTTTTAAGTTATACTTTTAGCGCAGCTAATTCACTACTTAAGCGGTCAGTTTGTTGCGATTTCACAGTCCTTGATGGACATGATGATTTCTATGTTGTGCTCGTTGTACCGTCACTGTAAGTAGACCAAAAGCTCTCGAATGACACCAAACTCGCTTATTTATATTGAAGTTGGACCTTTCGTGGCCCCTAGAGGCCAGTAAAAAGGTTTTTACAAGTATTAGTGTCTCAATAGTTTTCGAATGACGCTACACTTGATTATTTCGTGTTTAAATTAAATCGTGTTTTTAAAGAAAATATAATTGTTTATTTGGTACATCCAAGACTGTGCCTAAATTCACCGTATTAATTGATAAAACCTCGTAAAAACCATTTTAGTGACCTCTCGGGGTCAGAAAAGGTCCAACTTCAATATATAAAGAAGCCCATTACATAAACTTGATCAGTGGGTCAATAGCTTTCGAATGACGCCACACCTGAGTGATCTTGATGTTGGACTTTTGACCATTCATTGGTGACCTATGGAAGCCACAGACCTATTTTTCATAGGTTATAACACTGCATCTTTTTCTTGGTCTTGGTCCAGGGAACCTTTTGAAATTTCATTAATCTAAGTTTTGGAAAAATCTTAACCTAGGTGGTCTCATGGCCTTGTCTCAGAAAACAAAAGAAGAACTTTTAGCCAGAATCTCTTGGTTTAGCGATATGTAGTTTAGCTAACTTACCTTAGTAACCAAATTGGGTTTTGTTGCTTTCAGAGCAATTCTTTTTTTCCTAAAACCACTATTTTGAAGATTAAAAGATAAATAATCAGGTATCTTGATTAGGCTTAATAAGCTGTGCTGTTAGATATGGTTGTTATCCCGCTAGTCCGGAACAGTGGTTGGTTTCTTTAGGTACATATTTATTATAGCTGAAAGCGTGCAATATTTACGGTAGTAATAAACTGAATATATAGGACGTGTTGAGGTCCCTTCAGGGTTATCAATCTCCACGGTGGTAGTAAATCATATATAGGCTGTGTTTAGGTCCCTCTCAACATTATTTTTATACACATGATTGATTTATTGTATTTTATATGTGATATATTTATTGTTCTGTGCCTATTTTCCTTTATTGCCTGTCTAGGTATCTAGGTATGTGAGCATGTAGCTGACGTGAAAATTAACGTTCTACAAAAAAACGATTACTGATGTTTCTGATTTTATATGTGTACTTTATATATCTTTGGTCGCAAAGAAACTGCTGCTATGTCAAATATTAAATAATTACTGTTCGGTGGTTCTTATATATTCATTTTAAACTGTTGTCTTAATTTGACTTACTTTTGATGATTTATGTCGAATAAGATATTTATGTTTCAAACTGTTTATCAATACACTGTACAAACACACAATATTACAATATTCTTGGTTAGCTATTTTCAAGGAGGTTTTAACAAAACTAACCATTTGTTTTCCCTCAAGTATAAATCTGTCACTTCTACGCTCAAGGTTAAGAATAAATTAATGAAATACTACATTAGTATTTAACTGTTCTTTTATTTGTGTTTATCTCTCTTCTTCCATCATTATGAAGTAAATCAATCGTTATCAGTTTATTATCATCTGTTATAAAAAATAATCATAACATAGGATCATCTTTGTTCTTTCTGTGTTATATTTTGAATCATAATTTGTAAGGTTGGTAGTGCTGTACCAACTTCTTTTTGTTAAATATTTAAATCAGGCGGGAATGGTAATTTGGGCAGTGATAGTATATTGGGTGGGTCATTATAATTTTGTATATTACCAATGGATTTTGTATAGGTACTCCTAAAAGAGCTTATACACATTGTAGATTTGAAAATGGAATCGAAGGGACTCATGTCGACATAATATAGCAGTATACTTCTTCAGTGAGTACTAGAAATCTTAGGTTATGTGGAAGAGCAGTATCCAGATCCCTGGAAGGCTGAACTTGGCTTATAATTCCAAACATTTCCAAGTTTTATTTTTTATGTAACGCGGGAAATTATTATTATTATTATTATTAAACTAAAACATATGCGTGATTGCGATAGTAACATATACTGGACACAAACAGCTTGAATATTCGAGAATTTCGTTTAAAGAGAAGAAAAATCTAAGAGTTATCGAGATTAGAATCTGTGAAACTTTTGGTACCTGAACGTTGTGCAAGTGGTAAGAAAGAGTCACGTGCGAAGTTTAACATTAACAATTATATACAAGATCATATAGACATTGAGCCTTAAGCACTTACAATATTGGCTTAAACTTTAACACTAATTCTCAGCTTATCTATCCGTAATCGAAAGGAATAATTTATTTTATTTATTAATATAGATTTCTGGCGACGAGCATGGGATTACAAAGAGAAAAACTAGATAATAAAATTTTCATATTTTTCAACCGATGTTTTTGAGGTGACATTTATGAATTCTATAAAAACTGAGCACGGAACTTTGATGTTAAAAAAAATATCCCAGGATATAGCCTGTCATAAGAGGAAATTTACTAAAGCTAAAGTCCTTGAAAACCTAAAAGTCCTTGTGGTTTAACCGGAATAAGAAAAGGGGATTCGGTATCTTTACAAAAAAGTGGAATTATTAAGACTACTAGATCAACTTCTTCAAGATACAACTAAATAAATACGTTACAATATTTATATTATTATAAATCGAACAACACATTTAAAAGAATAACAACAACAATAATCAATAATTAAACTTAACGATTATTTGATAGAAGATGCAGTATTCATGACCATAGCAACAAAAATCTGGAGAATGGAGGTTAGAATACTTTGAACTTAAAACAATTAATTGTTAAAGTATTGTTAAGATAATTTATTAAAAGTTTTAGTACTTGTGAAAAAAGTTTAAGACCTTTTTTAATTCCTTCTCGTTGATGTACCTTAATGATTACAATTTCTAATGATTGATAATAGTAGAATAATCTCGTTCTAAAGTTTCTTACGAAAAAAGACAATTTTTCAAGTAGCAGCTTAAATTCTTTAATTTGTCTAGTTCTTGATTATCATCATTGACGTAATGGAAAACCTTTGGTTAGAATTTAATCTATTTGTTTTAATTTCTAAAGGTAGCATCGTATTTAGATTAGTTTTAGTATAAAAGGATGTCTGTAAGGATGTATAAAAGTGGTGACTAATAAATGGACGTAAAGTCATAAATATGACATCTAAATTATTTGAACTAAATTGAATATTCGTATTAATTGAATGTCAATCACAAGTCGTTTAGGAAGGACAATTTATGTTTCGATAAAATATTAGATTAATCTTAAAATACACAATCTATAGTACACTCGTATAATGTACATGGGAAAAGGTCAATGGAGTTTATTGCTATAAATAATACGTTCAACTGATAATTTTTCTAGACTGTTTTAATCTATACTCGTGTACGTACTGTTTTTTATTTCTGTATCTCTAAATTCGTTGATAACGAGAAATTTTGATAATGTGAATTCGGAAGTTTTAAATGTAAATATTACTAGAATGACCGAAATTAAGTAATTGTTGACTTTCAGCCGTGGATAACGATATAGACAAGCTACATTGGTAAAAGTCAATGGCAAGTGCGAAAAATTGCATGCATTAATTAATCTCTCGGTATATATTCCGGACTTCAGATATTTTACAGACTCCGAAGAAACGCGCCTTATGTCCGTCCTACTTATTTACTTATTATACTATTTACAATATCTAAATTTCTTCAAAAATAATAGAAAGAAAATTCTCTTTAAGTTCTTTAACATGAAATAATTTGTATCCTGACTGCGAGTTCCTAATTAAAGAAATCTTAAGAAATTGCGATAATATATAAATTTATTTAAAAATGTCTTACTAATCCACAGTTAATTTTCTCGACTCCGTCTAAATTGGAGTACACTTATTCATTTTAATGCCAGGACTTGTACTTGCCTTGGAGTGTTAGCAATCTCAAAACTTGTGATTAATGATTAGTAGTTTTTAAAAAATATTTTAGATTTTTTTTAGTTAAATAAGATAAAATTTAAATTCACAGCAGACTTTGTTAGGTTTGGCCTTGACATCAAGTGCTCCTATACTTGACGAACAATATTCTTTGATATATATCATATACTTGAGCAGCAAAATATATTTGCGTATTGGGAGAAAAATACAGTTGTGGACACTTCCTTTGTATAGTAAAATACACTCTTGCAAAGAGATAAATATTTGGAGTTAAGCCATACAACAATAGCTATAGTCACACATAGGAAAGCTAAGAGAGTTTGTCAGAAAAACAAAATGACTTTAAAACTTAAGTGACAGTAAGTCCTTATAGGGCCAATTTTTAAATATAACACAATTCAATCGGTTCAATTCGACAAGATCGAAACCGCAGAAAGCATGTTTTTTTAATTCTAACCTCAAACAAGCTCATAAAACACTATTAATTCGACTGTACAATCAATGGGAGCATGCACTTCTCAAAATCAATCAAAATTTTTTCAAGACAAGAACTAGAATCAGGGCCGGTCCTAGATTAGTTGACGCTTGGTGCAAACTGAAATGTGTCGCTCCAAACTCAGAGAGCGGCGTTTTTAAATTCGTGGAAAGATAAAAAATATTTTTACGACGGCCGCTAAAGACTGGTTATGTCTTCGCGACTTATAAGGATTTATTAAAAACCAGAGGCGGCGTACGCGGACTTTCGGTTTGTGTAAGGTGATACCGAGGGGTCAACCACTCTTCCAAAAAATGTACATGTATTGCCGAAATCCAAGATTTCCTGGTAATATCTACAATTTCGAGGATTGCCTTCGCAATCTCTATGATTTCTAAGAATTGCCTTTACAATCTCTATGATTTCCAAAGATTGCTTTTGCAACACCTATGATTTCCGAGGACTGCGGGGCGATTTCTAAATTGCGAGTTTTTTCTTTATTGACATGTGAATGTTTGAAAAGTGATTTTCATGATGGTACCACCTGTACTACATTCGATTTCGACACTGCGATGATGATTTCGGGTTTGCCAAAGATTTCGCTTATTGCCAATAAAGACTGCGTGATTTCCTTGTGATTGTTAAGGATTGCGTGCGACTGCCGTCAAAATGTACGTTTATTGCGGTGAGTGGTTGACCTCTCGTACTGAAATCCAAGATTTTCTCGCAATCTCTACGATTTCGGGGATTGCCTTCGCAATCTCTACGATTTGCAAGGATTGCTTTCGCAACACCTATGATTTCCGAGGTCTACGAGGTGATTTCTAATTTGCCAGATTTTTCTTTACTGACATGTGAATGTTTGAAAAGTGATTTTCACGATGGTACCAACTCTACTACATTCGATTTCGACGACTGCGTGATTTCCTTGCGATTGCTAAGGATTCCGTGCGATTGCCGCCAAAATGTACATGTATTGCGGCGAGTGGTTGACCCCTCGGGTGATACATTGTTATGTATGGATATAGGACAAAATATGATATTTTGTCAATGAAATTAAAATTTATTTGACGTCCTTCAAGCATTGGCATCTTGGTTTCTTGAGCATCTTGAACCCTCGGTAAGCTACGTCCCTGTCCCTGTTAAGACTCGTTTAAACTCGTGAAGTTAAAACAGTTCGCGAATAATGTTTTATTAAGCATTCTAATTTTTTTGCTAGCTAAGAATGTTTAAAACTTTAAAACTAAGGCTTGGCAAGTATGATATCTATCTCATATGAATGAGATGAATTGGTATTCGCTATTTTCTTACTCACACGTAAAAATGTAAACCCAAAGTTAAAATAATAATTTTTCTAAAATGTGCAGTGGAAAAAGTGATCAAAATGCTTCTGCCTTATTTGCAGTATTGTTCGACGATAGGCATATTCCTAGTGTAATAATAGTTAGGACCTTCACATGTCGGAAAATAAAAAAATAATAATAATGACCAAGAGATTTAAATAAACGTATTAGCTGTAGTAAATGTATAAAAAATGTAAGTGTGAGACAACTAAGCAAAGATACTGGGTTCAGTAAAAGCTACGTTCATCGCTTTAACATAATTATGGATCTTACTTATTTAAAAAGTACCTATTCATTTAAATTACAGTTCTCAGCACTGTACTTCCACACATATATTTGATTTATAAACTGATGTCAATAAAGTTGCATTAATTAAATTTCTTCGGTATAGTTTGATCTAAGATTAGGTTGATTTTTCATATTCCTAACAGAAACTACCTAGTTGTGAATATGTAAATTATTTAAACTGGAAATATCAAAAAAACTTTTAATGATAAACATAGTAAGCCTTTTAAAAGATATCTACTTTTTTTGTTATATTCATCCTCTTAAGTAGGTATGCAAAAACTATGCAAAACCTATTCTTCAATAAACTGAAGGATTTTCGCTACATTTGAACATAGGTATTTGAAATATTTAAAGGTTTAGTATAGATATTTTCTTAAAATGCTATACATAACTACATAAATATATTGATGGCTGCTTGCTCTCAAAAGTTATAAGCTTTATTCTTTTAGTGTTAAAGACGAGAGAATTAATGCATTAACTGCTTGTTTTCTGAATTGATATCTAACTTCTTTTCGGTATACATTTGTTACCTTGGATACTCAATCTTATCCAAGACACTTGTGTGGTGATCCAAGATCACCAGTGGGTGATCATGACATTTATCCACCCCGTCCTTGTTGTTAAGAGTTTTTCAGCAGAAGAAATTTCCATCAAGTTGTTACGAGAACTGGTGATTGTAACCATAAGTAGCAGTTGTGATTGTAAAGCAACTTGATAGATACGTAAAAATAGATACATGCGTTTTTTTCTTTGAATGGTTTTACAATTGGTGATTAAAACTAGGACAGGGGTGTTAATGTTCGTTACAATTATAAGAACTTAACCTATAGAAATGAGCTAATGAGAATAAGGTGAGAATTGAATGAGATAACTGAAAAAACTTAAAAATTAAGACAGCGGATTCTTATCTTTACGGCTCGTTACTAAACGTGAATAACTAAAATCTACAAAACTTAACCTAAGAGGAACGTGTGAGGCTTGTGTTGGACTTGTAGATTATTGGACCATGATCGTATACGCAACATAAAAGGAAAATGGTAAATACATGTACACAAGAATGTCTAACAGGTAACAAAATGGGATTTCGGATGTTCTATACATAGAAGGCACTACAAACGATAAGAAAGGTTAGTACTAACTGTAAATGTTCATCACACGCAGTAACGAATTTTTGGTACGTTGGTATGACGCGTTTTGCGCCACTGTTGGTTGGTTTCTTGTAGGGTTGTGAAGCTTTTTCTGGAATTCTTCTGGAAGTAATTTGTTCGAGTGAAATTGCAGTAGGGCAACGTATATCTATGCCAACGAAAATAATTTCTTGCGTAATTCTTGCTGCGTTCCAAGGATAAATGTGATGATCACCGTACTTAGTAATTAAAACACTTCAATATTCTTATTTATAAACATTAATAAACAAAGTGCAATTTAATATGTAACTGTAATGTTTTGTATATTTCATTAGGACATGTGAAAGGAATTGCATATTGTTATGCACAGTTGCATAATCTGACTAGAAATTTAATCCACTTTTTTAATATTTTTATAGTGTATGTGAATCTATTTTAAATGTATCCAATTGTATGTTCCGCAATCTCTGGGACACACGGTATACCGGATCACATTAAGAAATCAAAATTAAATAACACCATTGATAAGACCGAAGGACCAGACAAAAGTTTTTTTTTATTTCTAGAAAGAAGAAAGTAGCATCAGCGCCAAAAACTTATTTAACTTTTTCTTTTAATAAAACTTAAGAACTTTTGCAAACAATTATATTAGTTTTTGTACTTTATACTGGGTGTGGAAAAGTAGGGAAACATTTGTATTTTTCTTATTAATTCACCACGTAATGTCATGATTTTAGACTTGCTTGAAGCCAAAGCCATATTTAAATACGTATAATATAAGGATTTTCAGACCACTCTACATAGTGTTTGCGAAGTGCTAATCATTATTTTATTGAAGTGTTTACAAAGCAATGAACTCTGGAATGTTTAACTAGATAATAAGAGTTTTTCTAACTAATTACGTCACATTTAGACTAAACATTTCTTATAGTGCTTTGGTGCATAGTGTTTCATTTTAGGCTAACTGAAAATTCGAAGATATTTCTGGGTCGTGGTGTTAATATTACCATTTAAACACTATAATAAGTTAATAACATACTGTACAGTTGTTTTCTCAAAACTAGTGGCATATACCTATTGAGAGCTAATATGATTAATACATTTTGTACTGTTCTTCTAACAACGAATTTAATATGCTCTCACAAAGAGATTATTAAAGTATAGATAGGGTGTCTAATAACAAACATTGTCAAGTATTATTTGTATTTCATTTGGACAGCTTGAAAGGCCCAGATAAACGTCATTTCAAAAATAACTTGACCATAAAGTTTTTATACATCCGATATTAAAACTAGCTCAGATTAATCGGAAATTGTTTGCAAGGTGCATATGCATACGGCTTGTAAACTTATCTCGAAATGTCTAAAGTTTATAGCCAATAGATACACAGTAATTTTATCAAAGCAGTGACTTACAAACATTGCACAATGTAGATAAATCTTTAAAAAAAAGTGCAACTGCAACGTCAAAACAAATATATCACAATAAGATTGCAATTTTTTCTAAAAGATAATTATAAATTGCCTGAACTAAAGATTACAAATTATCCTGAACGATAAGGTACACGAACATAACATCCTGTATAAATGTAAATAGAGATCACAGCAATATACATTACACTACATACATACACACAATACATATTTGCAACTATTGTTCAACTGTTAATAAAACCAATTTAGACATAGAAAAATAAAAAAGACTAACCATTTTTGTAAAATTCTGTAATAATATCTCAGTCTCCTCCATTGAAAATGGTTCAAAATTTTCCAAAACGAACATCAAATAAGAACTTGCACTACACTATTCTATTGTTCTACAACAATTAACCTTTATTAACGTTAATAAAATTAAATAACTATATAAAAATGTTTATTATAACAATTATAATTAAAAGTCAAATCTGCACCGTTAACTAAAAAAATCGATTTTTATATCCTAATAATTGATGTTTTTCCAGCAACACGCGGTTTTATCAATGTTTTACTTTTCTTTGATGTTATATACCGAATTTATTTATTTTCTCTAAATTGGGAAACAAATTACATCACATCATATTATTTTCTTTTATATTCCATTCCACTGGGAAATTTAATAAAGTATTTCTTGGTTTTCTTCTTTTAGAATAGAGCGCTCAAACTGATTAGTGATAAGAAGTCAATTGACGTAAAGGAATATAAAATGTTCGAAATACGCGTTATCACTACATGAACTGAAAGATCTAACTAAACGCTAAGATAGTTTTGACTGAATATAAAGTTAAACCTCATAATCTCAAGAGGCATTATAAACTGTAATCAGTGGCGTATCAAGAAGACTAAAGATCAATGTACCCTCCCAGTAAACAGGAATTATACATTATTTTTAACTAATAATGTTTAATTGTTCTTGATCTAAGTAATTCGCCAAAGTTATTGTTTTTTTAAAGATAAGGAGTCTATTTAGGAAGGAAAAATTAAAGTTTTATATAATAGGTTATCATATCCGTTTTTTACAGTTTATAAATATTATATGAAAAAATGATCAAAAAGCCGAATTTAGAAGTTTATTATTTAGCTTGATTGATAAACTAATACTTCTTTCTGTTTATGGATAATTATTGAATTTGTTAGATATTAAAATACAGTTAAGGTATTTTGAAGTACATAACTGGGCCCGCGAGCATAGGCGCCCGGAAGGGGGGGCACTTGTCCCCCCCCGGAAGTTGAACAATTTGAATTTTATTGAAAATTTTGTATAATACGCCGTTATTCTCTAGGCTTGTACCCCCTAGCATGTCGATTATTCTAGGCTTGCCTCCCCCTAGCATGCGTTCATTCTAGGCTTGCCCCCCCTGGACAAATTTCTGCGGGCGCCTATGCCCACGAGATACGAAAGCCCTGGGTCATTTTCTCCCATATCGTTTGAATTTTTTAAATTTTAACGGCTGGTAGTATTGTGTGAAAGTGCAGAAATTATCAAGCAGCCGCATCCTAATTAGTTTGTTACCATATTCAGTCATCACGTGTTATGATGGAGTATATTTAACGCTGACGTCTGTCCTGGGAAGTTACAAATTCTAGCTGAGAATGGCGCGGCGGTAGAATTTTTTTAAATTGTTGTTTCGTTCATGCTCGGCTTGAGAGTTCGGTAAATAAGTCACATTGCCTATAAAAAATAAAGCTACGTCATCAGTGTGTTAGCAGTATGGCGTTGATACCTATTATGCTTTACGAGTACAGTCTGTGATGATAGCAAATATTATTTGTAAGTATTTTATAATTTTCTTTGCATAAACGTGTACAAAAAACCGTTTTCCGACAAAACAATAGAAGTAATTTAAAAAAATTAGAAACGCAAAAAATCTTTTCTAACAAGTAACCTCTGCGTAGTTAAAGTTTATAGCAAAGACAGCTGCGGCTTTTGGACATTACTTTGCTGAAATGGGTGGGCTATATGGGGAAGTTCCGTAAGCGACACTGCGCAACCACGAAGTTCATGGAGACGAATGAAGAATCGTTCAATGTAAGTTGAGACACATAGGCGTCGACTTTTTAAAAATTTTAATGAGGACTGGCCAGTTGAGTTTTACCAACCGTACTAAACACGGTCTGCATATACTATAAGTATTTCCAAGAGATTTATTAATAAAACTTCTATAAACAATAACAATTCAAACTACTCAAATCGAATTTAGGGATTAACCTGTGTTTTTAAACAATCGTTCGTAAGATCTCCCCAAGTAAATAAAATTGTCATTTCTGTTTATCATTTTGTTTATTAGTTTAAACGGTACTCATATCCCTATAATAGAAAACAAAACATTTAGTCCCTTTTTTAAAGAAAATCATTTAATTTAGTGCAACTTAAAATGAGTGTGGTGCACTCAAGAGCAGACATGATTTCTTAGTTTAGTTAGTCGGAGTGGAGTGATAATAACCACAGTCGCTGTCGTCCCAGGTTCGATTTCAACTGACAGATAACTTTATATATATTTTTTTATATAGTTTTCCAAAACATAAAATTTAAAATGACATTTTTCTCTTCGATAATATTTATTTTGCACATAATTTCATAATAAACTGTAATTCTGATCCACAGTATTGCAAACAATAAAATAAAAAACAGGTTAAGTAGAAACAGTGAACATTTTTGCATTGATAAACTAAATAGGTTAGTTCTTAATTGACAAAAATTATTAAATTATAACTTGTGACATTTTATTAAATTAAGCAGGTCAGTAGAATACATCAGGAAATGTGAGATAATAATGAATAATTAGCAAAACTATCAGTCACATGAAAAATAAATAAAAACCAAAACTATGCAATTTATTAAAATTACGAAGAAAACATTTTCGAAAAGAAAAGAAAAGAAAGAGATTGCATTTTAAATATTGTTTTGTAAAAACTAATAACTAATTTTAAAAAATCTGCCAGCTGGAATCGAACTTGAGGCGACAGTAACTTACGGTTATTATCATCAAGCTACTGCTAACTAAGCTATGGTATCATATTAGCGCTCGACCACGTCACACTTATTTTAAAAATAGGTTATACTAATTTAAGTAACTTTTCTTTAAAAAAAGAGACTAAATGTAATTTTTGCGTCTTTTTCAGGATATGAGTACTGTTTATTAGTGCTTAAGCCAATAAACAAAATGATAAAACAGAGATAATAACTTCATTTACTTGGGGAGTCTTTACAATCGTTTTTTAAAAGCACAGGTCAATCCTTATATTCGATTTTCAAATTAAAAACAGAAAATATATTCTTACAGTAACGCAGAAAACTAATCATTCTTAAGAATGTGTTTAGGCAACTTTTTAGCCTGCGTAATGCAGGAAAGAATCTTTCAGCTCTACATATAGGTACATATATATAGGTATGGTTATCAAAGATTTATTGAATTTTAAATATGTTTTGCCTTTTTGCAAAAAAAATATCAAAAAAGATCTGTTAAGTTGGCTGCAGACGCACGTTGGGCCTGAGTAATAGTAATAATCGCCCCTCCCTCCTGCACAAGCTTCATAGCTTCTGGGGCCTGGTAATGGATAGTAGCAATTATAAATGGACATTTACGATAATTAGAGCGGTTGAGTCCGGTCACTATTTCTGTCATTTTCTTTTTAATATCAATAACAGTGATAGAAATAGTAACCCGGTTAACCCGATTCAATTATCGTAAATGCTCATTAAATAAGTTTTTTTATTACCTAAAATATATTAACCATGCTAATGAGGGCTACTGCCTTCGGGCCACCACATAGTCGGTGCCTATGTTGGGACATACACATCGGAAGTTATCCAGACAATTAGGAATTCTAGCATAGACTTCAAAAACAACTAATATTTTTTAAATTTCTCAGAATTCATCAAAAACTATGCAGCTGCTATTCTGTATTGTTATAATGTTATTTTTCATACGTTTCATTAATTATTTATATTTTTTATTATTTGGTTTTATTATTTTTTTAAAATATTTTTCATAATATGTATTGCATTTATTTTCATTTACTTAATTAAATACGATAAAAACATCTTTATTCTGGATTGTTTGTGTTATTCTTCGTATGTCCAAACTGTAGAAGTAGTTATCCTGACATTGCCTCTGACACTGAAGTTCCTCAACTGTGAATGATTAATAAAAATGTATCTACTATTCTTTTTGAATAGAAATATTTATACGCGTAAAGATACACAAACAAAGGAATAATAATGGGAAAACGCGCAATAGAATCAGAAGAGAAACTGAGTTGCAGCTGTCTACGCGGATTTCGCACTATTAACGCTCACCAGGACGGCATAGCAAATAGAAAGAAATAAAATAAAAGCAACAAACTCGAAAACACGAGGTTTCACAGATAACAGCGATTAATACGTGCGTTATAAATTTTCTATTAGATAGATGGCTCGAAGATTTCCATTAGTTAATATATTGAACATAAGTAAGTATCCTGCCAGAATATAACATTATTTGAAAGCCATTTAGGAATTAATTGGGTGATTAGTAATAGTCGCTTCTCTTAATTGCCATGTGTAATTGCAAGTATTGGCAGACGGGATTAGTGTGAGTTGTCCTCGAATCTATTATGGCTCGATTATTTGAAATATATAATAGGTACGTATACTAACCTAAACGTTCTTCTCCCAACAGAAATAATTGAGCCACTCCACACAAATTTATGCTTGCGTAGAACAGTGAGTACAAAAACCAGTTTCAGATAGTAAAAATTATTAAATGCGAGCCAAGTTTCCATTCAGTGTATTCTTTTTTAAATACATGAAAACAATCTTCTTTTAATAAATGGTTATAAAAATTATTTTAGTCTGTTATAAAAAGTAAAAATTGATAAAAAAAATTATAAAAGAAACTAATTATATCAGACAGTTTAGTTGTTATAAAAAGTGGAAATTGATTAAAAAAGTTATAAGATAAAGTAATTATCAGATAATTTAATTAGACAAACCTCTTTGATACCTGGGCATCACTCGGAGCTCTCGAAACAGTCAAGTATTTGCTTGCTTGTAAAGCGGGTTTTAGAAAACCGACCAATGGAAAACTTCTATTCCGATATAGCGCACTTTTGTAGGGAGTGGTTTAACTATTAGCATTAGCAGTAATTGTAGATTTATGTATTCTGAGGTGTTTTTGATAGTGTTTTAGGGATAGGATGTTACATATTGTTTGAAGCATCATTGTTTTGTAATAGGAGCCATCAGTGCAATTAAAGGGTAGAACCTGAAGGGGGCTTAACATATATGCACATTTGCTTATCACGTAGCACTTCTAAGTTTAAATACTATAAAATAATAATACCAATTTGACGAATTAAATATGATTTACTGGAAAACAACGGACGTTTCGAAGTTAAATTGTAAGACAAGAAAAAAACTAAAAATCTATAACAATTCATTACAACTTCTTAAAATTTACTTAATAATACAATAATTGCTACAACCCATTACCTGGCCAACCAGTAACCAGGTCCCATTAGCTAAAGCTTGTACGGGAGGGAGGGGGCGATAAATATTATTATTTTGCAGGTCCATTGTGCGGTTGTAGCCTATTTAAGTATTTACAGATGATATAGCCCAAATCCCACATTTGTGTTACAGATAAGGAAAAACTGCAGAAAAACCTTAACCAGATTTGCTGGTCCCAGGAGTCGAACCGTGCCGCTCAGTTGAGAGTCTAGCATGCTAGACACTACACTACCGAGGCTATTACTTAATATTATAATAAAATAACAACGGTTGTAACTAGGGATAGCTTAAAATAAATAAGAAATCGTAATTAGTGAACTACAAAAAAATGCAAGAGACGGAAAAGAAAATTTATAATAACAATACAAACCACAGCAATTTCTTCTTACGGAAAATAATAAAAGTCTACTGTCTTACCAACAAAACGCCTACTTAGCCATTTTCATTTGCAAACTCACCTGAAACAGACAGAATTCTCATTGTAAAAACACGTATAATAATGAATTAATTAATATTATCCAAGGTATTGAATCCCCGACCTTACATACTACCCGATGTACAGATTTCCTAGATTTTGACAACCCCCTACGAATTGTATAACTAATTGTGTGAAACCTGTAAAAGTCACAGACAAAGTAACAAACACCCAACCTCCAATCGCATCGACAGCGAGAACATCAGGATACATAGTGCGATGGGAGTCTCTTTCAATGAATAAACCTCATCATTTATGTGATGTACAACGAAGCACCTTCAGCTCCGAGACACCAATCCCTATACATCACCAGCCGGATGCGTACCGGAAGAGGGATTACAGTCCCACTTTTTAGGGCAGAAACTTACTACCTAACTTTTTCAACCAGTATCCATTAAAATATCTTAAAAGTTGATAATTTGCAGCTTCCTAAAATTTCTAGTTTTTAAAACAGCATTAGCACTATTTAAAAGATGTCCTGAATAAATCAGGTCAAAGATAATAGTTTATTATGAATCCGCTGCTCTAAAAATAATATTTGCTGAGCCCGTCTAAAGACCAAGCCCGTTAAAAAATTGAAAATTTCCCGTCTCATACATACAACTGCGCTTTTATGATTAGAAATGCATTTGAATTAAAGCACTTTGCTGCACTGCACTTTAAGTGCAGATATATTCAATAAACAAAGAGCAATTAAAAATATATTAGTCACCTGCATGTTGGTATGTCCTTGCACTCAAATACCGTTACACACGTGTTCAATATCACAATGAATTTTACTTAATTCGGCATTTGGTTTGTTTTATAATACTTTGGAAAGAAACAATAAAAACAATCACCCCAGAGAAAAAAAAGCAATTTCCAACTACAATCACAATAACAAATGAAAAATAGTAATGGCTAGTAAATTATCTTTTGGATATAGCTTTTATTCTGTGCAATATATCTAACTTTGTTTGCCAAGTACTTCGAAAATTTTGCCAACAATGTATTTTATTTGTGCGAATTTATCTAGTCCGAAAAAAATTGATAAAACACCCTTTTTAACTCTTTACAAAAATGAGGTTAGATTATGGACATATGTATTACGTATCAACTGGGTTAGTTTTATTTTCAATCTAATCTTGATTAGTTTGATACAAACTAATAGTATAATTAAGTTACCTACTTAATTTATTATAACTATATTTACTTAATTTAAGTATTAGAGATTAAAGAATTAAGTACAGGGCAAATAGACTGTGCTTAGAATAATCTGAAATCACATGTGTGTTAAATTGTAAAGCCCCAAGCCAGACTCTGGTAAATACAGACACATAGAAAATCGATTAGTTAACATTACGTGCTTGAAACTGGCACGTTATTGTATGTGTCTGTCTATGAGAACACGAACAGTAGTATGTGTGAACGGTTTTATCAAGGATGAAGGGTTGAAATGTTCGTATCTTCAAAGGAGAAATATAACGGGGGAATATCTGATCGAATAAAGTCAACGAAGGGAAAGCGATGTCTAGTCAAGCGTTGATTTGATACCACCGCCTTTCAAGATCTAGGTATTGTTGGGCACATACAAATTTAAATGCATTTCGTAGATATTAATAACCTATAATGTAAAGAGAAAAGACATTTTTTTCTTTATTTTAACAAACATAAAACTATACGATATCTAGAAATTGCTAAAAATACATTAAATATTCCTAGAGGGCTAAAGTTTGTGAATAAAAAGAAAGAAATTAATAATCTTTCCTTAAAATAGTATATTATTCAACGAACATATAATGATGATGATCGGATGATTTATGACACTCGCCTGAACGGCTCGTGTCGTAAAATTCATCCTTGAGAATAATAGTCATTATATGCGAGTAGAATGCTATAGTTTGTCCACGACAATTAAATATTAATGTTAATAAACTTAAAAATACTTTTAGAAATGTGTGAACGATGTTGACCATATCAAATTCATATATTGTTCCCCCGACTGTGTAGCAGTGATTAATCATTAACCACCGCTGGAAACCAATCATGTACTATTAGTAGGTAGTGATAGCCAATCAGCGACGAACTAGTAGTGATTAATCATTATTCATCTCTAGTAGTGCATATTGTATATAATTATAATTGAACATAGACAACTATGAGTATATTATAACATAGTCGTGGACAAACAATTTTTTAAGATAGAGCCAGAGATAATTACATAATTATCAAGACAAGAACGGGTTCGGTTGGATGTGAATCAATAAATAAACTCAGAATTATAGAGCGCCAGCTCTGTAAAGTAGATACTAGTAGATGGCAAATTGTGGTCTATGGCACACTTTTACAATCGTCTCAACTCTATACATACAGGAAAAATAAAATTTTATTTGAAGTGGCCTATCAATAAATTTTAAACTTTCTCTAAAGAAGTTCTTACAAAAATCGCGTTGACGAGTCCGCAGTATAAGACTAAATGGGAAATTAATTTGTTTTCCTTCCGTAGCCGAATCAACTTGTTAAAATATGAAAATGCTTTTACGAACAATAATTTTATTGATTAGATAAAAACTACTTTAATTGTAATTAACATTGCCAATCACTGAAGTAAATACATACTTGTGCGTTGGCATAGGGCACGGGTTATTTTTTAACGACAACCACGGAAACTCTACTACTCTATATAAGTACTTTGATTAGATCAGTTTATATCTAAATATCAGCAAATTCTAAAAAAGTTTAAATATCTTTTTCAGTTAGTCCTACATAGAGCATATCGAGCATTCCGCAAAAAGGCCAACCTTCGCAGGTAAAATTTAATATTCAATAATGCTTCAAAAGACTTAAACCAATGCATTTTAGCAGGTGTCAAATTCATGTTATAACATGAATTGAAATTGCCGCAGCCAAACTTCAATGCTAATAGCTTATTTGTTAGACTTTTATGCAAAAATGAGTGCAGTAGAATGAAAATTGACATTCCGTGCATGTAATTACGTTGGTGGCCAAGGACAATAATGTCAGTTAGTTTAGTTTTAAATTGCAATTCATTGTTAATAAATAATAAAAAAATGTGTTAGACAACTAAAAATCGATTAAATTAAAAAAAGTGCCTGAACTTCAATAATAATATTGAATGAACTATGCAATTTTTGACATGTTACACTACGTAACGCATGTGACATTATACGCAACGCCTTCAACATCCACATTGACCATTAAGGACATCTTAAAACAAAACCGTAGATATGGCATTATTTTTGATATTTCCTCTAATATTGTATAAATAATCAACTTGTATTTTTATTAAGAGCAAAAAAATGCATTAAATTAAAAGTTTAGTTGCTTAAAAATAATGTCTGGGGATTCGCTAATCATAAAAATGCGTCGGAACGCGTCACGGTACGTAACCGCGGAATACGATATATAGTACATGAACATCTGTGAATTCGTCTAGGTAAATCTAGCGCTTCAGAAAAAGTGTACACTACCACCTGACGACGAAACGGTAATCGTTCATCATTAAGTTTGAGACAGCAAAATAAAGGACTCCAAGATCCACTATTCGAAAAAACTCGATTTTGATATGTCGAAAAATTAGGAAGCTCCCTATCAGTTATACTCCTGCATGTACCCATGTTCCATGTGATTATAATTTACTGAGAATCATAATTGAAACCAGTAAATTGTGCTAGGTTTTGTGTTGAAATCGTCTTGATAGTCTTCTGCCCTCTCTTTCATGTCTTTGAGTTTCCGTCTCTAAGCCTCAAGAAACTAATAGATTTTAAATATTCTAACCGTTCTAATAACCGAGAATTACCGTTGTTACCGAGATCACCGAGAAGCACACTGCGCCATTACGTAAGCGGACTCCGAACCGCCCCTTACAACATACATACATTCTGTGTTCCTAAAGTAACCTCCTTATCAGCTTAACATTTGAAACACTTAAACTAGGAAAACCAAACTTAGCTATAAATACATACGATTTAAAATGCTACTTTTGCGTAAACAAAAAACTTAATTGATCTTAAATGACATGATAGGTCGCTCAAGTGATGGCTCAGTAAAAAGTTCAACAGGAGTGGACTTTTCTACTGCCAAGAAATTCAAGAAGCACATTCTGGATCAGAACTTAAATAAATTTCTATTAATTTAGTTTTATATTTAGTTAATCTAATACAATTTCTTTTTTTTTAGTTTGTGGCAAACCCAAGGATGATTCATATGACGTTATATTCATAAAGAAAAGTCAATTTACAAGACACCTCATCAACAATGTTATAGCTGACTCATCCATGCTATCCCTACAATAGTCTTGTATTATTAAATACCATCACCCTTTTGTTTATTTAAAATCTGGAATGTTTCCCCTTGAATTTTGATTAAAATCTTTAACCCTTTGAACAATCATTTTTACCCTAAAATATCATCACAGTATATCGCTAATACTATTAAGAGTGAGAAACTGTTGCAGTGTTGCCAAATAGCTGAGAAAATCTTGATTTACTGGAATTTTAATGTCGATTCAATAGTAAAATTGTTAGTGATCTACGCTTTAGACACAGGCGCACGCAGAAACTTGTTCAGAGGGGCAAGCCTAGAATGAACGGCGTGCTAGGGGGGGGGCAAGCCTAGAATAAACGATATGCTAGGGGGGCCTAGAAACAATGGCATATTATACAAAATTTTCAATAAAAATCAAATTGTCCAACTTCCAGGGGGGGGGCAAGTGCCCCTCCTTGTCCCCCTTCCGGGCGCCTATGGCTTTACACATTTATAAGAATAATAATAATGATTGGCAAGTGAGAGGCAAAGTGGAAAATAAATTTCTCGCTGTTCTATCTAAAAAAAAAATTAGTTGCAACTATTGGCTCCACTGGCATTAATTAAAAATATTAAAATTTTAACTAGACAATGCTTGAGCTCAGGTCCAGCGATTGAGTGCTGAGGTGCACCTCAAGGTCAATACGGCACACTGTTGAATAACACTGTGCGACACACTTTTATTGACATGGGATTTCTCTTCAGGAATGGCAAGATTAGGTGCCAAATAGCAATTCCCCATCGGCATTTTGCTAGGTTAGTTAAAATAAGAGAGTTTTTCAATTTTAACGATTGAGAACTATCAGGGTATCGGATTGGCTTGAAAAATTTGGAAAATTACCTAAAAATATAGTTTTCGGGGTGTTTTTGGGCTTGTTTGAAAGGAAATTGAAAGTAGATATATAAAAAAGATAGACAAAAACAAACAAGTGAAATTCTTGCATCACCAGGGGTCGTTTTAAAAAGCATTTAAAGCGCTAATTTGAAAAGGGGATGGGGTAGAGAGGGGCAGAAGTCGTTATAGTTCACAGAAACTTTTTTTAGTGTTTTCTATTATAGTGCAAAATTTCAGCCTGATAGCAATATTTCTTCTTTAGCAAAATGATTTTTTGAATTGAAGGGGAATAAATTCATTTTTTCATTTGTTTTAATTTCTCTTAACAACAAACAAATCATTATTTAGATTTCAGCATTCATTTTTTATCTTCAACGTTTTTTTATTTTTTATATTGCATGTCGTACTGCAAGCTCAAACATGTCTGTGTAATGTGCAGGATGAACCCAGTATGAAAGTCAAAAATGGTGAAAAATGTACAAGATAAAAGTACGAAGCATTATAAACGTCTGGTTGCCCAACACAATCATTACGCTACTATTAGCTAAAATGAAAGGGTGCATAAAACTGACTGTCCAATCCCAATTTCTTGATAACGATGCAAGAAATGATGATGTCACAAGAAGGTATCAATTTCACTGTTTTGAATTCGACATTTTACAGTGGTGTACGGAAAGATATTACTCGCCTTACAGTTTCAAAATGCATAAATTTATGCTTATAAAGATGCAAGTTTCATGATATTCACAAGCTTATGAAAAATTCGGATTTTGACAATCATCTGAATGAGGACCAGTCGATTGTTTGGAATGCCATTAAGGCCGTGATTCTTCATTTCTTGGGGAAGCATCGGGCAGAAAATTACCGTGACTTGATAGCTGATATGTTACAGGCATTTGAGAAATTGAAGGTATCAATGTCTCTCAAAATACATTTCCTTAATAGTCACCTTGGCTACTTTGAGAAGCAGTTAGCTTCAGAGAGATGAACATGGAGAGCGATTCCATTAGGTTGCAATGCCTATGGAAATTCGGTACAGAGGCAAAAAATTGAATGCCATGTTAGGGGATTTGTGTTGGTGGCTAAAGAGAGACGCTGAAGATAGCGAAGAAGAAAGGAACGAAGACAAGAATGAAAACAGTGACAGCGAAGATGATGTCCATGCATCCAGCTCAGACATACAAATCAGGGAGAAGAGCGAAAATGAGAAACCAGCGCCCAAAAGGAAGCAAATAGATCAGTAGAGGTAAAGTTAACATTGCATTTGTTGAACAAAATTAAAACAAAATAAAGAACATGGATTCATACTTCTGAATTTAATTCAAAAACTCATTTTTCTACGAAGAAACATTACTCTCAGTCCGGAATTTTGCGGTATAATAGGGGACAATTGGAGAAAAGCTTTTATTAAAAAGGGACGCCCTCTGCCACCTCGCTACCCCATTCCCCTTTCAAATTAGCGCTTTAAATGCAAATTAGCGTTTTAAAACGACCCCTGGTGTTTCAAGGATTTCACATATGTTCGTTTTTGTATCTACTTTCAATTTCCTTTCAAACAAGCCCAAAAACACCTCGAAAACTATATTTTTAGGTAATTTTCCGAATTTTTCAAGCCAATCCGATACCCTGATAGTTCTCAAACTTTAAAATTAAATTGCTATTTGGTACCTAATCTTTCCATTCCTGAAGAGAAATCCCATGTCATGAACCAAAAGCTGAAATTTGTCGCACTGTGTAATAATTCATTCACATGCATTGAATTGTATTGAATATAATATTGGCTATAATAAGCTCTGAAAGTATTTTTAAAGTAAGTTATTACTTACAGACAAGAGCACAGGAAGGTCTGTAGGTTGTATTTGTTATGTAGTCTATCTTTTTAGTAAAGACGATAATAAATTTCTTTTGAGACAATATTCAAAATTTGTTAGATATAAAAACATTTAATTTGATAAAGAAGTAAAATAATATCTTCAAATTATAATAAACTGTAAATTTTTAAAATTCCCCTGTCGAAAGTATTGATAATAAGAATATGATTATCATGACATGAACACTATACAATCAATAACACCGTAAGTATTCTTGACAATCTTTAGGAATAATGAATGTATAATTTATGCATTACAAAAAATTGTACATAACAACATGCAACAAATTTCCGTTTTTTTTAACTGAATTACTTACTTATCACGTTATTAACTTTTATGCAGTTTGTATGCAATCGCGTTAATGTGGTTGCCTAGTTCTATTTATAAACATTAAACATGTATCAGTTGATAATTGCCTTTCGTTTTTATTATAATCTTACACATTTGTTTAATTTATCATATAAAACTGCTGTTGCCTCCCACTTCATTTCACAAATGCACATTTATGTAAATAATATAATTTGATAAATGCAAGCTAAAAATGCATTTATTTGTTACTACAATTGGTTTCATTATAATAATTGTATTAATATTTTAGTCATATCAGTTGGTATTGTAATGAATGGGAAAAACTCCTATGCACGGGCGGCGAACAAGCGAGAAGGTTCTCGGCACAAGCAGAAGGGCAGTCAGTCAACAACGAGTTAATTAAATACGCATATCGTGTGGTAGTAGAAAATAAATGTGTATAATTATATAAAATAGTGTAATTTATAAATCTTGTAGTAATAAATAATCTGTAATTAATTTAGTTAAGTCTGTTAATAGTAATTGTGTCTGTAATTAGTGTTAGTTTAAATATTTTCTCTTGGTAATAATAGACAATTAAAACAGCACCTTTAGTATTATTTAAAAAGATCGTTACAGTATAATAGATTAGATAGTAGAAACATGCATTTAGAAAAACAAAGTATGGTATGTAGTTATTTAGCGTAGGTATTAAAATTAACTATTTAACAATTATTAATATGTGTACCCTGCGCAAGCTATTCCATATATTTATTTCTTGATATTTATTAACGTGGCCAGACATACTGCTTTGAGTAGTACAGTACTGTTTTGCAATACATTCGTACTACTTAATTAACATGTACTGCTTTAGTACTGCTCTCCACATCTCATGTACTTTTCGTACTGTTATTAGAAATCCGCGTCTCACTGAGTGTTTTTAATGGGCATTGCTAAAACGTAACATAAGCTGGGAAGAAATTATGAAAACTGTAGATCAGCGTTCCGCAACCTTCTTTTATCTGGCGACCTAAAAATAACAAAGAAATTATAAGGACCCATAGAAATTATAGGACCCATCTGTTTTATGACAATACCTTTCACAACTTTTACAAAACAGTCTTCCCCAATATGAGGTTGATTTAACCAAGCATGTATTATTTTGAAAATTCATTTGAAGTTCCCAAATAAACAGTATTAAAATAAATTTAGTTTTAAATAGTACATTCATCCTTGTAAATGACTTTGCTCTTTCCGAGAAAGAAATACCTGGTATTGCACCGTACAACTTTTTATTATTTCTGGTTTATTGTGGTTTTAAATATTTCCCAAAGTATTTTTTTGTTTAAACAAATCTATACATCTGAGATTGATTATTCTTAGCCGTCTTTTTTTTAAGTCTTAGACATTTTTGTACAATCATTTTTTTGTACTCTTACATATGATTGATGAAGGATTTAATTTTGAAAATAATAAAATACTATAACAGATTTTGTGAATTAATCTTTAATACTATAATACTGAATACTGATACAAATACAAACAAAAAACAATAGAGAAGAATTATAAAAAATATTTTATGTACATGAAAAGCTAGGATCCTATGGAAATAAAACTAATATTCCTATTTGCATGTGTAATAAATATAATAAAATAAAGCATTCTGTTTAGGTCTTTAGGAAAACTATTATTTCAAAACATTAGAACCTATTTATAAATAAGATAGCAATCACCGGACGGAAACGCTTTTTGAATATAATTGAATAGAATGTACAAGTTTAGTTAATGAATGGTCTAATGTAAGCTTCTTACTGAAACTAATCCCTCTCCCGTTATTAATTGTTGATAAACAGTTGTGAATAATTTGTATGTCTTTCAAATGGTTGTTTACTAGTTTCTTTCAAAAAACTGGCTAAGAAAATCAATTGCGTAAGTTCGCTTTCTTTTTCAGAATTGTACATCTTATTTTTTTATATAGGGTGATTCAAGAGTGTTTTGCATCCTCTTAAGGGCGATTCCTTTTCTGAAAATAAAAGAAAAACTTATATTAACCTGGGTTCGGAAATGTCTCCTTAGAGAGGAATATGCATTTTTAAGAGGATGCAGAATAATTTTGAATCACCTGCATAAAGAATAGCATCATGTTTGCCTTGTTTTCTTAGATCATTATGGAACCATCGTATAAGAAGTAAAATTATATCGACAAAGTTGTGTCACGTTAGAAAACTTCTTATCTAATAAAATATAAAAATGCTTTTAGCATATATTCTTTCGGACCACCAAACCCCACCACATACTGATTTCTTGATGTACTGCTTTCCAGTTTTAAAAACCTGGTCATCTTATATTTATCTGCTATTTTATTCTAAATATTCAAAGCGTTCTTTTCTGTAAATGTCAGAAGCCACTTTTGCAAACTCCTTTTCATCTTTTCATCCTAATACAATTTTCAAAGATAAGCAAGAATTTATCTAAATTTCATTCCTTTTAACTTTTTGTTAACTCATTTGCAAACAAAGTTAGCAAAGTTCAAGCATTTTATATACCGCCTCTGTTAAAAGTCTCTGGATGTGCTCCCTAAAAAAGACAGAATTGTGCATTTCTCTCTCTCCCTCCCTGTTATAAAGATCGAAACCTCCTCATCTAGCGATTTACTAATCAACTCCTAAAGCAAAATTAGATTTAGAGCTTATTTACATATCTAATTTAATTATACTAAAACACGATCAATTAATTCTTGTTAAAATGTATTTGTACCGACTTAGGCTTTCTGTGTACATGCGCTAAGCTATTATTACACGAGTAATGCTGTAAATTAATCTTTCTTGCTTTCCGTATCACTCCTCAGAAGTTCTCATTGTGAGATTTTTTATAAAATGGGTTTGTATACAAAACAAATAATTCTTTTTTAATATTGACTATTGCCATCGCGCTGGATATTTAATAATGATACCAATAAGTACAAAAGGAAAAGAGTTTTACCAAACGAATCTTGAAATTAAACGTACGCAAGAAGGAATAAGGTATTAGTTGAATGTTAACTGGTCTGTATGAGCTTAAACAGAATTAGAATTTCTGTTTCCTGTTAATGAGAATAGGTATTAATTATAATAAGATCTTTGCAGCGAAATGATTAGAGTGTATAAGCAGATCAAAGCAGATAGCAGAATAAGAAAAAAAGAGATATCAAATAATTTTTAGGCTTTCTTACTGAAATAATAGTATACAGGGTGGTTGCACAAATTCACACTATTGGGATTTCGAAAACCATAAGAGATAGGAAGTTGGTTAAATGCGACAAAAGTTGTACAATTTCAAGACTATCTCAAAAGCAGTTTTGAGTGTTTTTGCTTATATCTAGTGACCTATGATTTTTTTAAATATTGAAACCGGTTTTGAGATGGCTTTGCAAATGTACAACTTTTGTCTCATTTAACCAACTTCGTATCTCTTATGGTTTTCGAAAAACCAATAGTGTGCAACGAAATGTTAACCACGCTGTATACTATATGAAACACTAATTATTATGGCCGGATTCACAAAACGTGATTAAATTCTGATTAACTTAATTGTGACTAAATTTGAAATCTAGAGATATAATTAGATAAAGTCTCAGGACTCTTAAATCGCAGCCAATAAAATTTCTGAATTTTGAATTTAATAAAATTAAGTCAAGCTTTGTGAAACTACCCATTATGCCACTAAGACAAGGAAGTGGTCAAATAACAATGGTGACAGGTGTAATTGACCTTGGATGGTTAATTCTGTAACCAGATTTAACCTACGACTTGATCTTTGCTAAAAGAAGTTCAGATTTTGCTGCTTAGCATCTACATTGATAGTAGAAGAAGTTTTACCAATTCACAAACCTGACGATGAAAGAAATGTCGCAATGCCCTGTACCTCTACTATTAGCTCCGACAAAAATATTTGAGCAAATTATCTATAATAAAATTTATAATGTTATAAAGCAAGACATTGACAAGTGAACACATAACTAAAAACACAGGTGAAGTGAAGCATACATTTATGAAAGTAATCTAATAGTCTTTCCTGAACATAGCATGTATTAGCGGTTCCCTGGTCAAAAGTGCTCTAGTTTTATGTAATTTATGCAGACTATTCCAATATGACTGACGCATTCAATCATGACGTATTGCTTTGCAAATTACACTCTTACACAGGTTACACTGTATCTGGGGTACCACAGGCAGCGATTTTGGTTCTTTGCTTTTCCTGATATTTATTTTATCTCCCACCTTCTAGTCAGGGTTTTGCATGTTGCAGACAACATGGATATCATATTGTATCTTATGGATATCATTGAAAAATTGAATGATCTCAATTCGATCTCTACAAGGAAAAACAATAACATATTTTATAACAGATAATAAAATTTGTTTTTTTTACAAAAGTTACTGCTATGGAAGCAGAGTATGGAGTGAGTTCGTATGAAATGTTTCCGTAACTCAATGATTTTTTTGGCGATGAAAAGTCTAACAGGAGGAAACTAAAAAAAGGTCATAATCGCCCACCTAGCACATATAATATCCTGCACTGGTTTCTCAAGCAAGCTATTGATATTCGTTTACCATATACTTCCACATACACATTTTGCAAACTCACAACAATCAAGACGAAGTTATGCTCAAGATTATCAGATGTTGAAGATAAATTGAGAGTAACGATTTTTTCAATAAAACCTATGAACAAAATTTCTGTAGGTCTACAGATTCCATTATATTAAATCATGGTCGTGATTCAAAATCTTCTTGTGCGTTTCTTATTATTTTAGAATGTGATGTTTTTTGTATTTATAAAATGTACGTCTTAAAACCAATCTGCCTTTAGCAACAACGACCGTTAAACCGCAAAAAGTTCATTATGAATTGTCGACCGGATGTCAAATTTTTAAGCGGAAGTAACCGTAAAAAGTCTGGTCTGGATGTTAAATAACCTTAATCTGCAAAAAGCTTGTTTCAAACTTTGGAGCGGATGTAACCGTAAAATTCTAGACCGGATGTCAAAAGTTAAAAAGTCTGGACAGGATGTCAAATAGCCGTTAAACTGCAAAAAGTTCGTTACAAATTCTCGATGTCACATCCTGTTTTGAACTTTTATCAGCCGATGATGTCATCGGTCGATGCTAGACCAAGCCGGTCTAGTCAGTTTGCATTGGATTGCTGGATTGAATGAAATAAAATAAATGCAAGAATTGGTATATGACTGAACGCATCACGTCCAAATTAATCGTGTAAAGGCTTATCAGTTATCAGTCGTTGGAATCCGGAAACATTTGCTCTATACACAAGCTCACAAACAGTAGAATAGATTGCCCTAAAATGCTGACCTAGGTGCAACTATATGTACCAAGGCCCAGGTTGCGACCTTTGTAACATCTTGTACATCCCCAAGTATACAACGATTATTTGCGTTTATTCTCAACACTTATAAGAATGGCTTCAAAAACAAATGAATCTAATCAGCTGAGTGTTTCATTTTACTGCAGCATTGATCATAGTAACTATTATATTGTGTTAGATCTATAATATTAAGGTCTGGTCGCGTTAGCTATTCAGAAAGCTTAAACAACCCAAATGCAACGCTATTGGTGGGCGCGCTTAATGACTGATAACGTTTACTTGGCCGCGGCAATGCGGATAAACGTCCAGTACTAGTGTTATTTCACACGGTGCACTTGTATTTATTTTTATTGTGTATTGTGTTATAGTATTTTTAAGTGTTGTGACTTTGCAAATTAGAAAAATGGCCGAAAATCACAAAAAACGCTTGTTTAAAAAGTAAAGAACTTCCTATTTATAAAGTGAAAAGGAAATTATAGTAAATAATTACGCGAAGTTGTGTGAAGAAAATCCGGAAAAACACGTTAGAAAGCATCAAAAGTGTAGTTGCAGAAATTGTAGGTATTACTACACATTCTGTGGAAAACAATCTTAAAAAACATAATCAAAATGGAACCCTACGATCTCCAAAAAGAAAACAAGAAATCGAACTTCCGTTGTTGATCTCGTTGACGATGCAGATTTATTTGTTATTAGGAAAAAAGTATCATCCATAGGTAATTTAAGAATTTTGTTTCAACTATCATTATACTTTAGGTCCATGAATCTACGTCGTAAAAATGCCCTTTTTAAGACAAACACCTCTTTTAAACTCGACTTTGTTATTGGTAATGATACGTAAACGAGTCTAATTTAATTGTGGTGTTAACCATTTTCATCATCGTATTGGATTTAGCGAGCTAGAACGTATACTCTAAGTGGTAACGCATCATTATACGTAGCTTTAAGCGGTCAGCTGGCCACTGTTTGTTTACGCTTTCCGAATACCTAACGCGACCGAAGTTTAGTATTATTAAATTAAAATATATTGTTAAGTGTAATTTAACTTCCCAGGAACATACTTTATACGTTTGCCCTTGGAAAGCTACAAGTCAGTTGAAAATGCTAAGCCTAGCATTGTCGGGCGAACTCCTGGACAAATTATTTAACGCCTCTAACTTACCCATTCAGCCACCCTCCACTTACACTACCACCCGATTTACTGCTCCGGACTTACCCTCCTCTAACCACTTCGCCGTGGTCTTGCCCTCCCCCGAGTTGTCCCTCCCTCCTCGGCTTACGGGAGTTCATGAAAATTATAAATGTTCTTACTTGAATTGTTTTGACCGATGTCAAATACACTTGGAAGTGACCCTTAATTTCCAGGAAAATTGTCGCCCAGGATCTAAACACTATCTCTGCATCATTTAATGTTTAAACATGTAGCTGGATGAGTAAACGAAATTCACATACATGCGACTAAACAGTTGACCAATTAAAAAGTTTTGTCATCTTAGAAACTATTGTAATGAATGGGAAAACCCCTATACACGGGCGGCGAACATGCGAGAAGGTTCCTGGCACATCTACAATGTTCGGGACTGACGGCGGATTGTTCTAGAGCGTGGACGTATGGATATGGATATATGACGCACCGCAAAGTAAGGAGTCATTATTCAACGAGTTAAATGAATACGCGCATCGTGAATCAGTAGAATATAAATGTGTATATAAAATAGCACAAGATAAATGTTGGAAATAAATATTGTAAATAAATGGTCTGTAAATAATCTAGTTTAAGTTCGTTAACAGCTTATAATTGGAGCCATGGTAGCTCAGTGGGTATGGCACTTGACTACCAATCTTAAGGTCCTGGGTTCGAATCCCAGGAATAATACATTGGAATTTTAAAAATATCTAAGGCTTCCAGGTCGACTCAGCCTGTGAAAATGAGTACCTGGGAAATCATTTCCTTGGGTAATAATAGGCGGTCGGTGCGTAAAGCTAGCCACTTTACCACCCTTGAGTACCGAACGGCTCAAGAATAGTAGCCTATCCTGCTATACCCCAATGGGCCTTCATGGCCTGTGAAAGGGGACTATTATATTAACAGTTTATAATTAGGTATAGTGTTAGTGTAAATATTTTCCTTTGCTAATAGACGATTAAAACAGCACCTTTACTATTATTTAAAAAGAACGTTACACTATCATACAACTAAAAGTTGCTTAACTAATATGCATTGCATAGAAATAAATCTGACCTCAAAAGTAATGGTTCTTAATGTTTTGTAGCCACTTCTGATTATGAAAAGTCATCGCAGAGCATAAGTCAAGGGTTCTAGACAGGATAACATTTTCAATCCGTCAGGTGGATCTTAATGACAAAGGCTACTTGTCTCGAAAATCTCAGTATATTCTAAAAGATTGGTGAGTCCAAACGACTCATTCTACACAACTCTGAAATGTATTAAAAAATATGATTAGAATTAGAATCTCGATTCGCAAGGGAGAAATCGCTAATGCTAAACTCATGTTAATTGTTTTTTACGACGTCAATGATATTGTCCTACAGATGGAGCTTGTATCTTGTAGCAATTAGAGACCCTTCAATTATAGTCTGGCCAATGCGGTGTCACGATGCCATCCATTTTATATCACAATATTTTGATTATGACATCCTAATTTTAATGATAAATAATGTTTTATATACGCAATCCACAATTTCGTGTTTTTTAATTGAGTCAAATGCCCTTCACATGCGTGCCAATATTTGGTCGTGTAACCATTTCTATACTTTTCAAGTTTGGCGCCACGTTTTGTGATATAAAATGACTGCCTTGGCCAGACTCTAATTAAAGGGTCTCTAGTAGCAATTCAAAGTCTGTAGATATAGATGGAAGAAGATAGGTCGTCTCATGAGACGCGATTTCTTGGCGAAGCCACTGTGATTGTCGATTGCTATTAATGAAGCAGTTTGTAAATGCCTTCCGATATTTGTATAACTCTTTTTAGAAAAATTGATTTATTTTTTATTTTTTCGCCTTTAATTAACAAAATGAAGAGTTATAGCATTTACAAAACGTCAATTTTAAATTTTCCGCCGTTTGACGCCATTTTCATTCCCATTTAATAATGGAAATGTATGAGACGACCTACTTTACTAAGCCTGCTTAGACATTTACAGACCTTGGTAGCAATTCAACTAAGTCAATATGTACAATATTACAAATGTGTACCAGACATTTATTAAGAGAGCTTCGTAAATTGTAAAAGTGATCACATCAATCAACAGTAATTGTCGGACAAAAAATACAGTGTGTCCGCATTATCGACCGCAGTATCATCTGGGCACTTTTGGTTTTCGACAAAGCAAATGCTGACAATGAAGGGAAAGCGTTTGAATACAAGAGAATAAAGCGATTACAAGAGCGTTCCTAAAAGAATCTAGCGAAAGACAATCCTTAAAATTGTCTGAGAAAGTAATATTGATCAAATGGTGGAAATGTCTGTATTTTAGTATGTATTCTTATAAATATATCTACTGTATTTTAAAGTAGTTTTTGCTTTATAAGGCAGTGTAATTTTCAGTAGACTTTTTAGAATTTAACGAAATATTTGTGGTAAGCTCGTAGACTAGAGACTAATGACTATTGAGAATGATGGTTTTTAAAGCTGCAATATAAAAAAGTAGCTAAACAGCTACTTACGTACATAATTTTATTAAATTTAAAGCTTTATCCATGAGTTAAAAAATTCTATGTACATCTATTTGTCCATACCCAGTCGTGTTTCAGAAAAACTAAATTCTACCCCTCTGGAAGTACGCGAATGGTTGCGTAAATATAAAGTAAGCCCCTATAAAATAAAATCTTCAAAGCACGTGCATAACATACAAATCCCTTAATTTAATTAAACAAGGAAGAAAGCTTTTGTTTAGACGGAATAAATTTCGCTTTCGGCTCGTTGCTCTCTCCACAAACTTAAAGAGAAACCACAGTAATTCGATAATTAGTAGAAATTCCAAAACCGCCACCTTCACATCAGCCTCGTATAGAGCAACTAATACCGGCAAGTTCACAAACAACAACAGCATCAGAAGGAAAACAACAATGACGACGGTGATGGTTGGTGTCTTGAATATTACTTTTGATAGTTGAGAGACTCTGTGATTCCGTTTTACCATGAAACGGATTATAAGTTTGAAATCTCGACGAAATGTAAGTGGAATACACAAATAATCTTGAAAGTAGGTGAGACACGTGCTCAAAAGAGGTAGCTCTTATCCAATCATGGAAAATTCCAAGCTTCCGCATAGCCAACCCTTATCCAACCCCCTCGGTTTTCGTATCGATCTACTACATTGCTTTTCAGGGTCACGATGTGGTGGTGGACATGATATCACATTTCAGACACTATTTGTTTTTCTTTTTATTTGCTTGCTCATAATTTTTATTTAAGTTTGTTTTGTTTGGTATCATTCAGAAATTGTATTGGATAAATAACTTCAAGCAAAGTTATGTTCAGAATTGAAGTATATCTCTATGGTGATTGGTAAACAATACTAACTGAAAAACTTCTACTGTTTCTAATGGACTACTGAAATAATAATATGTAACGATGCTACGATGTTTATTCAATATCGAGTATATTGCATCATTAGCAACTGTTTTTATTTTTACCACAGATTACTGTTTTTGTTCAATATTTTCAATCGCATCACTACTGGAGATTTATTAGACTGATACGAATAAAACATTTTTCTAACCTTTCCAATAATAGGTTACATAATACTACCAATCAACAATAATTACTTAAATAATGAAATCATTATCCTGTTCAACTCTAAATTTAGACATCATACAAGTTCTGAGTTAGCCAGCTATGATGCACTCTAGCCAATTTTGTATGCATTTATTAATTTCATATTCTACTGCAATTGCTGCGGTTTCCGACAAAACATCGCTACCATCGGCAATTAAATGTAAATTACAGAATTCTATGTAATCTTGATGTTTGCATGCTATTCTTGCACATTTCAGCATAATAATAAGAAAACTTTCCAACAAGGTCAATATCGAAGTAAATTATTTATAGGAATATTTTACAACACGCAAAATTAACAAACGCGAGCAGTATTGGGATATATTAACGTAATCTAACATTAAATCAGCTTAATTTAAAAAAGTTATTCAGGAAAGTAAGTCCCTACGAGGACCATACTTTTTTTATTGAAGAATATCTCAAATATCATACCTCTATGAATATTTGGGCAGTAACCTTTAATACTTATTAGAATTTAACCTGAGTCATTGTCAGCACATTACACTCTATCTTCATCTTCATCAAGAAAAGGCCGTCATGCAATCTAAGTTGATTTCAACCAAGATTCCAATTGGGAAAAAATATTCTTTATGGGAGAGCCCAAACCATGGAACTGTGACACTGAATTTGAAGGTATAGACAAAACAAAGAAAGCATAGCACGCCGTTATAAATCCATGCATTTCTACAAGCAATTCAAAGCAGAGCATAATAATACAGGAATAAACTCACAGTGCAGTCTATAGTCATCACACTGTAAGATTCTTAAAATATCATCACTAGAACTGAACCACTCTTCGAATTTGTCAGCAACTTTGCCGAAATCAGTTTTTATACTCAACTCAATATCGATTCCGGTTGCAAAAATCAAGCCATAAGAATGATTCATGTATTGGAGGGGTATTAATAAATGCAAATCCACATTCGTGACTACATAGACACCAAGTCTTGTGTTAGCTTATATTAGTTGCTGTATCTGTCATCTCTTTAAATAATCTTACAGTTATGCACAAAATAGACTAATAGATCTTACAATTAGTTATTCAGTGCATTGTAGAACAAATTTGCATTGCAAAGTGGGTCACGACATATACAATTGCCCGAAGTTTAGTAACAATTCGTTTTAAGACTATTCACGTTCAGAATTCATTACACAATGAATCGCAGTATAGATTGATTAGAAAAACAAGAATGTAATATTTCTTTCTGACTAACCCAGAAAGATAACACATATCAAGATTATTTTTTAACCTCCAAGTGAAGAAACCACCTAAAAATCTATGCCTATTTCTGCACTACCACCACCATGCCGCCGTTCAACCAGTTTCAGCAATTGGTATTCCGCGAAACGTTAATGTTTCAGAATATCCATCTAAGTGTGTCATTAAAGCCATATATACTATTCATGTCAAAACAGATTTAAGCTCAGTAGAATGGATTACCCTAGTCTTGCTATCAATATGTATGTACATGCTAAGGTGCAAAATCTGGACTTAATCTTTGACACACTCAAAGGTCAAGTCGCAGGTCAAATCTGATTCCAGAATTGAACATCCGAGATCAATTATTCCCGTCATCATTGCCATTTGACCACTTCCTTTTCCCAGTTAAAAGTTTTTAATGCGGGTAGATGAACACAAGCCTGCGCTATAGGCTTTTTGTATACAGTAGCTTAGTATAATACCTAAAATAACGTTTCCGATTACATTAATAAATAGATTAAGGTAGGCCACTCGCAATACACCACAGCCGACAAAAGATTGTTTCAAAATTCAGGCCAGAAACTTATTTTCCTCGAGATGTTCTAGATTTAAAAATAAAAGTTTGTCTATCATTAGGTCAATCTTTTTTCAGTGAGATATTGCAACTGTTAATTTACTCTTTTAATAGTGATTAACGGTACCCTAAATAAAGTAATACCCATTGTTAAGACAAACTGTATAAACCGTTATGTTAAACTTCATATCAACACGCTTTAGAACCTACAAAAAATAATTGCATTATCTAATCAAATTCGTCTTCCAGCTGTCCAATCCACTTAGCTAATGCACCCTGCATACATTTAGGTCAACGCGATCAATGAAGCATGTTCTGGTGAACACTCGGTATATATTTGTTAGGCTTTCTTGCCATAAAGGAAGCACCAGTCCCCCTACCGAGCACGAGTTTATAAACTCTGGATTTTTCTATAATCCAGTTAGTTAGTTTCTAGGAAGTTCTAGCAGAACTAATGAAACGTATTCTTGGGTCTACAACTCTGATTTGTATCTAGTTTCATTTTTGTACTTTTTAATGATATTTCAAAATAGGTCAGTCTGTACGTGACAACGCCAGAAATATATGACGTCGAGTTTTCTAGAATATTCCTGTGAAAAGCAAAACTAAACCAGTTCAAGATGTTAAGCCTAATATTCTTAGACGATCTGGTGGACGCATTGCTTAACAACACTTCCGACTTAGCGTCCTCTACTTGCTCTCCTCGGCTTAACACCCCTTCTTAGTTTAATTTTGTAGAAAGTATTCCGAGATAAATTATGTAATATAAAAATACAGGGAACACTTCTAGCCTACTAAGCTTTAGTTGCAAACTGCTAAATAATTAAAGAATGTGATATTATATCTTCAATTCTTAATAAAATTCTTTCTGCTTTACATGACTGCTTTTACAGTTTTACTAAATGTTTGTTTCTTGTTTTCTAGATTCAGTTGTTTCTAAAGCAGTCCATAGTCGTCAATATTAAAGATGCTTCTGTAGCTGCCGTTACAGAATTATTTGAATTCTTCAGTCTAGCGCTAGTGCAGCTGGAACTGCTGGTATGGTCAGTCTATGTGTGTCAATGGTGGTTTGATGAAAGCAGAGCGTGTTGTTTAATAGTATAAGACTGTGCTTGGTGACTGTGATTTGATTGAAGGTGGACAGCCATTTTCGAGAAACAACTTCATTTTATTGCCCTGTATTAGGTATTACGTGGATAGCGCCTCGACAAGTGTCTCCGGATTGATGCATTAAAAGGTATGAAGGACCAAAAGCTTTGGCGTTCAACACCATATTTGGAAAAGAGATGATTGAGTTGAAACTAATTTTCCGCATAATATTGAAATATTTGAAAACAAGTGAGCCTTAGTAATTTAAAAAAATATATTTGCCAATATATACATACCTATTCCGAACAAATAAATCATTAAAATTCTAAAAGTGCACTCCCAGAAGCGACTTCACAAATAATAAATAAAATCAAAAACAATTCAACATTAGTACTCATATATGAAAATTGAACAACTGAACTGGACACGCTGTATGTCCGCATATGGTTTCATGAAGAGTTAATCGACAGACAAACAGCCGAGCTACTGCAAGTCCAAATCAGGGAATCAAAAACATTGTATCGGAATCAACGCTAATGCGATTAAAATGGTATTTTCCACGACAATTCAGATAGAACACTTTTAGGATATTTTGCTAGCAAAATGAAATATTTTGTATATAGTACGAGGGTGGTCCCAGAAGTACCAGACCCAACAAAGAAAACACAAAAATTTTAGAAAAAGATTTATTTATTTTTCAACGTAATCTCCTTTCAGCTCTATACACTTTTCCCAGCGGTGTTCAAAAAGTTCGATACCCTTTTTATAATAAGAACTGTCTTGCTATTCAAAATAGCCATTAACTGCTGACATTACTTCTTCATTGTTGGAAAATCTTTGACCACTGAGCCATTTTCTCAAGTTTGGGAACAGAAAATATTCCGAGGGGGCTAAATCTGGCGAATATGGTGCATGAGGTAGCAATTCAAACTTTAATTGATTAATTTTGGCCATTGCAATAACGGATTTGTGAGCTGGCGCGTTGTCGTGATGAAACAACACTTTCTTTTTAGCCAAATGCGGCCGTTTTTGCTTGATTTTTTCGCTCAAACGTTGCAATAAGTTTGCATAATACTGGCCGTTGATAATTTTTCCTTTTTCGAGATAGTCAATAAAAATTATTCCACGCGCATCCCAAAAAACCGACGCCATAACCTTGCCTGCAGATGAAACGGTCTTCGCCTTCTTTGGAACCGGTTCTCCCTTTTGAGTCCATTGTTTCTATTGTTCTTTTGTCTCGGGTGTGAAATGATGGACCCATGTTTCATCCATTGTTACGAAACGGCGCAAAAATTCTGCTTTGTTGCTGTGAAACTTCGCTAAACACTCAATTGAAACATTTTCACGACACCATTTTTGCTCGAGTGTGAGCAAACGCGGCACCCATCTTGCACACAGCTTTCTCATGTCCAAATTTTCAGATAATATGCGATGTACCGCACTTTTTGAAATGCCCGTAATGTCTGCTAGCTCGCGCACTTTCAGTCGACGATCATCAACTACCGCTTTGTGGATTTTCTTCACTATTTCTGGAGTCGTCACCTCATTTGGTCGACCACTGCGATGCTCGTCTTGGCAGCTCGTACGGCCTCGTTTAAACTCAGCTACCCAAAATTTAACTGCTGTAAACGAAGGAGCAGACTCACCCAGAGTAGAATACAGTTCAGCTTTTATATTGGTTGGGCTGAGGCCTTTCAAATAAAAGTATTGTATCACATAACGATGACCAATTTTCTCCACTTTCACAAATTCACTGACAACGTTCACTATTGATGGCTGCCAAACAAATACTGAACAACGTGGCGCTTTCAAACTTGAAACATATGCTTTATAGACTGCGTACTTTCCAATACAGTGATATTTTCAAACAACTACCGCCACCTCATGGTCAGGTCGGGTACTTCTGGGACCACTCTCGTATACTGGTACATGTGATTTATTAGGATAATCAGCATTTATAATTCTATCAATAGAAGAGCTTAAATATGAAGTCTACTTTAATCGTTTATTCTTTTTCAGAGGGATGTTAAAGATAAAAGTCGATTTCATGTTATAATCAATGTCTACAAGAATGATACTTCGTACTGTTTAAATGATATATGCACACAAGCGATATACAAGAGATATGAATTTATCTGCGATTACTGTAATTTAAAACGTGCGATTCAAGTCTTGCTGTCACAGTACCTTATGGAATAAGAGTAGAATGTCGATTATTCAAAATTTGACATTTCCAAAATAAAATTCGTCCTTTAGCAGATTGAATGTCGATGTACAACCTCCACCCAAAAAATGAAAACACCAGCATTAATCAAGTTAACGTGTTTTTTTAGAATTCTACACACAGTAAGTGGGGTTTAGTGCTAGAAATTATTTAAAGGTTATTTAAATGTCAGAAACTTTTGGTAATAATTGACAAACACATTAAAAAATCATATAACATTTATTGAGCGCGGTAGTAGTACAGGGTGTGGAATCGCTTCACGCACAATACAGTTTTACATGCGTCTTGTTTCAAACCCTAATATTATCTCTGCTAATTATTTTACAATAAAGATATTAAGGAATGCTACAAAGAAAAAGAATTACGAATTGAATGATGCCTTTGGTTACTGCCCAGCCAGCACACTGACGTCATAATGTCGCTGTTTTCTCGGCAGTAACGACGTCAAATTGTCGTAAAACTGACATCATTATGTCACAGCCCAAAGACGTCAATATAAGACGTCATTAAAACAGGACTAAGACAGGAATTATGAATAAATAGTTGAATATTGGAAATAACATTTATTATATACTACAGTCAAAACGTCTCTATATTGTGACCATCTGCTTAATATGACCAGTATTCCTTGGCCCCTGCTAAAATCATATTTTTTTAATGATACTTGTACGTATTGTATTGTACATCCAAAAGACGTCGTTTCGAAGACGTCTACGTACGTCCCATTATCTGACGTCTTATGGACATAATTTATTAGTCATATGACGTCGATCAATAATGACTTAAAAATAACGTCATTTTAACCTCAGTGTGCTGGCTGGGTGATTGCATTTGATTGCAACCGGACAAAGTAAAGAAAATATACTTCTGTTTATGCAAAAATAGCCATGTCTTGGAAAAATTCCAACGATCAGAAATCAATTATACTTTGAAAACATTAGAATAACAGAGAACATATTTGCTTCATACGTCAAAATTATTTAGAAAATTTCAATTCTTTGTGTTTTGCTGTAATTTTGGATGTAAGATACTTTATTTATAATGCTTATTTGTTTTAACAAAATTATTGTTTGTTCAACCTTTAAGAATCTTTGGGATACCTGTACTTAAATGTTAATTTATCTAATTAATACAACAGTTTATTTTATAACTTCACTCTCAAGCAGCATCTATATAGCAGTAACTGAGATCGGAACTTTGATTTGAGTAGTTGTTACGTAACTACAACTAAATCTATGACTTTATAACTTAATTATCATTAATATTAATTACTTCAGTTCGGAATATTGTAGTAATTATGTAGGTATTTCAACTATTTATATGAACTATGTAGTTCCATTACTTCTGAGTAACTGTTAAAGTATGTGGAATGGTATGACCACTTAGTATAATTACTTTAAAGTCGTTGCAACTTCAAAGTGGTATTATGATTGTAGCAGTAACATGCCCAAAGCTACTCTTAAGTTTTTACAATTTTAAAGTATCATCAAACATTTCATTGCTCTTTGTATTATTAAGTACGTATTACAAATAAAATAGTAATCCATTTTGTGACATGATCGCTGCATTAGTATAGAAAATGATAGAATATTTGTTAAGTTAAGAGTAAGAGAGAGCAACCACGCGACACGATGTGTCAAAGAGAAAAGAAGTTCCACGAAAGTACCAATTACTACACATCCACGTTCCCGCTACGTAGCCTAAATGTAACCGAAACGTAGCTGGACAAGTTCCAGAGAGGTTACTGCAACGTATCTGCTACCCAAAAATTGTTCCCCATTTTGGTTCCAGGCACGTAATAAAACCAGCAATGACGTGCATGTGACTAGCGGCAAAAAATTAATAGTTCCACCGGTAGGTTGCTGGTACGTAACGACGACTAAAAATGCTGCTTGGGCTATGACAATCACAACCTCGACCCCTAAGCAATTTTTAAATGTTAAATATAAATGGTATCCCAAAAAACTTTGTATGTTATGCGTCCTCTAACAGTCTTTAAGGGATCGGTCTGTTTAAATGCTCGACTAACGTTTCCTATTTAAATATTACGACCTCGCCCTTTACCTGTTTAGAGGACTTACGACATAAATAACTATTATCGCTAAAGAATCTTACAAATTCTTCCCTAAACTATCAATCATAAATACATTTTGTACGTGTTAAACTTTCGTCTGTTATAATACAAATCCAATAGTCAAGCAGTTCAATATAAACTTAAAAATTATATTTAGGTAACAAATGTTTTATTTTCGATACTTTTTCCGTATCAACGGTTACGAACAAAGACAATCCGTATCGAAGAGCATCATTAGATTGGTGAACTGTCTTTTTACAGCACTCTGGAATATCGTTACTGTAAAATAATTAGAGAAGATAATATTAAGTTTTGAAAAAAACGCACGTAAAAGTGTATTGTGGGTCGGGATATTCTACACCCTGTATATAACTGATTATAAATAGTAAATTCAACGTTTGGGTTGATCCCAAGAAGCTACCGAGAGTCAAACCATAAATACACATTCTTTAATAAAAGCTTTATAAGGCGATTAAGCTATAAATAGTAGTATGAGGAAAATTACCAGAATTTTCCCTAGACTGCAGCTTTCAGTCTGTTAGAAAATATTTAGAACCAGGAGGCTGTTTTCCCAACGTTCAAGAAAGAAAAAAGAGGAAAAGATCAAACGGACAGACCACTACTGAGAAATTATATACATACAATCACTCACGAGGGCACGTGCATACCCATACAGGTATACGCAACGCAGCAGAGTCCATACACCAAGCGGTAAAGGAAGCAATTGGACATAAGCCTAAAACAAAGAATATAAAAATAGAACATATATTATTCGAACGACATAGGAGCACAAGTATAAAAAGCAGCTCTACTACCTGAAATGGCTTAACTCGCAGGAAAAACAGATATAAACATCAACAAAGAAGAGTAAAGGTTATGGTTATGACCATAAAGTAAAAGAACAAAGTAGAAGCGCGTATTGAAGGGAAGATATCTAATGAAGCATGGAAGACTGTAAAACATATCAGATCTCAAGAAATATCTCGTTGTAAACTATCATTAATATCACTCCGCCAGTGAGAAGAGTATTACCGAATACGGCGAGAAAAAGTTCTTAATTTCAAGACAACAAGACGGAATATATAGAAATAACGAAAGAAAAAATAAAACATAGAATGTTAAAAAGCAGAAAAGCTCGAGGACCAACAGGCATTACAACATAATTAATAAAGAAAGGTACAGTCAGACTATTTAAAACGTTAGCAGAACTAATGACCAAAATGTGGTATACGAACGTTAGCAAGGAATAATGCTTATGTTGCAGAATTATGATAAGTAACAGCAGAAAACACAAAAAAGACTTGAAAACACTTGGGTGTTTTTCCTCTTCTGTCAGCGACATTATTATCGGTTGAGTTTGAATCTTTTCTTTTCCAAATTCAAAAATTTTGAAAAATGTTTAATTAATAAAAACATTTAATTTTTTTAACGTGTAACCGCCGACAACGTTACCCGATGTGCAAGTGCCTAAATTAATGTTTTGATTTTTATTTTACTAATGTTGAAATTAATCAGTATCAGACAGTTATTCGAAGCGTTACAATGCCACAATTAACGGGCATTCAACGTGCTCGAATTGTTGCTCTTTTGGAGGTAGGAGTTAGCATGCGACACACACACACACGATGTGTAAAATCCGACCGACAATCTCCTCATGGCGCACATCGGGTAACGCTGATGTCGGCGGTTACACGTTAAAAAAATTAAAGTTAATAAAAAAAATGTTTTTATTGATTAAAAACATTTTTCAAAATTTTTGAATTTGGGAAAAAATGTTCAAACTCAACCGGTAATGTCACTGGCAGAAGACGAAAGACTCCCGACAAAATGCAGGGTAAATTCCAAAAATTCATAACTTCGCGCCAAGTCATCGTAGGCACTCGTAGTTTTGAGAATATTATAGAAAAAGGGCTGGACTTTATTGTACTGGAGGTCGATTGGGTCCACGATTTGGGTACACCTTGCAAGCTGTTAAACTTTGACATTTTTTGAATCAAAAACATATTTTATTCTTCGGGGGATGGCGGGGAGCGGAAAGACTTAAACGAAACATTTGCTCACACGCCCTTAAACTAGACACTTTAAACTTTTTAGCACTTAAAGGTTCATGCATTTTCGTCCAAAATCCGCCGAGTTATGACGGCTTGAAATTTTGGTATTTTTGGTGCGTTTTCAAGTGGTGCGTTTTTTTCCTTGAATGTATTAAGAACCGGAATGTGATAAGAGACTCCAGAATCAAAAATTTGCAAATTCTATTTTAGTCCTTTTTTGTCTGTAGACCTACAGACTAGATTACCTTCCTTCTAGACATCTTTGATGGAATTGTACAAAGTTTTCTTATTTCAAGGCCAGAAAGCTTTTATCTAGGAAAAAAGATCAACAGCTATTTAGTTGCGTATCTTCTGATCAGTTCCATTCATACATACCTAGAATAGAAATATCTGAATATTAATTTGCGTAAAGTTATAAAAATAACATAAACAGACCATGATACACACATAGATTGCTGGGAAATGTGCCAATGGAAATAACAAAATCAAAATAAACTCAAAAACATTGACGTAATCACTCTTCTAAAATTATAAAAACTCAAAAAGCCATTGACCCTTAAAAATACACTCAAAGTTGTATAGTACGATTCATGTACCAAACCAAAAATAGCGTGCTAACTAATTGTTATTTAATTTTCTTTCATACAAAAACAATTCGATTTAGTTAATTAAATGCTTACAACGAATGTTCCTTTGGAGACATTTAATCATTTTTTTCCTCTCAATCTTTTCCTGATTTTTTATACCTACCTTATAGTAGGCAATAATCGACACCCCTATACGGAACAAATTAGGGCAGTTTAACTGAAAATGACTTCCCTTTCACATTTTACTTTCCTTAACTTTCCTTCTGTTGCATACCGAAATTAAGCCATTAGACTTTGTGGCGCTTCGAAAGTACGGAATGGCGTAAACATTGCGGCGGCGATCAATAAGTTCTCTGTTTTTCCTTTTACACTGTACAATATAACCACAATTTTAAAGGCTTTTAGTCACGCCTGCACTTTTATTAAATTATCGCCGTAAACTGCATAGGAAAATTCACCTCCACTTTGCATTAAAGTTGGAGCAATTAAAAGTTTATTGCAAAAAGAAACATCTGAATTTGAATTTCAAATCGTCTTTCGCCAGCCATCATAAGTTAAAGTGGAGAGATTAATATTATTATTACTATTATTGATTACAATGCGGATTCGCAGAATTATTGCGATTATTGGCAAAGAACGAATTCATATTCTTGTTAAATAAAGGTTCCATAAATACACAGATATGACCAGGAAAACAAAAGTGGTTATTATTGAATTATATCTTTTAGCAAATGCATACTGTCCACGTGGAAAAAACTTTCTTTTTTTACAATTTTTTGATTATGTAACCAGACCGTTTGGAGTTAAAGCTGAAAAACTATAAAAGAAATCTAAAGACAATATAAGATTTAGTCTTTTTTAAGCTCAAAAAGGGAGGTGTTGATTTATACATTTTTCAGCAGGGAAATATGTTGGTACTAAAAATTTTTAGCAAAATCTCAGTTTTTACGAATAATTAATGATGGAGACGTCAGTGCGTAAGATATCTTGCAGTCACTAACGAGGAAATTCCAGGCACTATGCTTGACTTCCTACCAAGATAATTAAGCAGCTAACGATTCTATCTCTTTAGGATAAGACTAATATCAGTATCTTATTACTACGGAATACGACTTCCTGTAATGTGTATTAGGTTGATGGTTATCCAATATAATTGTAAAGGCTGAAAAGCTATTGTATGCAGATTTTAGTTAAAAACGCCCAAACCATGACAATCAATACAGATTAGTAGTAGATTTTAAGACGAAGAGCCTCCATTCACTTCTTTAGTTTATTAACATAAATTCTATCATTATAGTCAATAAAGCTATGCTTGAATTTTTTTTCTTAATTTTGACTTTGTCAAACTAGTAGATATATGTAGCTTGAGGCACAATCTGAGCTTGAGCTGGGCTTGACTGTACACGGTTTCACTACCTAATGATCGGACTTTGAGGGTAAGCTTCTCTGGTCATTAGAAACATAAAACCTTAGTAACATTTTTTGATTAAATGAACTTGAAAATCTCGAAAATTTGGTCAGACTTTTTCAGAAAAGTACGTATAATTGATGCAGGTCAGTGTTAAGTCTAATAGGATTAAATGAAAACTCTTTAGAAATTGACACCATCAGTAAAAACGTGACATCTGTTGAATAAGCACAACAAGGATGCAGACGGCGCACATTCTAGTAGGAAACGCAGACAGAAATGACATCATTTTAATACTGACCCATTTAACGATATCATTAAATTTGATCGCTTTATTTATTAGATTCTATAAGTAAAACAACTTCAATCAAATGGTTCACTACACATAATTATATTTCATATTTTACTATACTATTATATAACAGGAGATTTTGTTTAGATATTTGTTCGAGACATGCGGCTCTGCGTTTTATTTACCGGCGATGAATCTACTGATTGTTATATATACTGTGACCTAGTGTTAATTTGTCACAGGAACTAAAAAACCTACACCAATTTCACCAATGTGACCTGAAAGGAAAAACTCAATATTTTATTACAAAACAGTTTTTTATGAAAATTATGTTACTTTAGCTTTAAAGCAAGCCCAAGATGAAAGTTCTACAATAATTAGAAACCGATTTATGAACTGTTTTTGTTCACCTTGTAAGCGCAAATTTTGCGAATCTGCTATATGAATACTATGTATGTATGTACTGAGGGTTATAACTTTATATGCTGTCGTGATATTTTGACAAACAAAATAAGAAATTCACCCACTCAATAGTTTTAAGTGAGCTTAGATATGGAATTTGAAAGCAACATGTTAAATTGGTTTCTGAACCTCACTTTCTAAATTATAATTTTGAAAAATGTATCTTTTATGAAGCTAGAAATGGTTTGTTTATAATTTACATGCAGACTGGTACACTATAGTCAGATAAAGGGTATTTGTAAAACTGACCTGATATGGTATTTAAATTAAGTTAGGTCAAACTTAATGTAACATTTAACCTAAAACAGACAAGGTGTGTTGTAATAGGGAGGATTACAAGTATTTACTACCTTACCTAAGCATTTCATAAAAAAATGTGTTTCCATGTTAACGAGATTATTTATTAGCTAAAGCTTTTTCTATTTCGAAATTTTACAGCTACTGGTTAAATAATTTTGATGGAGGATTGTAAAAGTGCTTCGTTACCACAGAATTTAAACTATCTTAAATGTAGGAGCTGGTTTTTATAAATGATATCAGTTAAACATTATTATTATTATTATAAACAAGATATTATTATGTGGCAGTGATGCATCGTACATTGAAATACTGTAACTGGTTGAAATTCTCATACTGTTGATGTCTGAAATTATGTAAATAATATTTGTTAGCATATAAGGTTTCATTTTGTGAAGATAGGAAGGTATGAAATGATATTTTTATGTAAATAAGTTAATAAATAGTTGTGTTAAAAGTAGGTTCCATCGACGCCCAATGGAAGCCTTAGTTTGTTATGAAAAGCTAAGTGTTACATATCATTAGATAGGGAATATCTAATTAGTTGTAGGATTAATTAAAATTTATAAACAGTAATTTGGTTATGTTAAAAATCAAATGTCAGTGTTCTTTTGTTATACATCTCTTTTAATTTACATCTGTAGAGAAGTGCAGTTCGATTGAAGAGCAATAACATAATTTAAAGCTATGTTTTGAGTTTGACAAAACTTTTTGTTTGTCAAAATCTTGAGGTTATTGTGAAACGTCAAAGTGTTCAAAATTTTCAGGAAGATTCTTAAATACAAGTGATTCTTTTAATAATAACAAGTGCTTTAATTTATTCAATTTAGTTTGCTATGGAATTTTTCTTTATTGATAATAATTTTGATAAAAATTTAATTATCAAATTCTCTTTATGGCTGGATTTTATAAATGGATGTGAATTCTAATTATAAAATTAATTGACTTACCACGATTAGACAAACAATTGGATTTCGAATTCAACTTATTAAAGCCATTTTTAAGGAAATATTTGAAAAAGGCTAATGACATAATTTTCTTCATTTCATTGTTCGACCATGTGAAAGCAGAGAACAGATACTGTGTGAAATGTATCACAATACAATTAGCAAGCTGGTGGCGCCAAAGATTGAAATATTTTTAAACGCGAGTTTTTCAACAGTAGTTAGGTATAGTTATAGTAAGTAAAAAATATGTTGATGCCAGAGGTAGTAATACAATTAATCGCCAAATAAAGAGAATTAGACTATTTTGGGATTGATATTAAATAGAATTTTGGCATCCAAGTTTAAATTTTCTTTATTTTGTTCTTTGTTGAGTCTATTAAATAAAGTTGTGTTGTGTTGATGAAATATTGCTTTATATTTATTGTATATTACTGTGTTCTTAAATTTATAAATTCATTTAGTGTCCTATTGAAGCGACCCGCCTGTGAGTCTCAATTTGTGGACAGTTAGACTTTTCACAACAAATTTAATTTTTCCGGAACAATTTTTGTTAATTTAAGGTAAGAGAGTAGTGAGTTGTGTCTTATATACCATCCCCGTATTATACGAATGTAGACAACATCCATGTCTGTGGTGGGAATTATTATAACAACACGTAAGTTACTTTATATCCTCTACTATCCTACTATATTTCATGAAAATCTGAGGTGGCCGAATTATGAGCTGTGATGATTTTGCAAGGAATGGCCCCGCTTTTAAATGTTACTGATGAAATTTTACGACCATACAATGAAACTAAATTCACTGAACTCATTTTGTTAGACTTCTCCAGGACTTTTATACCATTAATCATAAGCTCCTTATATGTATACTATTAAATAATAATAAGTCTAATGGGTGTTCCACGGTGTTCGATTTTAGGCCCCTAACTTTTTGCTATTTGTACATTAAAACTGTGTAGTACTCTTAAATACTGCAAATATCATCAATACGCTGCCGATGTCCAAATTTACTTTTCATTCAGTGCAATTTGTAGTCATTTGTCAACACGCGTTTTAAAGCTCAATCTTTCGAAATCTGCTCTTGTAATCTTTGGTAGTGCTGTACATAAGAGCGTTGGGACTAATGACTTTATAATTAAAATCAATGATACTGTATTGAATAATACAGATTGTGCTCGTAACTTTGGTGTTAATCTAAATTCAAGCCTTACGATGTCAAAAGCGTGTCAACGGTTGTCTACGAAAAGCTTATGAAATCTCAAGTTTTGTACAACCACAGATATTCTCTGAAAGAAGAAACATTAAAACTATGTTTATTATTTCATAAAATAATTAACACAAACAAACTCTCATAACCTTACTGATAATAATAATAATAATATTTATGCACAGATTCATTATAATTAGACTATTATTGCAAGACTCATCTAAACATAAATGTCTTTTTATGGCCCAAGGGCCCCTTTATTGTCAGACGGGCAATAACGAAACGTCAATTAAATGCCAGAAGCTTTTTGCAGAACTTGAACTTAATATAATTTATAAACTTCTCACCAATGAAAATAAGCTGAAATTAAATATTTTGGAATAGTAACTATAGTAACGTATTTCGCACATGAGTATACATACGCACAGCGGCTTGATGTACCTACGTACTCATTTAATTATATTTTTTACACAATAATAGATTTGAAATAAAATATTTGATATTAACCAAAGGTATATTATTAGGTAATGCACTATTGTTTATACTACTAGTATTTGCGTTGGAAGGAGTATAAACGCTGCTGAAATAGTTCATAAAAGAGTTAACAATTGCTTGTGGAGAATCAAATGTATTGCCTTCGAAAACCATCTTGCCAGGGATGCGTGTGTTTCATTTTTTAGTTTGTACGTATGACCAAAATTGTTTGGATCAGAATTTATTTGCTGTTCAACGTTTTGAAGATAATTATTATACGCATCAGTGATCTGCTTTTTGGCTAAAGAAAGTATTTAAAATTGTCGTAAGCTACAGAAGATCTGTTACGTTTAAATTCCTTGCGATACTTAATTTTTTGATGAATATTTTTAATAATATCATGGGAAAACCATTTAGTATACTTCGAGATACGGCTTTGAGATTTGTAAATTGGCACATGTGCATCGAATACATTGTACAATACTTTATAAAATTCAACACATGCCTCATTGACATCAGTATAATTCTGAAGAAACGTCCAACCAACTATTTGTAGGCTATTGTAAAGACCTTGGTAATCGGCTTTATAAAAGTTATATGACTTTGTAGCGCTTTCAACAGGGAACTTGCGATGAGTAGAAGCCTGAATATTTATATCGATGTGTAGAGCAGGATGGTGGTCGTCTTCCTTAACAAAGGGAAGGGTATCATGTTGAACATTGCACTTTAGATTAGACAAGGTAAGATCAAGAAGCCTTCCATTAATATTAGTAACATTATTATGCTGGCTGAGATTTAGAAATTCAATAAAATGTAAAAGTAAGTTATTCTTATTGTTATTAACTGAGCAATTGTTGAACATAGGTATGTTGAAATCCCTACAATGACCACATTTTCTGTATCACATAAAAGTTGTTCAAATAATTCTAAGAATGTACTATACATAATGACAGTTGTATCAGGCGGTATATAGATAACAAATATAAATACAACACTGTTTTATATATAACATTTACGGTGTATAACATCAATGGACGGCACAGCAGTAGTTAAAGTGGACACGTCGACGTTTTCATAGATAATATGATTTCTGATGGCTATTAGAACACCTCCTCTCCACTTTTGGTTTGTTAATTCATATTAACGATCTTGTCTGAATGCTGAGTAAGTATTTGGAAAGAATTCTGCACTGAACATATTATCACTTAACGCGGTTTCAAAAATACACACAAAATCATATTCACACATACTTGCAGAAGAATAAAAATCGTCCACTTTGGAACGAAGTCCCCTGACATTTTGGAAATAACAACTGTAATTGATCTTGCTGTTGGGCATATTTAGTTTAAAGAAGCGATTGTAGGAGTACTACGTACATATTTAATTTTAAGATCTGTTTCACCCGCTTTTTGGCGGTTTTCTAGCTGTTGTTTTAAGGAGCGGTAAAACAAATGGAGTAGGTATATTTGTTTTGGTGTTGTAGTGGTCAGACCTACAGTCAACCAAAATTATCAAAGTAGCTATAGCAAGTCATTTAGTCACAAAACAATTTTCATAATAATCAATTTACCTAGTTCTGTTATTACATACAGGTTCAGGCGAAATATGTAATTGATTTTAAAAATAACAACTATTTGATTAAATATAAAATGTTGGGGATGTTTATTACAGTTTCTTTGGGGTTGGTAACTTGATTTTATGTTTAGGGATGTTTATTGCAGGCTATTCAATGTTGGTAGTCGAACTGTCAAATGGTATAAACGAGTGGCATTCCACTTGCTTACCTCAACGACTGTGGTAAATGCTTTACATTTATACAATAAAGTAAATAACAAAAAAATGGACATTATAAAATTCAAGGAAGCTATTATTCAATCTCTGGTTCGCCCAAATACAGTGCCAATAGATAAGCCTTCAACCTCAAGGCAAAAACATCTCTTGAAAGAAGCTGAAGGGCAAAAGAGAGTTACGAGAAAAAGATGCAATCCATGCTACAAAACGATGTCAAGACAACGAGACGCTGCATTCGCTCGAAAAAATGCTAAGAAAGTTAACACGTTTTGCGAGACATGTAAAATACCTATGTGCCTGCCATGTTTCCAAAAGCATGAACCAAATTAGTAGTTGTTTCACATTTATTTTATTTTTATATTATTTCTTGTTATAATATGACATTTTGTTTAGAATGTTATTTTTTTATTATCTTTATTATTTTGACCTTAGGAAGTCTTATATTCATTATTTCACCATATGTATTGATGACAAAATAATAAAATAAACGCATTACATAAAACCTTAGATTATTCGTATTAGTTTTGCATAAAACAAAATTATTTAAAAAAAAACGAATCTCCCAGGTCCGCATCAACTTTTGATGTTCCCTGGGACCGCACAATCGACTGGTATACGCAAAACCCATATAAAACGTGTCCACGGGTGTACATGCGGCGCTGAATGAGCAAACGCGAAATGCCCACGGGTGGCCACGCGGTCCGAATGAACAGACTGAAAATGTCCACCGGTGGGCACATGGCGCTCAACGTGTTAAATAATAAATCAGTCTAACCTTAGGGTAACATAATCTCTTGTTCCGGACCAAAAGATTATCCCTTCAGTTTTTTAGTCACAACGTAAAACATTTTGTTAGGTAATAAATATTAACCTACAAACTCAATAAGGACTGACAGTAAAACACATAACAGCAGTAGTCGTATTTAAACACTAATAAAATATCAAACTGGCAATAATTAGCTGCAATGATACTACAAACGTTATAAAACATTATTTTCTAATCATATTTCCACATAAAAAGGACAAATTTATCAATTATTAAAAAGTATCAAACGAATCTAGTTACTGTATAGATTTTGATTTATATATAGATTCAAACGAGAGATTTGGGTTTCAGATTAATTAAACAATATAAAAATTACATCACACAACTAGAATCAACATAAATTAAATAAACAGAAATAAACTTACATGAATTTATATCAGTTTTTTAAAACCAAGACAATATGGCTACTTCCTACCTGTTTACCTTTCATAATCATGCCCCTTTCCAAAACAAAAACGCATAGTTCCCTAACTACAAAAAAAAATCAAAACTACCAACATTGAATAGCCTGCAATAAACATCCCTAAACATAAAATCAAGTTACCAACCCCAAAGAAACTGTAATAAACATCCCCAACATTTTATATTTAATCAAATAGTTGTTATTTTTAAAATCAATTACATATTTCGCCTGAACCTGTATGTAATAACAGAACTAGGTAAATTGATTATTATGAAAATTGTTTTGTGACTAAATGACTTGCTATAGCTACTTTGATAATTTTGGTTGACTGTAGGTCTGACCACTACAACACCAAAACAAATATACCTACTCCATTTGTTTTACCGCTCCTTAAAACAACAGCTAGAAAACCGCCAAAAAGCGGGTGAAACAGATCTTAAAATTAAATATGTACGTAGTACTCCTACAATCGCTTCTTTAAACTAAATATGCCCAACAGCAAGATCAATTACAGTTGTTATTTCCAAAATGTCAGGGGACTTCGTTCCAAAGTGGACGATTTTTATTCTTCTGCAAGTATGTGTGAATATGATTTTGTGTGTATTTTTGAAACCGCGTTAAGTGATAATATGTTCAGTGCAGAATTCTTTCCAAATACTTACTCAGCATTCAGACAAGATCGTTAATATGAATTAACAAACCAAAAGTGGGGAGGAGGTGTTCTAATAGCCGTTAGAAATCATAATATCTCTGAAAACGTCGACGTGTCCAGTTTAACTACTGCTGTGCCGTCAATTGATATTATAGGTCGTAAATGTTATATACAAAACTGTGTTGTATTTATATTTGTTATCTATATACCGCCTGATACAACTGTCATTATGTATAGTACATTCTTAGAATTATTTGAACAACTTTTATGTGATACAGAAAATGTGGTCATTGTAGGGATTTCAACATACCTATGTTCAACAATTGCTCAGTTAATAACAATAAGAATAACTTACTTTTACATTTTATTGAATTTCTAAATCTCAGCCAGCATAATAATGTTACTAATATTAATGGAAGGCTTCTTGATCTTACCTTGTCTAATCTAAAGTGCAATGTTCAACATGATACCCTTCCCTTTGTTAAGGAAGACGACCACCATCCTGCTCTACACATCGATATAAATATTCAGGCTTCTACTCATCGCAAGTTCCCTGTTGAAAGCGCTACAAAGTCATATAACTTTTATAAAGCCGATTACCAAGGTCTTTACAATAGCCTACAAATAGTTGGTTGGACGTTTCTTCAGAATTATACTGATGTCAATGAGGCATGTGTTGAATTTTATAAAGTATTGTACAATGTATTCGATGCACATGTGCCAATTTACAAATCTCAAAGCCGTATCTCGAAGTATACTAAATGGTTTTCCCATGATATTATTAAAAATATTCATCAAAAAATTAAGTATCGCAAGGAATTTAAACGTAACAGATCTTCTGTAGCTTACGACAATTTTAAATACTTTCTTTAGCCAAAAAGCAGATCACTGATGCGTATAATAATTATCTTCAAAACGTTGAACAGCAAATAAATTCTGATCCAAACAATTTTGGTCATACGTACAAACTAAAAAATGAAACACACGCATCCCTGGCAAGATGGTTTTCGAAGGCAATACATTTGATTCTCCACAAGCAATTGTTAACTCTTTTATGAACTATTTCAGCAGCGTTTATACTCCTTCCAACGCAAATACTAGTAGTATAAACAATAGTGCATTACCTAATAATATACCTTTGGTTAATATCAAATATTTTATTTCAAATCTATTATTGTGTAAAAAATATAATTAAATGAGTACGTAGGTACATCAAGCCGCTGTGCGTATGTATACTCATGTGCGAAATACGTTACTATAGTTACTATTCCAAAATATTTAATTTCAGCTTATTTTCATTGGTGAGAAGTTTATAAATTATATTAAGTTCAAGTTCTGCAAAAAGCTTCTGGCATTTAATTGACGTTTCGTTATTGCCCGTCTGACAATAAAGGGGCCCTTGGGCCATAAAAAGACATTTATGTTTAGATGAGTCTTGCAATAATAGTCTAATTATAATGAATCTGTGCATAAATATTATTATTATTATTATCAGTAAGGTTATGAGAGTTTGTTTGTGTTAATTATTTTATGAAATAATAAACATAGTTTTAATGTTTCTTCTTTCAGAGAATATCTGTGGTTGTACAAAACTTGAGATTTCATAAGCTTTTCGTAGACAACCGTTGACACGCTTTTGACATCGTAAGGCTTGAATTTAGATTAACACCAAAGTTACGAGCACAATCTGTATTATTCAATACAGTATCATTGATTTTAATTATAAAGTCATTAGTCCCAACGCTCTTATGTACAGCACTACCAAAGATTACAAGAGCAGATTTCGAAAGATTGAGCTTTAAAACGCGTGTTGACAAATGACTACAAATTGCACTGAATGAAAAGTAAATTTGGACATCGGCAGCGTATTGATGATATTTGCAGTATTTAAGAGTACTACACAGTTTTAATGTACAAATAGCAAAAAGTTAGGGGCCTAAAATCGAACACCGTGGAACACCCATTAGACTTATTATTATTTAATAGTATACATATAAGGAGCTTATGATTAATGGTATAAAAGTCCTGGAGAAGTCTAACAAAATGAGTTCAGTGAATTTAGTTTCATTGTATGGTCGTAAAATTTCATCAGTAACATTTAAAAGCGGGACCATTCCTTGCAAAATCATCACAATTAATCACAATGTAAAATCGCGATAGCACAACGGATAATGGCAAAATAGCAAGTGCATTTTCACATAACCCCCCCCCCCCCCGACTTTTTTAATCCAACCATCGTCTCGCGTGTCACTACTAAATAAAAGCATACTACTACCTATTAGTGCTACTATCCAATAAAAATAGAAATACTTGTTGCTTATGTTCTGTGACACATCGAACGATTAAGACGTGGCTGAAAGTTGTAAGAACGATTTTTCTTCTCGCAAATGAATAAAAGTTCATTACAAATCATGCATACAATTTAAATTAAAAACTTTAAAGTAGGACATTTCCAATTTTTCTTTGCAGAAGGTAGTACGGAGGACAGAATGATAAATTCGAGGGGTCAACCACTACTGGAAATCACTGTACACTTTGCTGGGAATACTTTGGAAATACCTGGGAATACTTGGCAATACCTGGAAATACTTGGGAATACATGGGAATACTTGGAAATACCTGGAAATACTTTGGAAATACATGGCAGTACCTGGAAATACCTAGGAATATTTGAGGAATACTTGATATTATACATGCTTGGGTGGAAATTTATTTTCGTTTTAACGGCGTTATTAGACGAAAATCTATTAAGTAAAGTCAATTACGGCAAATTAGTTTAACACAAACTCGGTTATCAATGCGGATCATAAAAGCCGCATGTAAGAAAAGTTAAAGACGTAGGGGAAGTAGCGATATTTCGTGACGTCATAGAATATTTACGTTAATGTTTAGAAGTGACTCTGCATTTTTAATATATTTCATGTATTAAGTAAGTATGCTCTGCACTAGAGCATTCATGAGATGATCAGATCAAGGAGAAATTGTCTTTCAGTTCTGGATATGGAAAAAAATATGGAGTTATAGTATGTTACAAGCAAAAAATAAAGCTGAGAAAACCGCAAAATCTTTTGGAATAGAACCATCAGAAATACTGTGTGAACAAATAGGAATACCCTTAGTTATCGAATCTCAAGAACTTCTTAATCCCACGGCTGTCTTGAATGAGAATTTCGAAGATGATGATGAAGATTTAATATATACATATAACACCGGTAATATATCCAACACAACTCAAATTGCATTTAGTGACAAAACAAAAAAAAATGATGAACAGTTATCCATTCTAAATTCCTACGACACAAATTTAAAATATTTTACGGGAATTAAATCATGTAATGATAAATCATATTTAGCAGTGTTACTGGAAAATAAAAAAACGATGACGGTTAAAAAGACTATACATTGCCGTTTTCTTTTAATAAAAAAGCTCATTTATCGGCTGACAGAGTAATACGATAATACGAATTAGAGCTGCACAAAAAAAAATTCAAAAATAAATGAAAAAACTCAAAAAACTTGAGATCTCTACGTCAAAGAAAATAATTAAGAAGAAATGACCATTAGAAACTGAAACCTGTGTTTGTAAAGGATGTGATCATTTTTGCATCCAGAGGCACAATTTTATAAATATTCAAGAAAAAGTACAAAATACTCTAAAAGTTATAAGTATTAGTATAAAAGTTACTGTTATTTGTTGTACATGGCTTACACTCAGCTAAAGATGAAATTCAGCTGAAGAAAAGCCTTTTCCCCGAGACAAATAATTAGTGGAAAAGTTCTTTGGGTGCATTTTCTGATCAAATATAAACGATAACAACAAATTGGTTATTGATAAAAATCTAGAAAGTTGTTATAAAGATTTTGCTAATGCCTATTCGTCTAGATCATTGGTTCCTAAACTTTTTCTTATGGCACCTCTTTTTTGGTATCACCCTTACCCACCCCCCTGATAATTAAGACAAAAATCATATTGCAATAACATTTATTTATTTATTTAACAAAAAAGTCAAAATACAAAACCATTAATGTGAAGGGTGGTGTTGGACTGCGAACAGTAGAAGCGAGACAGGTTCTTTGCGGCCTATATATTATATGCGGTAAAATGGTAAAATAATCTGACCGCGCCAATTCCTAAATTCAAATATTGAATGCTGTTCTATTATTTGTAAACAAGGAATAACTTTTTCAAATTTATATAATGTAGCTACATTTTTGTTAAAAAAATTGAATTTTTTATCCAGGTACAAGATTTTTTCTGTGCGCTTTCATGCCCCCCCTTAACGTTACTTCACGCCCCACAAGGGGGTGCGCCCCCCAGTTTGCAAACACTGGTCTAAATCGATAACTAAAACTTGCTGGTTTGATTGCAAGAAATTCTTTGGAGTATAAATAGTGATTAAAGAAAAAACTTTTATCAAGGTTTTGTAAGATTGTTGAATAATTGTGTGAAAGATATGTTCTATGGATATCTCAATGAGAAAAATTAAGCGTACTAGAATAAATATTCTAAACATTATACTATTATTTTATGTTCAACTATAATGCAAATAGAAAAATGCAATAAAAAATAGTAAAAATACTAAATTGTGATATAAATTAATGTATTGTAAGGAATGAGTGATACGTAGGTATAATCTGTAATCTCTTTAAACTTGGTAGAGAATAATTTTTTTATATTAAAAATATTGTTTTGTTAAATTTATTTTATTTCAATTACATTACTTTGACACATGCTCTATTTAGTGTGCCAATCTTGTCCCCGCATTTGCCATACTTTAAGTAAACATTTAAGTCATCTCACAAAGCTAAAATGTTTTTTACTAAAGCTCTGTTTTCTGATGATTTAGAGCTTTTAAGCCATTTAAGTTTATATCAAAATAATCTGACTTTCTATGTTCTATTTTTCGATAATTTGGAAGTACCTGAGTATACTTGGTAATACCTGGGAATACTTGGAAATACCTGGGAATACTTGGAAATACCTGGGAATACTTGGAAATATTTGGGAATACTTGGAAATACCTGGGAATACTTGGAAATACCTGATGTTTTTTTGAAAGTATTCCCAGAAACTGGAAATCACTGTACGTTTTTTGTGGAGTGGTTTACCCCTCGGATAAATTGTAGGGCACGTCTTCCGAAATTTTCTGTTTGCCATCCTAGTTAAATAGGCGTTGTCAAATGCCTTTCTTAGCACAGAAATATAATGTCAAGAGTTGAAAATATTTGTTGGAAAAGCATGAGCTATTTTGATAAAAAACTTTCATTAAGACGGGATTTGTATTCTAGCGTTGTCTACAGCTAGTCGTTTTTACTTGAACTATAGGGTCATCTTTAGGATGATTTCCACAAAATTAATGTATGGGCTGAGGTAATAAAAAACATGTCGGGCTTAAAACAATAGATCCTTATTGTTGGATTTGTTTTCTTCAAAGATTTCGTATAAAAAAACAAAATAAATGACTATGTAAAATGGCCAATTCTGTTTATCTATTCTTCCTCTTTGAAAGGTTTTTTGCTGTACTTATATCAACAATGCCTGTTTTCCGTAATCAATTCTTTGATTTCTTCTTTATATTTTTCAAGTCTATTACCGATATTTGTTCTACTTAATCACTCTAGAAACTATGTCGTCCATGGCCAATTCTGTTTATCTATTCTTCCTCTTTGAAAGGTTTTTTGCTGTACTTATATCAACAATGCCTGTTTTCCGTAATCAATTCTTTGATTTCTTCTTTATATTTTTCAAGTCTATTACCAATATTTGTTCTACTTAATCACTCTAGAAACTATGTCATCCAACTTTGACAAATTTAAATTTTGTTCGACTAAGAAAATCTGAGGTTAGTTTTTTATTTAAAATGATTTAACTACAGTAATATCTTTGCTGACAAATAAAAACCATAAAAAACTTTTAATTAAATGGGTACAAGATCTTGTCAATTAAAAAAATGCATTTACGTATCTTGCGACTCAGTTATTAATCTAGAGTTTATTATTCCGCCAATTGTCACGTTTCATGGCATTATCATCTTGAAGGTTACATTTTAATTAAGCAAAATTATTCCATTATCCAAACTCACGATGAAGCGGAATAATTTGCAAAACAATTGCAGAAATAGCAAAACTACATTTAGTGCAATATCTTGTTACACAAAGTGTAAATATGAAAAAAGGTTTCAAAACTGTATTACTGACTCTATAACGTTTGTGTCCCGTATTACTTATACATATATTATTATTATTATTATAGGGGTGGATTGGGCCCCCCTGCCAGACCAAATCGATATTAAAAGAATTCCTTGTTTTAAATTATTTTCCGTGACCCTTCCCTGGCTATTATTAGTTTCGAGAATAAAAATATGCTTAAAAAAGACTTGTACTAAATAGAGCTTTTTTTTATAGCTCAATGATAAGCACGTGTTTTCAACAGTGCGTCAACACGTGCTTGTGCTCTATCTACGCGCGCTTAATAGCCAATCACGTGCATTTGGATTTCTCTCCCGTTAGGGACTTGACTTATAAATAAGCCATTATTAAGTTAACCGTAATCAATGTATATCCCTTTCATAATAACTAGATCAATAAGTTGTAAAGGTGTCAAATCACTTCAAAAACAAATTGGAATGCAATGAGGATTTAAGGTAAAGTTTATCATAAAATGGCACTGGGCGAAAACACATACGGACCTGATCGTAAAAGATATTATTTCGTAGATAAAAAAAAGAGGTATCGCGGCATCTTTTAAAATACAGGATGACATACAAAATAATGAAATATAAGAGTTATTTGTTATTTGAAACAAGTCATGCTTGTGTAAATATTGCACGCCCTTGTCATGTTTAACTTCTTTTTCTTGCCCTCTTAATTACGTTTTTTGCTTGCTACAAATTTGCTTGTACATGGAGTATTAACAAAATAAATATTAAAAACATTAATAATTTAGAAAGCAGAAATGATTATGAGTTTTATTTAAAGCAGAAAGTTCAGAGTTCAGCAATAACTGTTCTGTATTCTTCCAGCAGCAACGTTAATGTATGTAGATTTCTTTGTGTTGTGCAAATCAAGGCCATTAAGTGTTATAGAGTGTCTTTGGATTAATGCAAAAATGTATTGCAAGACATTTTGTGAAACGAATATTCTCGATTTTCAAACAACATCAACGTCTTGATTTACGTTCTTTATTAATTACTAATAAAACTGTATTATAAAAGGGGGTCTCTAACTAAGCTTCCTTTGTAATATTTTTGATTTTTTTTTGTTTCAAACAATAGGGTAAATTCAGGAGAGACGCCACATCGGGAGAGACGTCACAGTTGTCATATCTCCACAACTAAAAAAAATAGAGATATAGTTATATCGCATTTCAATAACATTATTTGTATCTATGAAATCAAATTAGCACACGCTCGATTGTTGATGCGCATGACGTGTCCTTAGAGATTTAACATAAAAGTTCAACGAAAAATCACGTTCAAGTTTTAAGCGTGTGATACTTATTTGATTACTGCAAGTGTAAATATAGGGAGATTAAAGCAAAATAAGTACGTAATTTCTTTTTTGTGGGGATCTTTATTAAATAGTAAACACATATTTTGCAAATGTTTCTATGCGTGTTATTTTTTTAAGCGTGGCATAAGATGCCACGAAATGAGGAGAGACGTGATGAGACGAGATGTTTTCTGAGCCTGCTAAATGTAGACCCGCGAGTGATGCTGAAAATTCGTATGTAGGGTGCTGAAAAAATTATTTTGTTGAAAAACAAAAACCGATTGAATCAAGTGCTCAAGTCCTGCAAAAATGGCTTAATAATTATCTTACAATGTACGCCCCATACTGTAACGAATGTAGGAGAGAAAATATAAGCAAGAAAAAAATAAAAATGAAGAAGTAGTGCACATGGCATCTCACGTCACAACTATGGCATCTCTCCTACACGATCTGGGATAGACGCCACTTTACTAACCTTTTTATTTTTTTATATAATTGTTGAGTCTGCTTAAGAAAACTTTATAATTGTTTTTATTTGCTGAAGAAGATAAATGTTTAATTACAATAAGAAATAAATATCTTTAATAAATGCAAAACCTTTTTATTGGAAGCCAGCAAGCAAAATGGGTGGCGTCTCTCCTGAATTTACCCTATAAGAAATGTGCATATTTGTCATACATTAAGTTGTGTACTTTGTTTATAGGTATTTGAGATTCATGAACGTGATCTAATAGATGAAATTTAAATGTAAACAACCACCTGCTATAAATTGGCTCAACAAATTGTTTGCAGTCAGACCTTTTACAAAACATGAGCCAAAGGAATTATTTTTCCAAATTGTACGATTCCGTCGCAACTTTTTCTTAACAATAATAAAAGATTTGGGTGGCGCCCTCTATATTGCCGTTTATTTATTCCTGTGCTTAATCTAAAATTAGTGAGCCTTTGTTATTAATACCCACAACACCTGAAAATAATTCTATACATACATATAAAGGATTCATATCTGGGGCCGTAGTGGCCAGTGTACAGGTGCATGGTTCCATGCCCTAATTCCTATATTTGAAATATTAGTATCTAAAAAAAATATTAATTGAAGCATTACCAGTAGGAACATTCCGATGGAGCATGAAAATATCTACTACCTTTTTCAAATAAATCGAATCGTCACTTTGAATGCAAATTAAATGAAAAACTAAAGGGGCAAAAATTTTGCAAAAATTAAAAGTTGCAGATTGAATATATGTTAATATCCTATACTAGTGCCAAGATTTTATTTTTTAGTTGAAGTCTAAGAACTTCTTGTTTAATTACAGTTCAGAAATACGAAGCATTTTGCCAACTAAAAGATTAGCCGAGAAGTGGACGTCCGAGAACAGCAACCGATGAAGACATTTGTTTTAATGTTTTATTAACAGTTGAACAAAGTCCTCATGTTTCTTTAATAGATTTGACATGAATCTTCGATATCTCGCAAAAATCTGCCCTAAAATTCAAAATGCAAATGGTTCATTTGTTGAACGAGGACGATCCAGATCGCAGACTACAGTTTTATGAAATCTTAACGGAAATGATCAGAGCAAACCATAATTTGTTGAACCAAATAGTATTTTCGGACGCAGTGACGTTCTGTCTTAATTGTACCATTAACAGACACAATTGAATCGGTCAAAGCAGAAACTGAATATGTCCCCAACCACCTTGTTTTGAGAAAAACAAGAAAAACTAAATTACTCAATGTTGCTTTTATGGACTTTTGTGACTTTTTGGGATATGAAAGAAGGGTATCTATTAGGTAAGATCACATGGTTCAATTTACTTAAAGTTTTGTATTCTAAGAGAAAAAAATTCATATAAGACGTGGACATGTTCAGTTTCTGCATTGATTGCAAATAAAATGCAAAGAATACGCAAGAAACTATTTTGTGACCAGTGCCGGCCGTTGAGGGGGTGCGAGGGCGCTAGGCTGTTTGGGCACCGAAGTTGGTAAAATCATTAAAATAATTCAATAACAGTTACTTTTTAAAGTTAATAAGGGCGCTCTGAAGGATTCTGTCCGAGGGTGCCGAGAGGCCTAAGACCCGCACTGTTTGTGACAAAAGAACAACTGAACTTAATATTAACAAAAGAAATCTGAAAATCCTAAATACAAATAAAAATATTTTTAAACATTGTCTGCTCTCACTGCGTTGTCTTCCTCTTACTCTTTCATAGGCCATTTTAGGATAAAATTGCTGGTAAAATTCGACAAATTCTTTCTCGATGTATTTCATAAATCTTTCAGTTTTGGAGAGGTTGTGGAGTCAGTGGGAAATACCTTCAACTGTTTCCTAGGCTGTTCGGTTTTACTTTCTTCTTCGTAAACACTGTTACTAGTTGATTTAGACATTTTTGCATAGAGAACTTCCCTCAACAAAATATCACTTGCATATGTCAAAACGACGCGACGATGGCTTCATTTGATATCAGCTAAGCTGCTTTTACTTCAGCGCATCCTAGATATATAAGACATACCGCTACAGAGATTGAACACGTCCTATGTTTCTTCAGTTTCTGTACTATACCTTCGCTTTTTTACACCATTCGATCGGGCACCCTTGAATTATGGTGAATTCATGTATAACTCAATTTACACAAAAAGTGGACATATTCAGTTTCTGCATTGACCGATTCAATTGTCGTTATTATTAGTCTTCACGAGAAAATTCTGATTGGATGCAGGAATTCCATACACGTCATCCCCAAACAGTGAACGTGTGGGCTGGTATTGTTGGAAATAACAGAATCGGGCCATTTTTTATAGGTGATTTAAATGGCGAAAACTATTTAAATTTATTGAAGAAGAAGATAGTACCAGTACTTCGCCCGAATGAAAACATTTGGTTAAGCAGTTCACAAAGATACTATAATGATCGATTAGGTCGCGAATGTAGGACTTTTTGAACATTTGTTATAGCCTAAATGAAAATTATCATTGCTTTCAAAGGTGTCTTGATTTTGTGCAAATAGTTTTTTATTTTTTTTAATAAAACCTTAATATTGATATTTATGAATGTAATTATCTATTCTGCATTCGAACATTTAAGATGTATCGAGTGTTCCATTGAAAAGAAACAAGAACTAGAACTAAAAGAAATCCATGCCTAAAGACAAAATTTCCATTGGATTTTAGTTTATTTACTCAATAGATCTAAAGTGATGAAATACATATTGTTACAAATGTTGTAAAATTGATTTTATCAGAAAAATGGCCACTGATTTGTCAAGAAGTGTACTTGTTATTTATGTTGTATTAATACAAAAAACTTTATGTAAAACAATAAACTACTATTTATAGAATCGTTCTATATAAAGTGACTTTAATTATTATTCTATTGATAAAGATAAGTCTTACCCTTAAATTAATATTATTCTGCTTACACCTATCAGTAACTGATCTGAAAGCTGAACTACATGGAACGGATTATCTTGATAAACAACTAGAATAATTATTTATCACTGAATACTGATTTACAAGTTTGAATTCCGGCTAGTAAATTATATAACAAAAATACGAAATTTTTCTTGGGAGAACGACCACAATTACAACTTGTTCTTGTTGTTACTGATTATCTGCAGATATTGTCAAGTACTCAACTAATTATAGTTTGTTTAACTAACTAGTTTTTAAATAATTATCTGTCACTAAAGTGGTAGCTATTCTAATGACTGCTTGTAAACAACAGCATAAAAACATTACTACATTGTTTAAGCAAACTTTTACTTTTAATCATAATTACTGTTTATTGTTATTGTTATTACATTGTTAGTTGTAGATCGTCTTTTTATTTTCCTAAGTTTAATGTACTAGACGGTACTAGTGAAAAGCTATTGCAAAACAAATGACGATATTTTTTCTGTTTAAGAGGGCGTTATTGGCGCAAAATATTAGCGTCAAAATATAGCTCACGTTTTTCATTCAATTCTCTTTTAATAATCGTTTTTTAGCAAGATAACGTTTGATGTCGATTGCTAAACTGTTAAGGTAATGTGGATCATATAGTTTGTAAGGAGTAGATATCTAAAATAAATTTTATAATCGTAGTCGAACATCGCCAATCTTGTAGAATTAACGTTTTCTAAAAAATAACCAAACTAAACATAATACACTGTTTAATAGCAAAATCTATGACAATGGATAAATGTTTTTGCTTACTTATTTAATATTGATTGAAATAAAATACAGTCGAACTTCTATATAACGAAGTCGGTAAATCCCGAAAAAAAATTCGCTAGGGAAATTTCGTTATAAAGAAATATCACCTTTTGTAAATATTATTTTAATGCTTTGATTTTAATTCGAGTGATTCCGCAAACTGTAACGTCTTGTGTTAAATTAACTGTCTTGATAATGGTGCATTTTTGTCGCCAATTAAATGCACCCACTTTAAAACTCTACTCTTCATCTACGTCGTCATAAACATACGTTCTAGCACGTTTTGCTGTAAGTTCACTAACTGATTTTAAAATTTATTCGCGATTTTTTATTATAGTCGATAAACTACTGACAGGAATTCCAAACTTTGCCGGGAGTTGCGATGTCTCTTTTTTGTATACAGTTATCAATTTCCCGCAACACGTTGATTTTCTCAGTAATGATTAAACACTTTCACTTTTTTTGTATTGCATTGTAGGGCTGTTCTCACAAAACTAAAGTTAAAAAAAATGCAATGCAATGCAAGTTTTTAATTTTACGTGAATGCTAATTGAATTTTAATCTTTCTTAGAGGGGTGGAATATCCATTTAGACAAGTAACAATGTGTATAATGCATCGAAGTTTAATCTTTCCTAGAACTCTCATTCATGTAAATTTACAGAAATTCCCTGAAAAACCAGTTGTAAGAGGCCTTTTAATGACAATTTTAACCCTTCTTAGAACTTCAATTTAAACAAATTTACAAAATTCTTTTGAAAGATTTACAGGTTTTTAAAAATGTGTGCAGGCTTCTTGGAAGAAAGGTAAATTTATAATCTTTTACTGCTGCTAAGAAAGAAATATTGATGCATACATAATACATACAGTTACCTGGAAAAATTTATTTGTTTGGACTAAAAATCTCGTTATATAGAAATTTTACTTCGTTATTTAGAGACACTTTTTTATGTATTTTTTCTAAAAGCGCAGTGTACAGCACAAAAATTCGTTATATAGAGAAATTCGCTATATAGAAATTCGTAATATGGAAGTTTGACTGTAGATGTACACGGCGCGTACATTTAAATATGGCAGCACGAAAATCAGTCATTTTTAGTTGAACACTTTCCGCACCAGGAAGCGTTGGGTGGTAATATTCGCGAGACATTAAAAGTAATTTAACTTTCCTAATCTTTTAACTATTATTTAATAAATTCCTGAAGTAAATGTTGTTTTTCTTTACTTAAGAACATGTGACGGTTAATTATTGAATAAACTATTTCACTCTTAATTAGTCCTGATTAATTTCTTAAAACGAATATATATTTTCAATATTTTAATATAGTAATACTTTTCTTTTTCTTAAAACCAGCAAGAACAACTGATATTTTTAAAGATATTTAGCAGTTTTATATTCCGCTTTTTAATTTCAACTACCTTAAATTATTCCTTGGCATTTAAAAATTAAAAATTTTAGTTAAACTTAAAATATTTTGAAAGCTCGCGCATGTCTGGCAACACTGTGAGCAGAGAACTGCGATGCGATCAAATAATGTTTCCATTTGTATTTTTAAATTTTAGTTTTAAAGAAATTAATTCCGTTTTGCGGACCGTAGCGCCATCTTTAGGTGTTTATAGTTTCTGAAGCTTCCTATTATTAACACTGGCGGCGATAACAGGCCCTTAAAATACAAGCGCCTAGTAGGAGCACGGCCGGACGACGTGATTGGCCACGCGGTGACAAATCAGATTTAAATTCTCAACCGCGCGCGGCGGCAAATTGGAATGTAAATACCTCCTTATATGATTGTGTGCTCTGCATTTTACATGCGAATTGATTGAATATTGATAACATAATGAGCATAATAAATTTGCTCTTCAATAATCCTTTCATTATCTACAATTGTAAATTAGAATGCGTCAACAAATAACCAACAATATGTTAAAAAACTGAAAATTTATACTCTTTTTAACTCGTAAAGATAAATCATACGGGTCAAAAGCAATAAGAAATGATGCGTAGTGGTATACCTGGCATGTTTTTACAAAAACATAAAATAATTACAAATTAAAAAAATAACATACTTTCATTCATAAATACAGACAAAATGTAAAAAATGCACTGCTCCAATAAATTACAACTCCTTTTCTTAGTGTTCCCCTCACATTCAGATGTTCAGATCATTCATTGGTCAGCGCTGTATTTCTCGATTTTCGTCTTTATTTATGAATGAATGTATGTTATTTTATTGGTGGATTAGTGGTTTGAATGTTTGCTTCATAATCCAAGCGTTGCAGGTTCGATCCCCGGCCGAGCTCGGAGAAAAATTAAAAAACATGCCTTCTTCTTTTAGCGGTGGGTTGCATTCTTAGAAATACTTTAAAGTGGAATGGCTTTTTTTTCTGTTTTTAGAGTGTTTTTGATGTAATCTGATTACAATGTACTTAAAATTTAAAATGCATTTTTCTCGAAAACTAGCAGGAAACAACCACATGTTGATAAGGAAAATATGTTCTAAATCATTACAGCTACACCCCATTACGAGATTTCCCGATTAGTTACACCCTGTATACCTGGAGGAGTTTAATAGAAAAGTTAGTGAGGATCGGTCCTTTCTTTGACTCCAGCTTTTGACTGTCCTCAAAATGAAATGAAAAATTAACAGTATTGGTAAAACTTCGCCTTGAGATTGAGTTTTCATGTGTAAGCAACAGAAAAATAGTGAATACTAATTCATCCGAGAAAGATAGATATTATGGCATACTTGCAAAGTCTTAAAATGTATAGTAACTTTTTTTGTAAAGTTGGCGCTAGGTAAAAAAACTAAAAATAATTGAGAAATAGTTTGTCATTTTGACATAGTTGAAAATTTAAACGAATGAAAAAATACTAATTATAAATTAGCAGTGGAATTATCAGTTGTTTATCTTTAGTTACTAAACGTACAAGTGTTGCTAACTTTAAAAAGTTTCAAACACAATTTAGGTTATTGTGTCAAAATGTAAAAAGTCAATAGGGCCTTTCGTAGCAACGAGTGCGCATGCTCAGTTGTTAAAACTGCATAGTTACCTAAACGGTTCATAGAGCGCGTTTGAGTCAAAAAAATGATCTGGCAACATTGTCCAGCAGGACATCGTCAACTGTCATTTGAAACAAACACAACAACAAAAAGATGGCTACTTCCTTGCCTTTTTATAGTGTGACTTTAAATGAAAATGACGTGCCTGGTGCTTCATTGGGAAATAAGAGACCATCAGAACTGACAAAATTGCAGCTTCAACGGTTTTTAAAGTGTAGAAATGTTTGTACAAGGGGAAATAAAAACGAACTGATTGTGAGGTTAGTATAAAATTGTTGCTTCTTATTAAACATTACTAATGCACATTTTTCTTATGTAACTGCCGAGAATCGCGAATTACTAATGCCTGTGCAAGAGCAAGTGCAATATTATTTTCACCGTTTTCACCATTTAACCTAATACGTTTGACAGTTGTCAGTTAATCGCAATCGCCAATGTTGCCACATTTCTGCAAACATTCATAAAATTCACTTTCGCGCGGCGCATGCGCCACTAATATTTCTGTAACGAAAGGCCCTATTACTATCCCAATAAACATTGTATTTATACAATAGTAACAACAAACTTAATATCTCTGCTTAATATCACTAATTTTGAGGATCATACGTTTGCGGTTACTATTATATAAATAAAAATGTTTATTGGCATATGTAAAAGTTCTTAGCTATAGCACCAACCTTACAAAAAAGTTATTATATTGTAAAGCTATATTGTAAACGGGAAATAATTGTTTTAGATATTAAAAGGCTGTATAAGCAGTAACCGAGTTTTTTGGAAATGTCCTGTTATTTATCCGTAATGATCTAGTACTAGTTCATCGAGATACTGTAACCCATACACCAAGCTTCAAGGGATGTGATGATCTCTACAAAGTTATACAGGTTTTCTAAAGACCAGGTTAAGAAAGTTTATGAATTTACTTAACCCGAGAAGTGAAACCATGCTTCATCCAAATAAAATAATATTACGGGCTGGTTTCGAAGCATCCTGTATAATTTAATTGGTAATTTTTGCGTTATCGCAATTTTAGTTGCCGTTCTAACAGCAAAAATGCGAAAGTCATTTTATTTGCAATAAGTCACTTTTGTGGTGTGTGTGTATAGTATATTGCACTGTAACTGTTTAAATTTTCTTCTGGTAGCTTTAAAAAATCATGTTTTCCTTTATGTGATTGTATGGAAACGCTTCGGCAGATCGTTCCGTAATTTTGTGGTGTATTGATCCAGTTTATTTTGGATTCCTTTAGGGATTTTATACCAGTATTCTATATTAGAGGTTATGAACCACGTTTTCATATCTCGCAAGGGTTTGTAGAATTATTGTATTTACCACCCTTAAGAAGCTCTCATGTGTTATTTTTGGAGGATTGGTTTATAAATCGCTCGAGGGATGTTACTTCATAAGTCATAAACTACACTCTTAAATGGTTTTTCTCCATTCTGACATTTTCACTTATTAGGATATATGCATGTAGACGAGTAAGAAAGTTTACTTTGTAATCATATAAAGTACAAGAACAATTTTACAGTCTATTGGTATGATATGGTCTGATTGGAGCCCTACTTATAAAATATTAAAGTTAAACAAGTTGATATCCGTTTTAGACAATTATCCAATTTAATATTCAGTAAATCATACTTATGTGCCATATCCATTCTATAGTAGGGGTTGGGGTAGGGGCAACATTTTTTTGTGTCGCGAGTCGCATTCACCATTAATTTATTGGCGGGTACAGATCCGGGCACTGCCGTGACTGGCAAACTTGATCTGATCGTGTTTAGCCTGAGCTTTCAGACCTGTACAGCTTTAGACTTAGCTTGGCCTGATCGGTCTTGGTTATGTCTTGTCGGTGTTCCTAAGAAAGAACAACTGACACTGCAAAACTAAGTACCGTTGAAAATGCACCATCATGCTTTATGTTGCTACGCATTCGTCAAAATATTTAACAAGTTATTGAAAAAAATGAAAAATATACAATTCAATGCACAAATTATATTCTTAATTCTTCATGATGTCTTTCGAACCAAAGCAAAGAACGTTGAAGCAGTTCTACCAGATATAAGTTTTGAAGAATTCATATGGCATCTTTGTCTAACCATGGCTCAAACCCTAAAATGGTTCTTAAATACTGATTCCCTTTGCAGCTACCAGTGTTTTCTGTAAACACTGTAGTATTTATGGAAAAAGGTACTTTTTAATGTTCAATATCTACTGCTCGGTAGATAAATGTAAAATAATTTACAGGATGAACCAAATATCTAAACTAGTTTTTTTAGAAGATGAACCTGATCTAACTAAACTAAAGTTTTTGGTACCCAACAAATCGATCCATCGGTATTTGGGACTACGCATGATGTGGACAAGAGTTGTAGTTTGCTTGTTTGTATGATTTCTACATCTATTTCTTTTGGTAAAAATATCTTACCCATGATATCAACAGCAAAACAAAGCAAATTAACAATAGGATAAGTTTACACTATACTACACTAAAATTTAAAATGAAAAAACGAAAATGCATTGCAAAAAAGAGATTTGGACAACTGAAAAGTACATTATACGAAATCTCGAGAATAAATACGCAAGAAATTGGCCTTTTGTCGAATTTAGTTGATTTTGACAAGAGCCTGGTTACCATGAAAATCAAGAAAATGAAAAATTGCCATATCGAAGGGAATTGGAGAGAGCGGGAATTTTAGGGAGATTAATGATTCAAAAGAACATTAATTTTAACCGGACATAAACGTAAGTAGTTTCTATTAGGAAATCACGTTACTAGGCGACGACTACAAGGTTCAGCATTTTTAGTGATGGATTATATGAAGCCGGGCATTTGGGCGTGGCCGTTTAGGCGTGGCCATTTCAGCGCGGTCGTTTCGCCTCGGGACACTTTGGCGCGAGGACACTTCTGCGCAGGAACAATTCGGCGCGGACCACTTAGGCGCAGGGACACTTCGGCGCGAGAAATTGTCTAGTATTATTGTAATGAATAAAATCTGTAGGTACTTACAGGTAATAAATACAGTATGATCAATAAAATACAGTATTCGATGAATACGGTATAATGAAAAAAAAAACCTTAATATTTGCTAATCACAAAAGCTCGTATGTACTATGTATTGCCACATTTTTCAAAATTCATTTTTCTAAGCTACTAAAACATAAAAATAAAAATTATTTTTCAAATCTCTGCATAATGGAATAATTTGTAATAAGAATTTAATTTGTTTATTATAAATTCCTTATTGTTTATAAGAATATCATGTTTGATAATCATGTTAATATAACTTTTAAAATCAAAAATTTTATAAAAACAATTAAATGACATACGAAAGTTGATATTGTGTCCCACTTCACGAATTTTGTCTCAGTAGATAACACTTATAAATGGATATTGCTTAGTGCTTATAGTTCAATGCTTAAAGGCAAAAAGCACTGTAATAACGTAATTTAACCAATCTAAGCGAAATTCTAGAATTAAGAAGGTTTGTGTGTACATAAAAATAAAAGTTACTTTGATAATAGCTTGTCTAAAAAAATTACACTAATGGTCCACAAAACGTTTTGTTTAAAGATCTCTGAAAGTTTCACCCTAATTTGTCGCGGAAAAATTTACATGCTCACAATTGTCTTTTCGTCGAAGTGTGCCTGCGCCTAACTGTCCTTGCGCCAAAACGGCCGCGCCGAAGTGGCCGCGCCTAAACGGCCGCGCCCAAATGTCCTAGACCGTGGATTATATTATTGTCGTACGAAGGTTAAGCGTGGATTAGAAGAATTTGGCGTGCTAATAATAATTCCCCATTTTATCTTTGTCTCTTTTCCAGTGCTACTGACTCTATGTATCCAGAAAATGCGTTTCATATTCCAATAAGCCTACATCTCAATGTCTAGCCTCTTCTATACTGTCTCTTTCCTTAGTATATACGTTTCTTTTCCATAAAATGAAACAGAGTATACGTAGTAGTGTTAATAGTTTGGTGTTTGAATTTGGTGAGAGGATGATGCTGTACTCATAAATGCAGCCTGTGCCCTTCCTATAGGGAATTGATATTGTTGGGAGAGTATTGTTGTATTCCGATAAAACAACTGTGACATTCACGAATGAGCGTTCACCAAAGAATTATGTTTAAAACCTTAATATTTATCTTTAAAATAAAATTTAATATGTTACCGAAATATCTAAATATAAAATTGACAAATGTACGTGATATACACAATAGGGAGAAGAAGTGCATACGTCATACCGTGCCTGACGTCATAATTCTTTCCTCGCAACGCGCATGTACTTCAATAAGGCACATTATATTTTCATTTCTGATTATTGATAGTGTTAAAAAGGATGTTTACAAGCTATAAAAACACTTACCCAATGGCTTTCACCCATTGTTGTTTCAATATTTTATTTGTGATAGTACCTATCTATTATTTTAACCTCACAAAGTAGCGTCACGTTTTCTCTTCCAACTGTCAACAGTGTCAAAACTGTCAAACAAACGGTTTACAGCGAAGTAGAGCGATGCGAACATGCGCGTTGCGAGGAAAGAATTATGACGTCAGGCACGGTATGACGTATGCACTTCTTCTCCCTATTATGCAACTAGGAATATTAATGATTTTTATATTACTAAATACAACAAAACACAAACATTTAAAAATATTTTTGTAAAAGGACTATTACTTTATAATAACTTAGGTGACTGTTGTACACTTATATTGTAAACCATTTTCAGTAATTTATACGAGTATTAACTTTATTTTACCTTCATTTGTATACATTTTGTAACACATCTACAATTCATTTTAATTTAATTTGGAAACTTTTTTTTTTGTAATTTGGATAGCTATTGCTAAATAAATTTATTATTATTATTATTATTATTATTATTATTTGTATAACAGATGAACAGTATTCGTTTTATTAATATTATACACTTATTAATATTCCAACCTCGCAATTTTCTCATTCTCTTTTGAATATTTCTTTCGACCCTGACAAAACACCCTTTTATCGAACTCTTTGTAGAATATCTACTTCTTGAGGGGTTTGTCCCTCAACACGGATACATGCTTTTTGGTGTCAACACAGATTTGTTATGATGCGTATGCCTGTTTTATCCACTTGGATTGTTCTTAGTATTTCATAAAGCTTGTCATGCAATGTTTTTAGGACAATTATAAGGACTTGACGCCTTAATGGATTATGATGCATCATTGCATCAATGCATGTTCGTATGCAGAAATCTTTGTACATTTTAGATTTAATAATCTTTCGGGAAGATTATAAAAAAAGTGTTTTTAGCTAGTGTTTTGGTAGAATGCAAGTTGTATATATTCAATTAAATAGTCAGTTTAGATTGGAATTTCTTCGTCTTCTATTAACTTTAAAATCTCTATTGATATTTCATCTGGACCTACGGCCTTTCCTGATCTTGACTTTTTTTATTGCATACGCTACCTCATCTTTAGCTATTTACAAGATTATTATATTCTTTTTTAAGATACTTATATCGGCTTGCCCCCTCTATTGACTCTATTGACGATCGCATACATAGTTTTTCCATTTTTTTAGTTTTTATTGTATTTGAATTTTTTCACTTTGAGTTCACCATGTCATACATATTGTATTATAGCTATTACTGGAATGCACATATGTATGCAGTGTGTGCATCACTCTACTTTCATTTGTTATTAGCTCTATTATATGCCCATAGCCTACTACTTTTTGTCTCAAAGTAATACTATGGGCCAGTTGTATAAAGCATAATTAAGTACCTTGTTAAATTGATCACGGTGTTAAGCAACTTGATTGTATAAAACTTAACAACGGGTTTAAAAAAGAACCAATCACACTACAACACTTGCTTTGAATTAACCAATCACATGTGTTAACAACGCGTCTAAATAATCATGCAGTTAACAATGCTTTATGCAACCGACCCTAAGCCTTTCTTGAATAATTTCACTGAAATACAAACTTTTATAGACAAGTTACACATCATTCAAAAAAATATTACAAGGACTATCACATTACCAAACAATCAAGCAAAATGGCTGCCATAAAAACAACAAAAGTTTATGTAGATATCTCAAAAAACAAAAGACAATCGGAAGTCGTTATTAGCATCAAAAAGTTCCTAAATAAAAAGCGCGAAAGTTTAAACTTTACTAAACTAACCAGATTCAAGAAAAAAGAAATTTTTGTTTTTCTTAACTATCGCAAAAAATAAAGAAGCGACATTAAAATTTTAATGACATTTGAAATCAGCATGAGGTTCTGTAAAACTTTCCTAATTTAACATTTCCATCTCATACACTAATGGGCATACCAAAGTTGATGCTATCAATTTGGGACACACTGGTATACACAAAGTCAACTTCCAAAAATAAAATGAAAGATATACAGAGATGGTGCACAATTCTAATTTTGGTCATTTATGAGATTACTTAGAAGGTTAGTTAAAAATGATCATCAGCATTCATCAAGATAAATGTTCACAATTGAAAAATATTTGCTATAATACAAAGTGTTCCACAAACTATTTACACATCAACGTTAATCTTTTTTAAACGAGACATCTTGTATATCTTTACAGATTTGAATTTTCAAGATCATCTATACTAATTTTATGAAGTATTTCCGAATATATTACAGCTGAGAATTGGCATTTTTTTAAAAAACTGCGGAAGTTACAGTGAAACGGTTTACATGCCCCTATCTTACTTTTTAAATTAAAAATATTCAGTCGTATAAGAAAATTTTATTTATACCAATTGGAAATTCGAGTTTACATTCACATTTTATATACTGCAATATTAAAATTTTCTTCTACCACTGAATATCTAGAGATTAAAAACGTAAAAATAGAAAATGTCGATTTTCAATTGTCGATATCTTGAAAACTGATGGTTTTAGTTATAGGGAGAAATTGAAAAATGTAAAAATATTTAAATAAGAATGTACAAATATATATTTAGATATAGTGTACCTATTTCAAAGTTATAGAATTTAGAGTAGGCCATGATTTCATTTCATTTCCTAGTATATCTATCATAAATTTGGACTGGCAAACTTAACGCAAACAAGTCACTAATTAAATATTAACGTAAATACATATAAACAATTAACGTTTTCAATAAAATTAATAATAGAACGTTAATAATTATAATCAGAAGATCTTAAGTAAAATTAACTTTACTGAACAGATGTTTCCTCTTCATATTTTTTTATATCGCAATCACATAAGTGACAGATACTTAATCTCTAAGTATATCTAACTTAATATTTGACTTTAGTAACTTCTAGTGGGAAGTTATTATACAGTGTGGCAAAAATCTAAACGCAAAATATTTTTATTCACAATCATATTGCAGTATGTACATTGCATAATGTTGTTAAAACCTTGGAAAGTAAGCTATTGCTACAGCAACAGCAAAGTGGGTAACAATTTCCTTTACAAGTCTGTAAACTGACCAGTAAAGTCTTGCCCAACTTTTATTTGTAAATAATTTAAAACAAGACGTTTTATCCGATTTAAATTTAGGTTTTTATAAATGTTTTTAATGTTAAAAATATCCTTTATATTGAATATTAGTTTTATTTTTATTTTTCCGTATTTTGTATTTAATAACTACGATGGAATTAATTAATTTCCAATTTTAAAATACTGGAACCATACATTGCTATCTAGCGGCGAACAATGAAACCATTCTTAATGAATAAATCAAATGACTTTTGGTCGATGGATGGCTGATTGGTATTTATAGACAGTTTACAGAAATTCTATTTTAAAATTTATTATGTTAATTATTTTTTATTTTGATTACTATTACTAAGTCTAATGATTGTGAATAAAACAGTATACATGTTTTGTTAGTAAAGTTTCCAAGCCTCGCGATATTGTTTGATCTCGAAGTACCGTCTCGGCCAAACAATATCGCTTAGCTTGTAAAGATATCCTTTACCAAGCGGCGCAAAATTATCCAAGACTGAATATCTATTTGGAAGACATTTCAATGCCTGTATCTTTGAAGTGTTAAAACACCTCATTTCGAGTTCTCCCACAAAAAATCTCCCATTTCGAAAGTAAAAAGAGAATTAGTAGTAGAAGAGAAGGTATTATTTCAAGTATATTGTTAGTGGCATTTTAAATCTATAACAATTTACGAAAATGTAACGTTTGGTAACTAAAAAGATTACATAACAGACAGTGAAAAATAAACGGGGGGCAACTGATAACAGTTGCTCTTTGCATAGGCAAACGCATAAAAAGGCGTGTTTACTTATGTTGATCCGTCCTTTTTTGGGGTTTAATCATAATTATCCAAAAAGTTCATTTACTGGTGTTACTTAGTTGCATCAGCAGAAAAAAAGTTAATTGCATAAATGAATATTTTAAAAGCCGGACTAGATTTTGTTATGAATATTTAATTTTGATCGTTTTTTCCAATTATTATGTATAACTTTCTGCTACAATATATCTTCATACACTTTAGTTTAATTAGATACAATTTAACTTTCGTTAATTGAGGTTTTAATTACTTTCATGTAAAGCTAGATTAATATTTATCTTGTATATATATTTTAATTATGAAATAATTGCTTAGTCATGCTCTAAGAGCATAAATTTCCATTTCCATAAATAAAGCCTATTCAATGTTAGTTTAAAAGTAAAAAATTATATAAATTTGTATATTTCTATAGGTAGCTAGTTGACTTGTTTTTTATCTCCAATTAATCAATTTATTGCTTATTACATCAAAAACCTAAAAATAGAAAACCTAACTTTGTATTAATATTTGAAGTAAAAATAAACATAACACATGACGGTGCTAATTTTAAATCTTTAATCTAGTAGGCTCCCGCCAAGAAATAAAAGCCAAAATTTGAGAAAAACTTTTGTTTATCTGTAAAACACCAATATTTTTATAATCAGAGTGGCCTGACTCACAAAGGGTGTATTATTATAACGTGGCAATGTAAAACATGCAAATATCTTTTGTTATTGTTTATATGTGGTTACTTTTGTTTTTATGAGAATTATGTAAAATTATAAAACAATTATATCTATAGTATAGTATTTAATAGGAGTAAATCGTTTTTTATGAGTTTCGTCTTTGTAAATGAAAAGAAAAAATGTTATCACATAACCCAGCAAAAAGACTTGTATGGTGTTTTTTTAACCAGTTTCAAGGTGGTCATTTGTTTATTTAATTTTCATGTTAAACTGCATATTTCTACATACTAACTACTTAAACTAAAAAATACTTGACCGTTCAAGATCAGGGTCTTCATATACGAGAGAAAAACTATAGAGAAGATTTGAGATGTCCTTAACATACATTTCTCAAAATTCAGATATTCAGAGCTTCCAACTTTAAAGGACCTCTACGTAGAAATAGTTAACGAAAAAACTTTTCGTACGATTTACTTGAAACGGGCACACATCTCCTGAACAATGTTGAATAAGGACGCAAAAAGATCTGTCTAGCCGTTTCATTTCTAGAGGTCCTTATAGGTTAAGTACATTAAAATATAAGATGCTGTAAGTTTCCTGAAATTTTACAGACTATATAGACCTTGACCTCCTAAACAAAGTAAAATCCGAACTAAATAGATCTGTCTAAGTGTTTTACCTCGTCGGGTTGTCTTTTCTAATTCTCTTCCACCCATTTTTCTCTTCCCCAAGGTTGCTTATCTCAGGTATATATTTTTCTCCCTCCGTGACTATTTCTTTTATGTACTTCTACTATGTTTATCGTGATCTTTCTCTGTTGCGTTTTCCTTCTAACCTCATATTAGTTGTTAACCTTGATGACCTGTCTTCTTCCATTCTGAAGATGTGACCATACCAATTTAGATTGTAGTGTTTTCAATTTTCTTGATTACCAACTTTAATATCAAATTTTACGATTATTAATTTGATTGCTCCTGGTGTGTCTAAATGTCCACTGGTATAGATACTGCGTTAAAAAGCAAAGTTTTTGTATTTTTCTTGTTTCCTTTTCCTATTATCGCTTTTTATTTATTCTGTTTCTATTACATCTTGCTCAAGTTTTCCATTGTTACTAATGATTGTTCTCAAGTATTTGAACTTGTGAACTTCTAGTCTAATACAGTATTTTCCATTGGCGTTTGCTCTTTACTCAACGACATATCCTTACTTTTCTCTAAATTTATATGTAGATCTACTCTAGCATGTAGTCCCTTAACAAGTTGACTAAAAGTACTACATCGTCCATCTATACAAGATTTTATTTTGTTTAGTTTGCGGTTGCATTTGGGTAACCAGTATAAATAAAACTGGTCTTAAAAATTCCCCTGCTTTATATAACTCTATGTTAAATTCGTCAGTGATTTCCTGGTTTATTTTTACATACTCATCAGCGTTTTATATATCACATTTGGCATTCAAATCAATCAACAAATATCCAGTGTAAAATTGTTCAAAATGGCGACTAAAATAATCGACTTTCTCAACTGTCTATATAAGAAGACCAATAATAAAGAAAATTAAAAATGTATAATAGTAATTTTATAGAACGACTAATAATATAGAAATAAGCCATCAGCCTCGGTTGGTTTGTAGTTTGTATGTTTGCTTCATAATCCAAGAGTCGCAGTTTCCATCCCAAAAAATTAAAACAACCCTTCTTTTCGGATAGGAAGCAAAACTGTAGCCCCGTGTCGATGCAATGTTTGGCACGATAACGATTTCTACTGGGGGTGGAATTCCCTCGAATTCGTATAAACTCTAGTAGGGGTGGTGGTTCTTGAGTTGTGCCCTTCTAGTGTACAACAATGAGTAATTTTCAGCATGTTGGCGTTTACGTTTTCCTTTAATAACTTTTGATAGAAATAAGATAAAGAAATGAAACAACAAACAAACAATAAGATAAACTATTTTATCTACGACCACCATAGAAAGTTACATATTCCGCACAATCTAGTAACCGTGAAAACGACCAATTGCAAACAATCTCCAAACTCAACGGTAAAGTATGTGAGGAAGGAGTTCTCAATAATCCGTAGTTTTATTAAAACGCCATAGATGTCAACACTTGCAATATTTATAATATTATTAATTATTTGAAATATAAAATGTTATAAATTTTAGGTAAAGGTTAATTTATTTTGTTTAATTAATATATTACATTAAATTATATTTCGAATGGAAATCCATCTAGAAAAAAAACTAAGGTCAGACCCGGGGAATTGAGCCCGGATCGCTCGGTTAGTAGCTCATTATATAAAGTTACAATGATTGTTATTCAATTAAAACGTAAAATTAATTAATGTTTTACATTATTATATAATTTTTAATGTAATTTTATTTATTATTATTACTAAATTACAATAAAAACATTGAAAACATTTATAATTTGCTACATAATGCGAGAATATTTGACATTTTGCGCAGAGGTTAATAACCTTGACAATTGAATTGTGACTTTTGTACATATAAATTATTTTTTGAAAACGAGTACATTTTTATTTAGCTGTAAGTACTAAATAGTAGATTGACTGAAATTATACAAATTGTAAACGTATTATTACTATTGTCTTTACAAATTTAATGTTTACTTTTGTCGTTTTTAAAATTCTAGATGTATCATGAGTGAATCCGATGAAGGAAAATTGGGGTATACACTCGTACACCTCCAAACATCGTGGAAGCGGCTCACATTACATCTCTTAATTTATTGCTAAATATTTCACGTAGAAAATATGAATGCGAGTATAAATTCTAGGTTAAAAAACTTTCTTAGCTGTTGGTGGTTTATTACTTTTTTGTTGTCGTAGATAAAGTATAGTGTGTAACGCGTGCAAAAACACCAATTTCTCACTCGTGTGATTGCGGCATTCGACTACGTCTCATGCCGCAAAATCTTCACACTCGTGAGAAATTGGCACTTTTCTGCACTTCTAACACAATATACTATTATCTACAACTATAGAAAGTTACACATTCCCCACAATCTAGTAATCGTGAAAACGACCAATTGCAAACAATCTCCAAACTGAAAGGTAAAGACTGTGAGGAAGGAGTTCTCGACAATCAGTAGTTCCATTAAAACTGCATAGATGTCACCACTTGCAACATTTATAATATTATTAATTGTTTGAAATATTAAAAATGATATAAATTTTAGATAACTGTTAATTTATTTTGTTTAATTAATATTTTACATTAAATTATATTTTGAATCCATCCATTATATTGGCAATCCATCTAGAAAAAATACCAACGCCAGAGCCGGGGAATTGAACTCCGGATCGCCCGTCTAGTAGCGAGAGCGTAAGCATTGAGCTTCGGAGCCGCTTTTTATAATTAATAAATAACCGCTAGGTTATTTCTCATTATATAAAGTTACAATGATTGTTATTCAATTAAAACGTAAAATTGATTAATTTTTTACATTATTATAATATTGTTAATGTAATATTATTTATTATTATTGCTAAATTACAATAAAAACCATTGAAAACATTTATAATTTGCTACATAATGCGAGAATATGTAGACATTTCGAAGCAACGGGGTTAATAACCTTGACAATTGAATTGTGATTGTTTGTATAAAATTATTTTTTGAAAACGAGTACATACGAGTTACGTAGAAATACTGCTTACTATCAGCAAGTAGATAAGTTCATATTACATTTCAAGATAAGAAGAAAGGATCATCTTTCGTGTGAAATGCTTAGTGTGCAGTATTAGCTTGCTCATGAGAATTGCTTATCATGCAGATAGTATTGCATTACCTTTCTCGTGGGAACTGCTGAGTAATATTTTATTTAGATAAGAGAATCATATATATAGTGTGTTAGACAGTAGATTCATTAAGTTTTGATCAGTTCATAGTTAAGTTTACATCTAAGCTCTAATGAGCATTTATATTATTGTGTATTATAATTGTCATTACTTCCGCTGGCTTAAAATAAAGATCCAGGGAAAACAAAAAATCTTTTTAAAAAAACTCGTTTCATTTGAATACAAACGAAACTTACGTATGATTATTTAACTGTAAGTACTAAATAGCAGATTGACTGAAATTATACATATTGTAAACGTATTATTACTATTGTCTTTACAAATTTAATGTTAACGTTTGCAGTTTCGAAATTGTAGATGCATCATGAGTGAATCCGATGATGGGAAAATGGGATGCCCACTTGTACACCTACAAACATCGTGGAAGCGGCTCACATTACGTCTCTTAATTTATTGCCAGAAATCTCACGTAAAAAATATGAATGCGAGTATACATTCTAGGTTAAGAAATTTTCTTAGCTTTTGGTGGTTTATTACTTTTTTTGTTGTCGTAGATAAAGTATAGTGTGTAACGCGTGCAAAAACGCCAAATACACACTCGTGAGAAATTGGCACATTTCTGCACTTGTAACACAGTATACTATTAAAGTCCATCATTTGTGCTTACTAACCAAAAATGTGATTAAGGTTTAACTTAGAAGGAAGCCTACTGAGATGCCTACGAATGCACTACAACGCAAGCGGTTTCTATCAAACAATTGCATGTGTTCAAGCTCACTTCCCGTCAGACACCCCTCGTATATATAAATGTTGGTTATGGATGATTTATCGGAATGATTTATTTTATGGACTAGAGTTCCTGTATAATAATAATAATAGGTTATTATTTATTATTATTATACAGGAACTCTATTATGGACTCGAGTGGTACGCCATCTACCGCGTTCCCAGGAGTAAACAGCTGATGCGGATGGTAGATGGAAGGATGGAACCGGTATATGCATTTCCGAACGTTTATGGTGCATCTTTATATACATATCTTACAAAACCATAGCTATGTCTAATGTTTTATTAAAATGTTTGAAAACGTAAAAAACCGCACACACATATGAAACAATTTTAATTTTAGGTTACGAATCATGAACTCGGTAGACGAAAACCAACGGTGGAAAACGTAGAACGGTGGTAAAGCAGCAGAAGGGCAGCAGTGATACAATTTTCGAACGTTTTCGGTGCGTCGGTATGTATCCGGACAATTTTCGGAAACGTCTATTGATCGAAGCATTACGAATTGAATTCAAGCAAAAAAATTATGAATTTTATTATTAGGTTTTTAAGTGTCCAGCAAAACGCTACAATAAATCTGGCAACCTTGGTATTGACAGACGAAATTACCTGAAAGCAATTGTCTTTGATCCGTGGTTCAGTAGTTATTGCAAAAAATATCAACTCACACATGATATATATATGAGGGGTCTAGAATCAAAGGCAGCAATATCCATTTTAATCGAAAATGAGGTAAATATACCTGTTTGTGCAGATTTAAATACTCTATTTAATGGTAATTTTCTTTTATGTCAAAATCGATTAAATTGCTTTTATTTCTCAAGACAAAGATTGGGGTTGGTCTAAAAATGAACAATATCCAAGGTATATTTGGATTCAAATACGGCAATATCCAATTTAACCAATCAAATCACAGCTGTTCGCCACTTAAACATTCGTACATAGTTTCGTACATTATTGTTGCTGATGAATTATGTATTTGGTCATTGGTGTGAATTTAATTAATACCTGTTTATTCATGAGATTAATCATAACAATTAGTTGAAATTAAAAAGAAGCTGCATCCTGATAAAACAAGTCTCAGAAATTCGGATTTGTGGAAGCGCGATGTAGCAAAACGAGTAACATTACTGATAACATGATAACATTACTAGCTTTATTTCATGTCATTATTAATTTTATTTTTGTTCAATATTCCTCCCAACTGGTCTTCCTTAATACCCGAAGTGCAGACACGATAAAGAAATTGAGGGGTTTGGTGCTACTGTACATGTGCGACATTCTCAATTTTCAGAAAATGCAAAAAATAAAATTCTGATATGTAAGTTTACAAAATAGCAAAACCAAAAACTCATACAATGGTGAAAAATAAAAAACATTTTGCGCATGTACTGTTATTGCCGTCAACATGATCAGAAACTGTGATTATGTCACATTTTGTTGTTAGGTATGGTACATTTTGTATCTTTAGATTCCTCTCCCATCCTACAAAAATATGTACTGTTTGTTTCTAACCCAAACAACGCAGGGCATACTATAAAGTCATTTTTGGCGAATTTGGCATTTGTACTATTCTTGTACAATTCCTCAATTGTATTCAAATACAGTGAATTTTTGTAACAGAATTAAATAAATGTTACTCCCAATTTAAAATATTTTTCTATGTTTCATATAAGAATAGATTTACTTTTTGTACACTACATATGATCATCTTGGAATCAAACATGGCAATATCCTTCTCTTGGAATCAAGTTCATCAATATCCTTAATTAAATTTAAAAATTCTGACAACTGAATAATGTTACATTTAAGTTGATTACTGATTTTCAATATTGCTGCTTTATTTATGTAATAACATTTGATTTGCATTAATATTTCCATCCTGAAGTTCAGGATAGTTTTTCGCTGTTCCTGAAAATTAACGAAAATGGATATTGCAGCCTTTGCTACTAGACCCCTCATATGTATGATGGGTTGCGAACTTATGTGCCTACTTTTCAAAACTACAGTATACATGTTGGCAACATGTGACGGTGTTGACAGTTTTACTATTATTAAGAAATGAAATGATCATTGATCACTTGACCTTTGTATTGATTGTTTCTAATATCTTCTCGTGGAGATGATTGCGAAGAAACCGATTTACACTTCTATATGTTAGGTTCTGTGGGTTGCCTACATACGCATTTTTATCGCAATTTGGCAATGACGCTAATTTCCCCTTTATGACGTCATTGTAGAGTTAGAAAAAAAATTATACTTGCTCAATAATCTTATATTCGTTTTATTCGGGTCGGCATCAACATTCAGAATGAAAATGTAGCTGACAAGATTCCCCATATTTATTTTTTATGGAACCTCTAGGCCCAATAGTCTAACCCGAGATAGAATTTTTTAAGCAACGCGCTTAAGCAGCGCGTGTTTTTCGGAAATATTTCAAAATTGCCTGCTCCTATACGTACAAAATTTATTTTATAAAAGTTAAAGAGAATTAAATTTCCTACAAAAAACTTGCTTATTGAATATCCTGCATCCAAAATTAAAAATTAACACTGTCAATAAACAATTAAAATGGTAAAGGTAACTACCACATTGAGAATCATGCTGCGCTTGACCAGTTGATTTAATATTTCATGAAAATCTAATTTAAGGAAATTTCTGGACTCGCACTTTTGATCCCGGGTTAGAAGCGAGGTTGGGTAGGTGTAGTGGCGTAGATAATTTTATTTCCTGGGAGGGGTAATACGGAAAAGATTATAATTTAAAGGTATACATTAATTTACTAAATATGCAAAAAAGACACAAATAAACACAAAAAATATATAACCATTTTAAATCCTTGTACAATGATAATGTTCTCTGGGCGCTTGGGAGGGGTAATTATTCCCTTTACTAGCCTTATCTACGCCACTGGATGGGGGAATCCCAGACTATTAACCGAGGGTAACTCTGAGAATACGACATTTTTAGTAATAGTAAGTTTCATAAGTGGCTCTTAAGATTTCTTGACATTTTATTCCACTAGGAGGGAAGGGTATACTCTTCAGACTCTTCTATTCGGAAGCGTCCCTAAGGTCGGTCAGCTTGGCGTATGCCCGGGGTCCCGGAAGCTAGGGGGCTTCCGCAACGAGTTACCTTATTTTAATCAACATTTTTTTATTTACTGGGGACCCCCACTCGATATTTTCATCATTGCAATAAAATATGTAGACTAATTTTTGAGATAATTTAAATGATATGATATAGAACCAATCAATGGGACAATTTATTATAATTATGTGTTTATGTAATAATGTTAATGTTTACTACTACACCGATTCTTGAAACAAAATAAAACAATTGTTAAACAGCTTTTATTTAAATATTTATTTATCTTGACAGAATAAATTTTTACTTTTTAATAATTCTTTTATTTCATGATTATAGAGTTTCACGAAGTAAGGTCGGCAACAATAATTCTACGAGTCTTGTTTAGTTTAACGCCAATTTTTTAAATAAATTATACAACTTTTTTATTTTAATTCAACTTTTTATATAAGAGAATTATGTAAAAACAGTGTAGTTTTTCATAATTATAAATAAAAAGAACATTAAAAATAAGAAAACCATAAAAGACACCTATTAACAACACTCTATGTACGTACAGGTACACGATTATAATTTATTGTTTAAATAATTTACCTACCTAAACACATAGAAATGTACAATAAATTATTAATACTAATCACTAAAACGCAGCATAAATTAAATATTTTATAAATAAAATAATAAAACTGCAATATACACCTGCATTTTTCATAAATAAAGAAAATTTTAAAGTCTGTGTTGCATATTTTACTTACCAAAAATAAAATGCAGTAAACGCTGCTAGAAAACTGCGAGCATTGCGCACAGATGATCTTGATTAGAGAAAAAGAAACAGGTATTAATTTATTAACTGTTCGCAATCTCGAGGAGAGAAAAAATTAAAGCAAGAACAAAATTCGCGATTTACTGAGTGGACAGCGAAAGTGATAAGCTGCTAAACGTTTACGAAAACAACCCTAGGACGCCACTGATAAACGTAAATCTAAATTTTTCGATATAAAAGAAACGACAGCAATTCACACACAAACACAATTTCTCACTGTTTGGAAAACACACTGATCCAAATCCAAATAAAAACCTTTATTTTAGGTGCAGGGGTGTACAAAACGCGCTTGCGTGCACGACTGCAGCGGCCAATAAAATGTTTTACCTGAAGTATCTCTTATCATTTGAAATATTTTTTAAATCTTGCTGATTTAAAAGGGAAAATAAATTGGAATTATGTTATCAAATTAATAAATCATTCTAAAAAATAAGCTCGCACTTAAAAAATAACAAAACTGTATTCATGAGTAAATAGAAAATCTTCAGGTTTTAGAACCACCCTCGATGTATTTGTTTTGGTCGAAGTTGTCAAAAGTCGACAATTTTTTAACTTTATTGAATAATTTATAATGAAAATCAGTTAATCAGTACTTAATTAACGTTATCTTTCATTCATGTGTAAGATATATTCAAGTGAAATCATAACCCATTAATAATAAGTTTATTAGTTACAAAGCAAACATAACCTCAAACTCCCTTCAAAATGATGTCCGATGATTCTGAAAACGATGGTGTTTATGTAGAAAATAATTACGAAAACGACATATATTATAAAAAATACAAACTACTACTAGAAAGATGTGAAGCTATCCAAAAGCACAATGAACAGTTGGTTTATAAGTAAGTCGCTCAACATATCTTACAATGCCATTCATGCCCTCGTTGTTGCAGAATCCAACAGACTAAAAAAATAGCCAACAATCGTTATGAAATAGTGAAAGTCTTAAAGAAACGTTTAAAAGAGTATGGTGAAGACTGGCCAGTTATACCAAAAGAAGAATTCGAAGAGGAAGTTGAACCTGCAAAATTTTCTAGTGTTAAGATGTATATAAAAGTGAAAGAAGAAAAACCTGATGATTGTATGTATTGTTGAGTTAATGAATATATTTACTCAAAATTTACTTATAGATCCAGATGAAAAGATTGAAAAACCTAATAGGAATATAAAAAAGGCACCAAAACGAAAGGGTCCAAAATCTGAAAGGGACCCGAAGGCTCCAAAGAGACCTTCGAATCCATTTTTTCAATTTTGTCAAGAACAGAGACAAATACTTCAGGAGCAATTGAGTTCAGAGTTAAAACCAGGTGAAGCTGAACCTACCAAGCAAGAACTTACCAGACAACTGGCCATTAAATGGAAATCGTTATCTGTGCCTGATAAGAAGGTAATTTATGTATACTTTTTCTAAATTGAAAATAAATTATTTGTTGATCTTTTCTTGGAGTGCATTATTTCTATTATGCATTTGTATAATTTATTGCCAATAGGGGAACATTAACCATCATTCATCAATAAAATAATAAATTATAGATCTTTGTTATTTACAATACATTATGACTATTTTATAGTATTTAATAGTGTAATCTACACATCGTAAGTTTCACATCCATTTGGATATGAAGTTGTGAAGTCTGTGCAGGAGATACAGGTCAAGAAGTGTTTTCAAGTTGTACAGTTTCTCAGAAGTAGAATTTAGAACAGTTTAGAAATTTACAAATCACTTCTAGAGTATGATTTTTATAGTAGTGTTTTACATATTTGTCTGTTGGATTCAACCAGGCGTGGGATAACGCTCGGCCTTGATCTTGTTGTTTGACCAATGAGTATTGAACTAACCACCCAGACAACCATTTAGAGACAAACTTCCAGTGAACTCTAGAGAATAATACAGATGTAAAACTGTATTTAAAAATTAATAATGCCTTATATTTTTTCCTGCAAATGCAAAGAGATGTCAGTGCTCTTGTTATTCTCTACCCTTGATGCAATGGTTCGAATGGTTTTCAATGCAGGCTATGGTAGACCCTATATAGACATATAAATTACAGCCTTGGTAGTGTAATGTCTAGAGTGCTGGACTTTCACCAAAGCAGCCCGAGGTCCGATTCTCGGTGCCGGCAGATCTGGTTAAGGTTTTCTGCAGTTTTCCTTAGCTGTGACACAAATGTGGGATTTGTGCTGTTCCATCTGTAAGTCGGCTGCAGCCGCACTTAGGGCCTACGTAATAATAATAATCGCACCCTCCCTCCCGCACAAGCTTATAGCTTCTGGGGCCTGGTTTCCAGGCTATGGGTTGTAGCAATTATTATTATATTATTATTATTAAATAACAATGCTAAAAACCTTCAAAATCACACTTAGGGCCGGTATTATAAAACTTTATTTCCTAGATAAAATTTACTTTGAGAATATATTAATTTATTCTCAAAATTTATTCTCTTGGCAAAATTGTTTCCTCGTTTCTTGGAATGACAATGATCCCCTCGTAATAATTTTTTTGTTAATATTAAGGATAAAAATGAAGAAAACATTAGGTGTTGCACAATGACCCGCCAAGTCTCTCGATCACCTTCTCCCACTGCGCTTACACCCTCGCTCGCTAGTTCACCTAAGTTCGATCCTATATAATTATTAATTTAAAAACTGTTTCTGGAGATAAATCAGAAAACGAATAAAACTATTATAAATAAATACAATCATTTATGGCAATTTTGTACAAATAAAAATTGTATATCATATATTCCATATTGTTTTTATTAATTTATAAATTTATAGTATAAAATAATTGAGATTGATATGCATTCAAATTTGCGTTTCAATGAATTATTTTTTTGCTGGTAAAGCTAGCATAACAGTTCTGACAATAATTAATTGTCTCATCCCCTGCCCCAATACAATTATAAAATTCTTTTAATAATTTACTTGTAGTTCCTAAAATGCACTACTTGTTTTAAAGTATTTAGTGACTTTTAGAATAAGTCTTTAGCAATACACCCGTCGATTGTTCACATATTAAACAAATTATTAACTTCCTCTTTTTAAGTTTTGTAGCTGATTCCAGCTCTACTGCTATGAGTGTACTCCGTTCTTACAGCCTATAATAGTATAATCAGTATATTTCACAATGTACTAAATTGATAAACTTCAGTGAACTCGTAAAATCACTTTAACTTGCTACTCACCATCACATTTCGAAAAACACTCTGCTGTATGGCAATAATATTGTAAACTACCCCTCATGCCTAAAATTTCATATTTCAACAAAACTTAAAATACCCACAAATGTGAAATTACGGTGCAAGAGATTACTCACCACATTGAACTAACTGTACTTCAGGGATGCAGGTATTTGAAATATTTGTTTATTCAAAATAAGTCTTCGTTCACCATTCATTCGTGAAAGTTTTGTTAACTAAAAATTATTATTTTTTAACCATTCCTTCAAGTATCCCTGTAATATTATTTATATACAAAACAAGGATGTGATATATAATTGAATACGCATAGTATATTATAAAGCATATAAGAAATATAATATATAACATTTTTTTGTACTGGCGAATTACAGAATTGCCATAAGTGATATAACGTAAGTTATTGTATTTATTTATAATAGTTTTATTCGTTTTTTGATTTAATTATCTTCGGAAACAGTTTTTAAATTAATAATAATATAGGATCAAACTTAGGTGAACTAGCGAGCGAGGGTCTAAGCAGAGTGGGAGAGGATGATCGAGAGATTTGGCGGGTCATCGTGCAACACCTCATGTTTTCTTAATTTTAATCCTTAATATTAACAAAAAAATTAATATCGTCATTCCAAGAAACAAGAAAACAATTTTGCAACAGAAATTTTTTCATTAAAGGCTTAGATTGCGAGCTATGGAGTGACAAACGTTAAAAAGCAGCAAAATTTCCGGGTTTTTACGGTGCATCAAACCGAGAAAACGGCTTGTGAAGTTTCAAAACTAGCCGCAATAGTAATTTCAAAATTGAATTTCGGTTTTCACAAAAGCCGCTGCAGACATTAAAATGTCTTTTTACAGAAATATAGCTTCACAACTAAATAATTGTTTACCATATAATTCCTCCCTTAAGAATACAAATTATTACGGGTCATATTTCCAACTACTTCTCGAAGTTTTTGGATCGTTATTTAGCAACTATTATTTCTTAGCGTAAGTTGTTATGTTGGTTTGTCTTTGAGTATTTTTAATATAATGTTTCATCAAGTCACCAGTTCTACTAGTTTTTGGTTTCCTTGGTATTTTTTTTGGATGATCTAAAATATCTGTCAGCTGGTTGTGGTTGCAATTTTGCGGAATTATAATTTGTATTTTTATTATCCTTGAATAGGGGATATATCCGTGAAATTGTTAATTGGCGAGTTACCGTTTTCTGAATCTCATTTCTACCTTTTCGTGCTCGCTAATCTCTTGAAGAGGATTTGTAGCAAACCGCGGTCCCCGGCTACTTTGATGTAAGTTACCTTATATCGATAATTTCTAAATGTAGTATTTTTGGGAAATAAGATTTCTTATTTTCTTACTTCTTTCTAGTTGAAGTAATAATTTCCCGACGTCATCAACCAAACCGTTTATTGTTTTCAATTGCCTGTTTGTGTATAGCCATAAAACCCTCACTGAGAGGTAAGTTGTGTTGGTTAAAGGTATTGACTTTATGTTAAATTCATTTTTCTTTTTAGGGTTCTTGGTTTTGGGTTTCTCTTTAAGTTTCCCTTTATTGCGTTACCTATTGTTGTTATTGGTACCATTGAAGTACTCCTCCAATTCCCCTTCTTTACCGCTACTTTACTCGAGAACAGCTGTAAGGTTACTTTAGTGGAGACAGCGCGACCTGCATGGTGTGTTGGATTCTTTCCAGATAATTGCCGAGAAAGATACATTTATGATGAAGAAATATAAGGACTACCCTTTTTTTTTGGTGTTTGGCATATCTTATTCAACTCTATGATTAAGACTTATAACTGGTAATATTGAAAACTGGGTAAACCCTAAGTAATCCAGAAAGACCATATCCTTTTCATTGCGGAATAATTAATCCATTGCTATTCTATATGTAAAGCCGAATGATATCATAACGCTACTCAAGAAATCATGAATTTCCGTATATCCATGAGAGTCTTAACCTAGAATGTTACATAACCTTTAAGTCAAGTTTGACATTTGCCTACTTTTAAATTGACAACCTAAATTAATCATTCTTGAACTAAGCCTACTATCGGTCTGCCAAAATAATCAGTCCTATTCTATTGTTACCTTAATAATTTTATCATACCTGTAACTTATTTCATATTACCGTATGCAATTATACCAACGAGTTGAAGCCCTTAGTTGGTTCTCTTTTAATTTTATTTACATCAGGTACTATATACTCCACTATAGGAACAGCAGCTTTCTATTGAGAATAAACTCGTAGTAAGAGCGTAAGTATCCGTAATCCCACTGTATTTATAAGTTCCGCGTATATTTGTCTCGAATCACGTTAATGGGTGTATCGCAATAACGATTGAAGCTGATTGATGCCCTTTTAGAACTTTGGGGTTCATTTTCGTTTATGGACAGTCGTTTACTTAAACGAGTGGCGCACGGGTTTTTCTATTAGCTGAGTTAGCTTTGGGCAATATCGCGTTGACTGCAATCATTCACTTTGATACCGTACTATATACCCTGAGGCTGTGGCAAGATGTTTTTCATTTTTTACAGCTAGGACATTATGTTTGCTGGCAAATATATAAAAACATCTTATGCAGTCTATAGTCTATCAATTTTTGATCATAGTGTGTTTTGTCCAGTTCTACTAATTTCGTAAATTAAAAGTCTTATACAATTCCTGTTTTTATAGAGATTACGCAGATTATGTATTTTAATAAGTGTACAAATACAACAAATGAACTGGACTATTTGCTTATATGTATTGGCATTTGCATATATTTTATTGATAAAAATCTGATTTTGTTAATGCATAAGTTGATATTGAAGCATAATACAATTAAATATGCTTAATATAAAGTACTATAAAATAAACACTCGATGGTTTTATGGGCAATATTTAAAAAATTACACCAATCTGTGCAAATGGTCCAGTTCATTTATTGAGTAGTATATTTGTACACCAAATTAACCTAATACATTCATAAAGATATGTCAGTTGCACTTTTTATTTATATTTTGGTGGGTTGGTTAAGCCTAGTACAAGGTTGAAATGAAATCTGCTACTAAAACTAGAATGACCTTTAAAGTTAATTTTTATGTGATTTAAAGATTTCATAAATAGTATTAGTTGTAACAATGTTAGTTGTGATTTCTAATTGCAATTGACATGCTAGTTGAAATAAGAGTTTAACTGTACAGTTTGCAATTGATATATTAATTGCAACTAAATTTAGTTGCAGTCCGTAATTAAAAGGTTAGTTGCAACTAAATATAATTGCAATTGAAATGTCACAATTAAATATTCAATCAATTAATTAATTGATTAAACATTTAATTGAATGATGCCCAACACTGGCAGTCGCCAATTGATGGTCAACTGAATGAGAAAATTTTGGTGGTCCGCAGAAAAATCTAGACATTATTTGCATTTTTTATATTTATTAATAATAAAACAAACATAATATTCTAAGAAATTCTTACTATTCCTGGACACATTAATACGGACACCCACAGTATGGATACTAATAGTAACAAATACTCAAATCAATTAATTTAAACAAAAAGTTTGTTTCTGAAGAGTGAATATTTACTCTGCTACCTGTTTATCAAATAAACTTTTTTAAACAGCCAGCAATTAAAATTCGGTACCGGTCTTAGCTTGAAATAAAAACGACTCTCCGTCTTGCAGTAACGTAATTGCAGCCAAAATTCCATAAACTTATTTTAAACAAGCAGGAACAAATATCACACTAAAAATGTGTAATACTTAAATAAGCTTCAATTATTCTGTAATAAACTAACTTAAATAAGCATTTATAATTTTGTAATATTAAATAGGTGCATTTTATAGTAATAAAATGAAATTTCTGTGATCATTATTTTACAATTATATTTATCGTTTTAAAAATTCATATTAGTAGTCCATGGGATTTAAAACTATGAATTTAGTGGTCCATGAGGTCCGAAAAGGTTGGTGCCCACTGATCTAGGACAGCAAGGCTAATATATGCTATTTTATTCTTTTCTTTAATGCTTCAAATGCATGCTATAAAATAATAAAAAGTAGCATCATGTTTGCCTTGCTGTCCTAGATCATTATGAAAGCAATAGTACATGAGAATAATATCATAGTTACACTCTGTTTAAAGCTGATATGAATGCTAAAATAGATTTATCACCTGCTAAAAGTGCTTAAAATCAGTAAATGCAATTCATTCATTGAACTATAAGAAATTTTAAAGAAACAATGTTGAAGATCTGCAATAGGGTGGTTGTTATTTCAAGAAAGTTAAATTTTTTAGGTTGCAAAATTTCAACCCATTTGGTCAATATTAACCCATGCCACCAAGAGGTTAAAGTTTAAATTGGATTTAACATGACTTCGATGCATTTCTAGAGACTTTGTGGAATAACTTTTTTTTTACTTTACTTTTTCAAAAATTTACGATTTATAAAATTAAATCATTTTATTTGAAGGTATGATAATGAATAATGACAAAAGTTTGGATCAGAAATAAGAGGTATGATCTATTGATACAGTGAATGTAGGCACAGTTTTGTACATACCGAATCAAAAATTGTATTTGCTTTAAAAACACGATCTAACAACCGTCTGTTGCTATCAGTTCATTTGTTTAGTTTTAATTGCTGTCTTTGCAAAGCTATTTGTTTCATTTTGCCGCAAAAATGGATCATGAACATATTAAGTCTATAAGCCAATATTAAGTTTTGTTTCAAACGTTAAAAATAATTTACGGAGAAGCTGCAGTAACTCTCAAAACTGTGTATAAGTGGTTTGATAGACTTCGAAAAGGTTTTGATTGATTGATGACGAAGAAAGATCGGGATGTCCTTCGACTTCTGCACATTGCAAGACCAACACATTGCAAAAGTGAATGAAATGGCTCAACCAAACAGATGATAAACAAGAACATGAGATGGGTGAGTGCAAAATTTGTTCCACACATCTTAACACCCAATCACAAGCAAACACGTCTGCTGATTTCCTTGGAATTGCATGACCGTGTGGCTTCAGATCATGGGTAATGAATCTTGGGTATAAACTCAACATTGGGTATACACCATACGGTTAATATTCTTAGGGTGGTATGCTCAGTCGTTCCTTTAGCCTTCGTTAACCTTTAATCTGAGTTTAAACGTCCTTACTTGCATTTTTGATTGCATAGACCATCCTTAAAATAAAGGTAAGAAACTCTAAAGGAGGCCTTAAATCAGCTTTGCTTTAAATGAAAGGAGTGCTCCTTAATTTCTAAGGTAGCTCGTGAGCTACCTTTTATCCTCCTTAAGCTTTGCTAACCTTTGTATTTTTCAGTTTTTCATCATTTATTTACGTGTTTGGAGTATTTATGGTGTATTGGAATTGTTAATTGTGTTCTAGTGTATTGTTTATTTAGTTTAACCCTTAAACTACCAAGCGGGGTGCAAATGCACCCCAACCATAGTTGTTTAGTTAAAAAGTCTTGAAGTATGTTTAGCAACGTGAACATTTTAGTAGAGCTGTAAATAATTGATTTTTATGTAATATTTGCATCGTAGTATTTTTTATGTATTTAAAATGTATTTATAGTTTTGAAAAAAATCATTTTTAGTTAAGTTAAATGAGTAACGATTCGGATAAAAGAGAATCCCAAATTTCTGATAGCCAGAGTTATAGATAATTCTATGTAGTTAGCAAAAGTGATTTGGAATGGTCAAAACATAATCAATGCAAGAATTAAAATAAAATTCCAAAAATGTTGTTTTTATGAAACATTCTGTAAAAATTGGGTTGTCAAAGATTTAATAAGGATAATTAGTTTTTCATTACGAGCTTTATGCTTTCTTCGTTTAATTGCTGGATATTTCCAAATGTACTAGGATGTACTGATAGCAGCCACATACCAATCTAGAGTCCTGGAGGAGCACGTGAAAAGATTTTTCGTAAAAGAAAAGGCTGGATGTCCTTGAATATACAAGTGATAGGTAGGACAAACAGTGAGATTCAGAACATTGTTATTAGATGGCCTGGCTCAACACACGACAGTCACATATTTGAGAAAAGGGAAGTTAAACTATGGTTTGATGAAGGTAGATTGTCAGGATCTTTGCTAGGAGATTCAGGATACATGCAGATGGAATACCTTTTCACGCCTTTGCTTAGTCCAGGAATCCCCTATAATAATGCACATAAGACCACAAGGATGTCAATAGAAAGGCGCTTTGGAATTTGGAAGAAACGTTTTCCACGTTTAACCCGAAAATCACTGAATAAATAATTGCTGCTATTATTTCCAACACGTCCATATAGCAACCTTTCCTGACATTCGAGTCGCAATTAATTCGTTCCAAAGGATCGTCTACACTTGACGAAGGCATATAAATAAACCTTCAACAATTGCAAACGAATGGCAACGTTTGTCAGATGTGTCCCAGGCTTTATATAGGAACACTAAAATAAGATGACTTATTGGCGTTCCCAACAGACTGACAGAAAACATTTGAGATATTATGGAAGAATGTAACATATTTTTAAAAAATATGTGTGATGGAAAAACTCTATTTTTTCTAATACTTAAATTTGCCAGAAAATTCGGTTTTAAATGCTGATTACTGATTTAGAATTTTGTGCTTTATTAGTCTAGAAATTCTTGGAAGTTTTTTCTGAAATCGTATGAAGCTACAACGAGCCAATAAAAAAAACAATAGATTTTGATGGTATCCATGGCAATCAGCAGTTTTTTGAAATTTTTGTATAGTAAGTTACCCAAAAAAATAAGTGGAAATTTTTTAGAAAACATGATCTAAAAAGCCATTTCTGGAATACAATTGCTCTTCACTTGTTGTGCAATTAAGGCGTTACAGAAAGTAACGTAACGCAAAGAAATGAAGTGAGTCCATTAATCTGAGTACACACAAATCTGAGCTCCATTATTCTGAGAATTCTCGAGAGTTTTCTATGAGGACAATTAAGGGTTGACCACTTATATTCTGTCCACATACTACTGCTTAGAAGTTTCTTTATGGTCAAAGTAGCCTGAAGCCAGTACTACAATATGTTATATATCATTTGTTAAATTGTCAAATGTACAATAAACTGTAAACAGATTTGGCACCAGCGCACTATTACAAAGAAACAATTAGCTGGTATCTAACGATCAGATCTGTTATGTTTTAAAGGAACTAAATATGTACAATGTTCCAGAACTAAAACCAATAGAATTTTATTGGGCTATTAATTATGAATGGGAAGTTGGAGAGGGCAAGAAAACCTTTAAAATCATACAAGATCTGGAAATTCGTTGTAACAGAATAAGCATGCAAATGGGAGAAAGCAATATAAGACCTTTTAATGGTAGATATTAGAGAAAAGATGGTGCAAACTGGGAAGCTGTTTTTAATTTCAGGAAGTTGTTAATTTCAGTTTATGTTAGTTTTAGCTCCAATAAAAAAAGTTAGCCAAATCTCAGGGTTGGCAGGTTTAAACCACTTGGTTTAAACCAATTGGTTATTATGAAAAAAACCAATGTGATTTTTATTAACTTTTTGGTATATATATATTTATAGATTTATTTTATTAAAATTTCTGCTTTAGTGACAACACTAGCCAATAGTGAGGGAATCCCCTCATTGTGTCCTACATACACAATGCCTTTGTTTAGAGGCTTAGGGGATTACCCTAATTTGCGATGATAGGGAGTGAAAGTTTAAAATTCTTTTACAATTAGAAAGTGAACTGTGCAGTTTACAATGAGTGGAAGAAAACGTGATTTAGTTTGGTTATATCTTGATGAACTGAAAGATGCGACTGGCAGAAAAGGACATAGAGCTAAGTGTAAAAAATGTGAGCATGAATTAGAAGGCCAAGTAAGCAGAATGAAAAAACATTTAGAAAGGTGTAAAGGAGGAACCAATAGTGATGATGATGGTAAATGATATGAATTTAATTTTTTAACATAAGGTCAGGGGACATTTTTAAGTGTTATTTTAATACTTATTTCTCTTGCATTCAAAACTAACAATTAAATCCTAATATATTTCCACTGCTACAGCCGAGTGCTTGTACAACTAGTAATAATACAGTAATGTAATACAGTACATGTAATACAGTAAAAATCAAATCAAAATATTAAATATTACAGTTTCGTTTCCTTCCTTCAAACAAATTGATATAAAATATCCAAGAGCATACAGGCCAGAAAAACAAGTTTTCTTTGTTTCTTTCCAGAATCAAACAGCAGGTCAGGTATAAGTGTTGCAAGCGGAAGCAGTGAATCAACAGAACCCACTTCAAGTACGGCAAAGAAAACTGCTTTATCTTCCTTACATACATTTGTTGTGAAAACTACATCACAGCAAAAAGATTCATTAGATCTTCAAGTAGCTCGATTTGTTTATGCTACCAATACAGCATTTCGTAGTGTTGAACATCCGCAGTTTATTAAATTAATGGAACAACTACGTCCCGGATATAATCCTCCAAGCAGAAGAGCAATTGGAGGTTCTTTACTGGATACAGTGTACATCGAAGAAAAACGCAGGTGCTCAGATATGTTACAATATAAAACAGTTTGTGCAGGGATTGATAGATGGTCAAATGTTCACAATGAACCAATTGTGTGTGTTACTGTAACAACTGCAACAGGTGAAACATATTTGGTAGATACCGTTTACACATCGGGAAATTCACACATCTGAATACTTGGCAACGTTAGCTTGTAACAGCATCAAGAAATGTGAAGAAGAACTCAAGTGCTATATACGTTCAGTTGTGACTGATAATGCTAATAATGTGACAAAAATGCGACAGATATTAGAAAATCACGATGACTTAAATATAATAACATATGGTTGTTCAGCACATATTTTGAATATTCTTGCTAATGACTGTCAGTTTCCTAGCATCCAGGAACATGTTCTTGTTGTTGTCAAATATTTTCGTAACAACCACTTTGCAAATGCTCTCTATAAGTAGTCAGGTGCTCCGAAACTTATTATGCCAGCTGAAACTCATTGGAATACTTTAGTGGATTGTCTGGAGGCTTACATCAAAGGCTGGCCTGTGCTTCTGAAAATCTGTGAATACAATCGAGGTAAAATTGATAGTAATGTTCAAGGAAAAGTTGCCAATGTTATGTTGAAACGGAATATAGAAGATATGATTGCCATTTTAAATTCTATCGCTATAACACTTGATGAAATACAAAGCAATGAATGTTCTATTGCCTATGCTGTGTGTCTTTGGAAAAAACTAAAAAAAAAATTTTGGGATGCTACACAAAATGAAGACCTTAGAAAAAAATTTGTCAACAGATATAACATGGCTTTATCTCCAGCTCATTTTCTTGCATACATCCTGGACCCAAAGCAGATTGTTAACAATGATCCCCATTTGCAACTTGATGAAACTGAAAACAAAATGGGACTAGATTTTACAAGCTCAAAGTATGAATCAACTTTTCTTCTCCCTTTAATAATTAAACTTCAAGCAAAAGCTCCTCCATTCGTGGAATCATTTTTCAACGAATCTGTGGTCACTCAAGTTTCTGCATATGAATGGTGGAAAAGCCAAAAAATAGGCGATTGAAGCTGTTAATGCCGATGTTTTTCAATTATTGAACAACTGCTTACTGCTCAGTCGTCATCAGCGAGTGTCGAAAGAATTTTTTCTTCTTTCGGTCTAGTACATTCAAAACTCAGAAACAAACTGGGAACTGAAAAGGCCTCTAAACTAGCGTTTTTATTTAAAATGTTTAATAACAGTGCCAATCCTTAATTCTTTTGTAAAAAAGACTGAAATGCTTTTTCTAATTTGACAAATATGTAGTCAACCAGCCAGTATATTTGTGTTTTTTATATATTTTTTTTATAGTTCAGTTTTATGTTTTTATATTTTTAGTTATATCATTCAGTTTTATGTCAAATTATAATTTGTAAATAAAAAGTAGTTGTTTTACTATTAATTTAGCAAAGTAGAAATTCTGAAAAATAATTTAAATTCAATAAGTGGTTTAAACCAAAAAATCGGGTTTTTTAAAAAAACCGGTTTTTTGCCAACCTTGCCAAATCTACTTCTTTGATTTCTTAAAATCCCCTAGAAGGGTGGGGACAAGTATAGTTAAGGGAACAAAATTAACAGAATCTGTCGAGTAAAACAATATATCAAAAGAAGGGTAACGATTGTTAGATGTACGAGGGGGCGCTTTTATATTCGCGGAATGGGTGGGGTTGCTGAGGGGCGGGGCTTGGTAAACTAATTGTAACGTCTATCTTGATGTCTTATTACTATAAATACTGAACTGAATTATTATTGAATTAGTGGTATTTGAGTTATTGTCGTTTACACAAGTGAGAACGTGAAGAGATTTTCAATATGAGTAAAGTTGAACATCGTGCCGTTATAAAGTTCTTGACAAAACAAAGAAAACCAGTGCAAACCATTATAGAAGAGCGATGTCAGCACAGGACCTTGTCAACCAGGATTCTCGTCCTGGAAAAACCATGATGTATAACTGGCATAACCTGTTTAAACAAGGCAGAAAATCACTAAAGACGATTCGCGCCCTGGACGTCCCATCGAGGTTACCACGCCAGAACTTGTGGAAAAATTGAAAATTTAATATTGGAAGATGCCCATTTAAAAAAGAAACAACTTGCAGAAATGGTTGGAGTATCAGATACAACCATTTTTAAAGTTCTGTACGCTCATCTCGGTATGACAAAGGTCTGCAAGATGAGGGATTCCCGAGAATGCTAACGCCACCTCAAAAACACGAACGAATGGCATGTTCACGGGTGTTTTTGAAGCTTAGGATGAAGTATTAAGTCGGATTGTTACAGGATATAAAACGTGAGTTCACCACTATGAACCTGAATACAAACAAGATTCAATGCAGTGGCATAAAAAAGGTACACCCCTTGCCAAAGAAGTTTAAAGTGCAACAGTCAGCTGGAAAGCTCATGGCGACCATATCTTGGAACACTGAAGGTATCCTGCTCATCGACTACAAAGAAAAGGGTGTCTCTATAACGGGAGAATATTATGTCACACTTTTAGAATGATTAAGGGAATCCATCAAAGAGAAGAGGAAAACTTGCCAAAGGTGTGCTGCTTTTGCACAACGCGCCCGTTCACCGAAGTCGAGTTGCATAAGCTGCCCTGCACAAGGTAGGCTTCCAGGAATTAAATCATCCACCCTATAGTCCTGACCTGGCCTCCAGCGATTACCATTTGTTCATATGAAGAAAGAACTTTGAGGAAAAAATGTCCGATGATGAAGCTGCATTTTCAGCATATTCTGACGACAAAAATGAATTCTTTTTTTACTGGTATAAATAAATTAATTACTAGATCTGAGAAATGTATTAGAGTTAAGGGAGAATATATTGAAAAAGAAAAATAATTCTCTGTATTTATTTACTTTCCTCACCCCCCCCCCCCCATTCTGTGAATATAAAAACGCACCGTCGTAGTATTTCATTGTTACAAGAGGTTCCCTGATCTCTGATAAGATTTTCTGCTAACAAAATTCCTAGGAAATTTATAGCATTTTGTATCTTAGATTACAAATGCCAGTAATTATATAATTTTTATCAGGTTCAATTTTGTTAGTTTGTTATTGTTGTGCTAAGCAAGAATGCAATGTCTACAGAACAGCAACTTAGAACATGCCACAATTTTCTTAGCATACATTAAAATTCTATACAGTATACTTCTGCAGTTTTGCAAATACTGCATTCTTGCATAAGGTAAATTAGAGTAGTCATTTTTCTATAATACATTTATCTTTACAGGTTTATGTTGATATGTACGAAAGATCGAAGGAGAAATATGCAGTTGAAATGTCTGAATACAATATGAAGAAGTAAGAAAGGGATCTTGTGCAATCAATCTCACCCTAATATCATGATGTTGACTGAATTTTAGTTAATAAGTACATAATAAATATTGTATTAGTATTTTATTTAAACAAAAATATAATAAACTACTGTATATCATTGTAAACAATAACTGTATAAAATACCACTATTATAATATTGTTTCACTTTCACAATTTTAAAGGAAAAAAAAAGAATTACATATTATATAATAACCTAACCATACTATTTATTTATGCCCTTGAAAGAATCTTTCTCTTTACGAATAGTTGCCATTGTCGAGACAGCTTCTCCACAACCAGCATGTCTTTGTACAGATGGTGTATCAACCCTCATAAATGGATTAATTAACTTTTCTTCTGCAATTGTTGACGGCACCTGTTAGAAGTATTAGTTGTTATTTAGTTTTTCTAATAAATTATTTTTATCTTTATACATACCGTTGGTAAACCTCGATGTCGTTGGTCAACAGCCCATTTTAATTTTTCGTTGATTTCACGATTCTCCTTTTCAACATGTTGAGCAAATTTTAAATTTTGCACAGTATATTCGTGACCACAGAAAACTTGAGTTTGATCAGGCAAATTTCCAAGTTTTTCGATCAAGGCACTGTACATTTGTTCTGCTGTGCCTTCGAAGAATCTACCACAACCTCCAATGAAAAGAGTGTCACCTATTGATTGGAAAGGTAATATTATTTTACAATACAAAGTATTAATTATTTACATTACAAATACAGAAAATAAAGCTCTCCAACAGAATGAAATGACTACAAATGAAGGGAAGAATTGCAACCTTTTTCTTGTACACTAAGTAGTATGGAAATAGGGAGAACTCTCTGTGTAAATAATAATGCCATGTTATAAAAATTTTATCTATTAGTGACATCATGTTTTTTTTAGTTTGGATAACAATACTGGAATTACCATGTTGTAGATATTTTGTCATATTTGTATGATAAAGTAAAACTTTCCAATCAATAAATTGTTTACTGAGCAACTTTTTTTATGATTTAGAGGAGGTTTTGCATTTGTATTTTAATACATCTTAGCAGTGTATAAAACAAAATTTAGTTACAAAATATAATAAATTATTTCATCTGCAGTAGGCTATAGATTGCAAAATGATTTATTTGCAAGGTTGGCAGTAGTTGTTGAAGCAATTGTTTAATGTTTCTGAAGTTTAAGCTAGACAGTTTTGAATTCTAAGTTAATGTGGAAATGAAACAAACATAATGTCAATTACCCTTGTTTTGCCTGTGAATAACATTCTACTTACAAAGGACTATCTAGATACTCATTTCTTACAATTATTGGCAGTTATACCAGATCATTTAAATTATTTTTGTTACGATTTAACATTAACCTTGAATTTAAAAGTGTCAAGCTTAAACTTCCAAAAATATTAAACGATTGTTCCAAAATTACTACACCTTTTCCAATTGTATTTCCGAAATCGTCAATTGTATTCCAGATAATAGGTCAAATAAATTTCAGAAATAATCAGTTTTGTCAGTTTGATTTCAGAAATCGGAATTTGTATTTTCAAATTCGTCAAATGTATTTCAGAAAATGTCACATATATTTCATATAATTCAATAAAAGTTTTCTAAATCAAAACATGACCTAAGATGCTATATTGTGTTGTCATTGAAATGATTTTGTTTATTAATTTGTTTATACTATAATTGAGTATTTACGTTGTAAAACTTTCGTTAGTGTAGTCTTTTAATTTAAGTAGAAATATTGTGGGAGTTAACATGTTCTATGTAAAATGTCCTGGAAAAATCAGCAAAAATGAATTGTGGTCTCACACATTCTGAAAAGCAATTAACGCTTTCTGGTATAATTAACCTTTTCGAAAAATATACACATGTATAGATATATAATCTGAAATACAATTTACTTTTTCTGAAATACAAATGACGCTTTCTGAAATAAAATTAACCAATTTAATTCACTGGACTATATCTACCACACCATATCAAGGGCATCAAATCAGAGGAGCGTATCGGCCAAATTTGTGATCTTCAACTTTTACGGCGCATTGATTTCTGGTATCGACCTGGGTGTTGTCACAAATGGGGGAATGTTTTGTATGGCCAGATTAATGCCTTACAAAACATATGCCCGTTTTTGACAACCTGCAGGTCGATACCAGAAATGAATGTCATAAAAATTGAAAATCACAAATTTGGCAGATCTGATCTAATGCTCTTGATATTTAATCTTATTTAATTTTTTATTTATAAATTAAATAAAATTTTGAAGGTAACAATTAAGATACATACAGTGTGTTTCACATCACAGCTGACACCACCATTTAAATCAAATATATTGTGGTGATTATTACGAAAATTCAAATTCATTTCTCGCTATCATTTTTGGGAATTGCAGACACCAAAGCAACCTGGCTACATGTGTAAATTTATTTCGGAAAACACAATTTCACCATAGAATTATAATAAGAATTATGTACGGCCTCAAAAGAACATACATGGAGTGTGAGTGCAAGTAGGGTGAGTTGAGTGTAGCAGTTAATTTTTAAAAAAATTCCTGTTTTTTGTTTAGAAAATTGAAAGAAATTTATAAAGTAACCTATTGTTATTAGAACAGTTTACTATGCTGTGCAGTTTCGTGGTAATTAATGGTTCTTGTTAAGAGATAACACAGTGGTTTTTCCTTTTCTAAAAAATACTGATATTTTTAAAAATGACATCAATAACTTTTTTGTGCCCTGTGACATCGGCTTTTTTTTAGAATAAACTAAAACCAGTGGTTTTTGAAAATAGCTGTACTTTATTTCAGTTGCAACGTGCGACCTGGATTGTTGCTTTACGGGTATATATTTTTTATTTATTGTTTCTAGCCTTACTTTGTGGAACTCCATAATCATGAAATAAATAAAGATTAATAAACAGTTTCATAGTATTTATTTAATTATAACCTGACAATATTGTTTCGATAGCTAAGCTGTCATTATCAAAGGTAATATAAATATAAACAAACACGTCTCTAAGGTAAATACAGAAAAATAGATAACTAGATAAAAAATTAAATATTTAACACTTCCAGTAACGGGAGAATTACTGAGCTCAATTTGTTCATTCATTAAAGGTACCCTGAGTTTGTGTTTGTATATCTTAAAAGCTTCTAAAATGATATATTTGAATAAATAAATAATATGTGAATTAAACCTCTCTAAACAGATTATCTTTTGGTTTCCTTATGTTGATGACATTTTAGCTTGTTTTGAGAGTTCTTTTGAGGTTATCAATGAATTTTTAATTTTTATTAATAATATCCACCAAAACATAAATTTTACACTAGAAAAAGAACAAAACAGGGCTATTAACTTCCTAGACTTAACTATTAAGATCAATTTATTTGAATTTTCCATAAATAGAAAACCAACACAAACAGACAGCAATACCAAATGAATCCTGTCACCATCAAGCACATAAACTAGCAGCCTACAGATCATTAGTACACAGAGCTTTAACTATTCCACTATCACAGCCAGATTTTACCAAAGATATATCAACCATTAAACAACTAGCACATGTAAATCATTACAATCCGAACGTGATTCGACACTAGTCAGACAAAAAGATTATATGTTAGCTATAAAAAGGATATATTCCATTGACAATCAAACAGAAGATACACATTACATATCTATACCATATTTTAGCAAAATATCAGAAAAAGTTGCACATCTACTAAGAAAAACCAACAATTATAAAATATCCTTTAAAACCAACACTAACACTTTTTCCATTTTTATTTAATGCTAAAGATAGAACACATGAAATCGGGCATTTACCGTTTAAATTGTTCTTTTTGTAGTTCGGTATATATTGGGCAAACACTTCGAAATTTTGACATAAGATATAAAGAACACGTACGTCATTACAAAAATAAACATCCTGAAAAATCTAATTATGCCAAACACCTTTTACAACAAAATCACACAATGACTCCTCAAAATAATATTAAATTCCTACATTTTTATAATAACAAACGTACATTAGACATTTAGAAGCTTTTGAGATATATAAACTCAGGGAAACTTTAATGAATGAACAGATTGAGCTCAGTAATTCTCAGTTACTGGAAGTGTTAGATATTTAATTGTGATTATTTTTATCTTTTTATCTAGTTACCTATTTTTGTATTTACCTTAGTGACGTGTTTGTTTATATTTATATTACCTTTGATAATGACAGCTTAACTGTCAAAACAATATTGTCAGGTTATAATTTAATAAATACTGTGAAACTGTTTATTAATCTTTATTTATTTCATTTTTTTTTTAGTTGGATTACCTGAATCCAAGAATGATTAAGTCGATGATTATATTATAATGATTATATTAATTTTGTTTTGATTCATTTTTTTATATGCATAAATCAAGTAAGCTATTGTCCAACTAACAGGATGACCCAAAAATAAACATCCATCATATTATGATGGGAAATGCTTCCATTGCAACAAAATAGTAAGTTGCATATTTCATCCAAATAGTTTCGTAATAAGAAAAACGTGTTAAAAACCTGTAAAAACTGCAGATGGTTGTCCTGGAGAAGATAAATAATAACATATGTGCCCGGTAGTGTGACAAGGAGTATACAAACATTCAACATTAATATCGCCAATTGTAAATTTATCACCATGTTTTACTTTATTGGTAAGTGCACTAATGCGTTGATCACCTCCAAATACTTGTAAACCATTCTTAGACTTCTTAACAAGCTCTTCATTTCCACCAGAATGGTCCCTACAATTATAATTATAAGTGTTACATTTTCCACCTGTAAACTTTAATGTTTTTTACCAATGATGATGTGTTGTCAAAACTTTTGTAAGGTTCACACCTTCCTCTGATACAGCTTGTAAAACAGTATCGGGTGCTACAGGATCAACAATAGCAGCTTGTTTTGTTTTCTCATCGATAATCTAGATAATTAAAATCAAAACAATAACAACATCCAATCTTTCAACATACAATCAAGCACTACTTACAAGATACATATAATTATCAGAAAGTGCTGGTAGGATACGGACTTTCATTCTGTCCAAATTGATAGTAGACTGACAACTGTGTGTACCTCGTAATCCGTTTTGTCTCAATGCACTTACTGAAAAACCAGTCGATATTTTTATTAACAAACTGTAGAAAATTTTATTATAGACGTTTCTTATCATTGTTCTTCCTAACTAGCAGCTGCCAGTTGCTAACTCTGATCCATATTAAAAAGTTTCTATTATATTTTTTGTAGACTAATTAACCTCTTACCTCTACAATAAGCCGCTGTTAACCCCTGTACTACAGAATTTGGTAAATATGTAACTACTGCTTTAAGCATTTCACAAAAATAAAAGTCATGCTGTGAACGCGGCGAACTCTGAATAAAGATAATAAAATAGAATACATTAAAAGTTAAATAATTTATGTTTATCCTTGACTTTCAAACACTCAGCGGTTCTACAACACTTGATTATTACGCGAATAATGCATTATCACTGCGATTCAAAACAGGTGGTATTATTAATTTAAAGTTTAAAATAAAAAAATGTTTTTAAAAGAATGGATATATATATATATTTATTCAACTATTCAATACACGACTGGTTTTGGATACTGCAACAATCGGTTAAAGAGCTCTTGTATTTAGTATTTAGGTGAACTATAAATAGTATGAGGTCTTACGTATGACACACCACTGCTTATATGCTCGCGCTCTCTCTCTCTCTCTCGCACGCACCCTGGATCAAAATTAGTTTTCACACCAGCGGCGGATCATTTGCAGGAACAGGAACTAAAGTTTTATCAAGACAAGATTTAATTAAAACCTAAAATTAAAACATAATAAAATTTAAAGTCTATAGTTGATTTGTTTTATTTCAATTAATTGTACTAAGTACCGGGTGATTTTTTAAATTTCTGATGTAGTAAGTCGTGATTTTTACGCCGTATCGAAGGTCACCGAAACGTAGGGCGTAGCGTTGATCACACTGCTATTCGCGAGAAGCGAGAACAACACTGGAGTAGGTTATGTTTATGTCAACATTTTTGAAATCTGACAGTTGTGACAAATCGAACGATTCAAACTACGCCCTACGTTTTCCGCATCTTTTGTTTTAAAATTATGTCATGGCTTTCTAGATCAGAAATTTAAAAAATCACCCAGTATATGTTTATTGAAATATATATATGGGCTGACTCAAATTCGATCCTCACCATTAGGATCTCCGATCTCGAAATCATAAGAGGGCAGTTAAATTGAAACAAAGATGTCAAATGTAACGAACAATAATACGGTACAAATCTTATAATACAAATAAATCTAAATTGTCCCCTTTAGTTTCTGAGATATTCGAAAAATATATTTTTTTTATTTCCAATTTTCGAAATGTTTGGATTATTGGGGTATTATTAAACCTATTAACAAATAAAGGGCACATTCTGAAAGCACTTTTTTCCCTTTATACAGATCTGGATTTATTATTTCACTTTTGGAAAGCATTATTGCGAAATTGCGATGAATCATCGCAACTATAGTCATTTTCTGATATTTCATTTCAATTAAACCATTAAACAGGCTTAAATGTGGGCCTGTACTTTAGAATATAAAACTTTAGGAAGGAGCATAATCATCTACCACATACGACCGGGATGGGGTCTCAATATGGCGGAGTAGGTGTTTCCGGTTTTGTAATTAGATATTTTCATTGGCGGTTCTCACTGTCTCAAAATCTACACATAAACTATATAACCTCAATTTTAAAACATAGTATTTTGAAATCAATCTTAGAATATAAATTTTATATTTAATATATGTATTAAATAAACGAAAACTTACTCATGAAATGTAATTCCTTTCTTCGTATTTGTCGGAGTTTGTGAGAAAATCAGATTTAGGTGGTGTCTAATGGTGGCCAGTATGACGTAATATCCGTCGCTTTTAAAGCTCATTGTGTCGGGTAGTAACGCTCGTTCTTACAGTTTTATATTCTAAGATTAAACCCATTAACAAATAAAGGACACATTCTGAAAGCACTTTTTTTGCTTTATACTGATCTGAATTTTTTACTTCACTTTTGGAAAGCATTTTATAATCTAACATCAGTGATATCACACCTAGTCATTTTCCGACGTTTCATTTTAATTAAACCATTAAACAAGCTTAAATGTGGGTCTGTATGTTTTTGATTAATTTATGAAATAGTGAGTCGGTTATTTAATGGTACGGACTGATATAATAGTTCCATGTGAAACTGTTTATTTACTGTTACACACGGTACTCTCTTTTACGTCCTGCATACGTTCCATGTGAAACGACACCTTAGAAGACAAGGTGTACAGGGAATCGGTTAATAATGTATACGTGTGACAAAGATTCCTTTGCTTCATTGCCCAGGAGAGACATTTCACGAGTCATTCATGGCATATACAGAAGAATATATTTTTGTCTAAATGAAGAAGTAAATTAATTAAAACATCGGCTAAAAGTGACATTCTCACGTGCTACAAAAAACACTTATTTTGCGCGTGTAATACCAAAGAACTATTTTAAATAACATCTTTTCCGAAAATGTGAATGCCTCTTGAGATGACAGAATCCTCAATGTCACAGCTAAGGAAAACTGCAGAAAACCGTAACCAGAGCTGCCGGTACCAGGAGTCGAACCTGGGGGTCGCTTGGGTGAAATGCCAGCACGCTAGACAATTCACTACCAAGGCTGTTTGGAAATGTTAATTTCAATTAACATTTATATAATACAATACAATTAATTAGTCTTACACATATTATAATTTTTAATGTGACAATTTGTATAGTATTCTTTAAAATAACTTTTTTGTTATCAATAAAACTATGCGTATACATTGAATGATTAATGCTGAGTATGATTCAACGAAAATGATGCAGTTTACGCTTATACGTTAGTATTATTATTCTTATTATACACCAAATATTCATATTAGCAGGGAGGCACTTTAAATCTATTAGTAACTATATGCAAAAGCATAAGCAGCTTAATTAAAGCTGCTTTGTTTGACCAAATTAAGTACTTTTGCAAGTGAGTATTTTTCCAGGTTTACTAATTCGGTGTCTAATTAATTATTTCAAAACTAAATTTATCTGACAATTAGTTTATTTTATAATTTTCCTTTATCAATTTTTACTTTTTATAAAAACAGAGAATATTGTTTATTCGCAATCGTATTGGTAATGAGTCCATTCCTGACCATTTAGAGATCCGAAAATGCATCATTGTTTGTAACTTTGACATTCTCATGGTCCGAAACGACCTATTTTCGCACCTCTACGTGTCTTTAAATTCAGCTACTAGGTGGCGCGCAGAAAATTACATCGCCAAATGCGGTGTATAAATGGCTGTATAAATCATGTTTGGTAATGTTGCGGACCTTGGCTGCTAAAGAACGAGTACCCAGGTATTATTATTAATTTATAAATACTCCTATTCAATAAAATCCTCGAAATATTATGCGATCGAATTTGATGATGTAAGTGGCGACATACGTTATGCCAATCCCAACCGATGACATTTTGCATCTGTCAAGAATTTTAGATAATTCGGTATTTAAAGGACGATTGCGAATAAAATAGTATACAAACCTCGGCAAAAGTACCATTCCTGTGTCTCGAGAACTAGTTCACCTCGAGGCTATCGCCTCTCGGTAAACTATATTATTCTCTCGACAGGAATGGAGTACTTTCGGCCTCGGTATGTAATGTACTATATCATTTATTTAAAACGAGAAAAATACACTAAATGAAAACTTGGCGCGTTTTTATTAATTTGTACCGTGTGAAACAGGCTTTGCTCCCATTGGTTTACGCAAACATACATTTGTGGGGGAGTGGCTTAACTATTTCTGTTGGCTGGACAGGGTATAGTCAACCAGAACGAGCTGGTGCATCAACAGTGGCGTGCGGTGAGAATTTAGGCTAGGGAAGCAACCACGATTTTAATTTTAATATACCTAGGTACAGGCACGGATTTACGGGGGAGGAATGCCCCCCAAATTTAGAAATAAGTATATATAGAATAGAAACAAATCATGTTTGTTTAATTATTATTTATTAAAACAATTATTTTTCCAAAAATTTCCCCATCAAAATAATTCTCTGGAACCGCCCCTGCTAGGTACAATAAAAAACAGTGTTATAATTATTAAGCTTAAAAGTTCTTCAAAGAAGAACCTTTACATTTTATACTTACGATGGAATTTGTTGATTATTATTCTTTATTTTAAAAAAGTACTACTATGTATTTATACTGCAACTCGATTTTCCGGTCTTAGCAAAATACCGATGCAGGTTTTAATCGTTGTTGTTAAATTTGAAACTTCTGGTTTTGATCTGCCTTTCTTAATAATTTGTAATTTCTCTCCAAAACTGTATGAAGAAAATCCTTTATCTAATAATTTACAAACTGAACAAAAAAATCGTCCCGATTCGGATGTATCGGAAGTACTCGAACCTTCCACCAAAGCAGCTGGATTTGCAGTCGAAATGATAATGTAATTTTAAATTTGCATACAGAGCAAACTAAAGAGAATTATTTGTCTTTAAAAAATCTAACTTATATAAATTGCGTTAATAAAATGTGACAAAATACAGTTTCATTCGCAGATTTACATTACTTAAGTAACATTAAATTTAACAAACACTAAATCGAACAAATAACCAAATTATAATAAATAAACATTTGGGCATGAAGCACACTAAAAATAACGGTCAAACAATGCTAACAACATCGTCTGTCTCTGCATCAACACGCCCGCTGATCCACGCCAAAGCTAGGAGAAGAGCACTTATAAGCAACGAAATCAATGCTTATATGCAGTGTATGTAACACATTTGAATCGGTATTACCTTTCCGTTCAAGTTTAATGAGCCTAATTTAAAATAGTACTCCAAATAATTATACTTTATGCTGTACGGAATTGATATTGAGCATTAAATTGATTAAGGGGTCTATTCTGTAAGCATTGAGCGAATCGTTCACGAGTGGTTATCGTTGTTTGAAATGTTTTTCGCTCTAAAGCTATTCTGTAAGCAAACAACCACCGTTATGCACTCGTTAGTGAACAGCGCTCCCTTCGAAGATGAACCTTTCACGAACGGCGGCAGATTAGTCGACTTTAGCCAACGTTCGTGTTTATTTTTATAATTATAAGAGAAATTTTATATGTGCAATTATTGTATTAATTAGTATATCAGAGTACGTTAAAATTGAAAGTAATTTATTTAATCCAATTGTAAATGAATTTGAAAGAATAAATATATGACGCTAATTAATCTAACCTCAAAAACTTGGTTGAGATGAATCAAGAATTATTAATAGCCGCTTATTAGGAGACAGTAAGCAATTATATACTTTGAATAAATTGTTATTTCAGGTAGTACCTACCTTACCAAAGGTGGTGTTAGATCAGGTGAAAAACCACCTGTAATAAAAATTACAAAAGGATTCTTATTATTAAAAAGAATCTCTTAAGAAGGTATACTAATAGTGGTAAGTTTAGTTGAAACCTATACTTCAATCTTCGTCAGGATTAGATCAACTTTAACATACAACCACTCTAAGTTGTCAATTAATGTATTAAGATCCGCTATAAGTTATTATATTAATGCTAATAAACTCCTGGCGAAGATCCAAAACGGATCGAAATATACGTTTAAACTAAACTAACATTAATTGCATACCCAAAAGTGAAACAACACATTAAATAAATAATTAATAAATAAATATTAGTTGTAATTAAATTATTTCATAAAAACCAATTCAAACAAAGAACTAACTCATACTTTTAATATTATTAATAATAACTATATAAATAGTACTATGTTCTCTTCAGGGGGGGTTCTCTTTTAGGTGTTCTCTTACACCTAAAATGTGCGTTTACTCCAATTCCTCCAGGAACGACGTATTGTTGCCTTCTCAACTCTTTTGAAATCAATTTAAAACTTCGACATTTTTACAAAATTGGTGCGTTCTCCAGAAATAATAAATATGACATGCGCAATATATACTTAAAACAGTGAAACTGTACCTATATTAACGGCAAAGATGTATTACCTTTTTAGAAAACGTTAGACAGTCGTTGAGAGTGCGCATAGCTCAACGGTTGGTGTTACAGAATAACCTATCTATCGATTCTCGTTGAAGCTGCCGCTGAGGAAGTCGCTAACGATCGCCGTTCACGAACGGCGCCATTCGTGAACGGTTAATTACAGAATAGACCCCAAAAATATTACAAATGTAAATAAACGATAACCATAATTTTATAAAAATATCTTTGTTAACATTGGTTTTTATTTTTAATAAATTCTCGAGGGAAGCATTGCTTCCACTGCTTCCATGGACCGCACGCCACTGTAGCATCAGAGTTCAGAGTACCGCAAAATACGCCATATTGGAACAAAGGAAGCGTGAAATTTAATAATGGGCATAAAGTTCCGTTTTACGTATTTGGTAAATTACAATTCGAGGTTCTCGGAATGAGAATTATGTAGAAAAACCTTTTAAACTAAACGTGGATTTAATTAAATTCATTAAATAAATTACAATAATGAAGAATTTCGCAGTTTTCTCGCCCCAATATGGCGTCGGTTACAGTATTTGACCTGATAGCGTGGCTGACTGACTACATTAGTAATTCTAAATAAAAATTACGTAGCCACATCTGTTTGTGTTGGTTGGATATAATATAACACATTATACGTTCAAGTTTTTAAAAGTTAAGTCATGTTTCATTCAAACACGTAAATAGAAGAAAGCGAATGAGTCTAAGAAAAGGATAGGTCATCGACCAAAATAAATTGCCCGGGAACCGGCATCGGCACAGACGTTCGAATTTAAATGCATAATGTCTTGGGTATACTTTCTGACATGACAGTGTTATACCCATATACTCTGTAAAACTGTTATTTTGGCTGAAAATGTTAGGTGACAAAAATTGCAGCCATGAATTCAAATTTAGATGGTGATTCCGCCATGTTTCATTGTGAGCTGTACTGCTATACCGAAACCCGCGAACAGAAAGCGGCGCAATCTTGGTAGCTGGAAAAATTTTCGAATGTGCTCAAGAAAAGGATCAAGGCCATCGGTCAAAAAATTTTATGTGGACCCTTTTGCAACAGGTCCTTTGTTAGTTTACAGATCAATTTTAAATGTCACTATGTTTGAAGTTACAGCGACCACCAGCTACATTCCTGGTTGACGATATACGTAAATTATAGACATTTTAATCTTTTAAAATCTTACAACTCTTAGTTTACCAACTTTCAGGACATACATAAACCTTATGACGATACACTTTAATAAAGTGTGCTAACCCCCAGTTATTTAGGGTAGTATAGTTATATCTTAAAAGGAGGGTGAGCTGTCGAAATCCTAACAATGGGTTCTCCATTTTTTTGATTATTTTTAGTATAAGAAAATATTAATAATGCCCTACAAGAAAATGTTATTAACATTGCTTCACTAAAAATGCATTAAAAAATTAATTACCTATATTGTTTTAAATATGAGGCCTAAACACAAATGTTAAAAGATGCAGACTTACGTAAATAAAAATTTCTTATCTCAGTCTAGTTATTAAGTAAGTGATTAATGTCTGTAATTAATTGCTGAGCGATACATTTTCTAAAAAAGTCTATGATATAGTATGCATTTAATAGTAATGAAGCAGATAACAAATTCTTAAAGCATACCATTATAGATAATGCGGTTATAATTAACATTTTTTTAAAGACAAAGGTTACATACCATATTATGTTCATTACTAATATAACTTCCTTATTTAGCATAATAAACAGTTTTGTAATTTATTAGAGTTCTATAAAAAAAGAAACTTTTTAAACAATAATGATTGGATAACATAAATTTCTCTATACAGGGTGTCATGAGTTAGAACGCATTAATTTTAAGGGGTGATAGAAGACACCAAAAGGAACAAAAAAGTCTTAATACATTTTTTTCTAGTTCAACCAAACAAACAAACAACAACAAACAAACAAACTGATGATGATAGCCGTTGTTTAAAAATAATAAACATCCGAATCCCTAAGGTCAGACAGCGGGATACTAGCTCCATAAGAGACCCTGACGTCAGATAAGTATCAAACCACCCACACCGGACCCTCTTGTTAGCGGAGCTCCCTCCGCAACGTTTTATAGTCATCGTCGAGAAACACTTGCGTGTAACTCTAACACACATATTACATTCTGATTGCGTCATCCGCTACCCAGACAAACCTGGGATTGGATAGACAACAATCAGTTCTAAGGGTGAACGCCGTATGGTCTGCCCACAAGCTAGTCTCGGATACTAGTGCTCCCCGACACCTATACTAATGGGTCCGACACCTTGAGCGACTGTTTGTCCGTTCACCGTAATGGTCTTATTATGAGGAAAAGTTCTTTAATGAAAGTTTAAATTGTTTCTATGGCACAAGCGTGCCTAATAGCGTCTGATTTTATTTTGTTATTTGTATTGTTTCTGTTGGACTTTGAACTTTTAAATCTTTTATCACTTATCAATATTTTGTTTTTTGTGTTTGCAGCACTGTAATAGTTATTTACATTCGCGTGCGGTAACTTCCATTTTACAGCGCGAAATAAATTTGAAGCACGACGCGCAGCGGAGTGCTTTAATGATTGAGCGCTGTAAAATGGTTACCGCACAAGATTTGTATTAAACTTTTTGGCCGACAATTTTTAAATAGAATTAATTATTATATTTTTCATTATTTCATTACTGCCACAAAGGTGAATGCAAGGGTGAATGGCATGTTTGGAATTAATCACAATATCTAAGCACGCATTTTCTTTTATTCATTTGTTTCAAAATAAACGTCAAACGTATCTTGTGTCAAACAATAAAAGAGCTTTCTCTTACTAGACGCTTGGAAATTACAATGTCTAGTGATGATAGTTTTACGAGTACACCCCCAGAAGTGCGACAAATGGCTCAAAATGTTTCGGCTCAATTATTGCCAGAAAAATCCAGAGCCCGATATGAGGCTCAATTCAACGTTTTTACAAAGTGGTGCGAAGAAAAATACAGCAAAGACTTATACAGAAAATGTTCTTTTGGCCTACTTTACAGATTTGGTAGGCAAAAATAAAAAGAGTCTTTGGGCAATTTTCTCAATGTTGAAGTCCTGCATCATGTTGAACAAAAATATCGACATATCTAAATATGCCAAGTTAATTACGTATATAAAACGACAAACTGAGCATTACAAACCCAAAAAAAGTGAAATTTTAGATGAAGAAAACATTACTGCATTTCTCTCGCAGGCTCCCAATGACAATTTTTTACTTATGAAGGTAAGCATTTAGTTCTTTATAAAAACGTTTGAAACACCTAAAAATTAAAATTAACGAACTAAAATTGATCTATTAAGTTTGGTTTTACCATTGTTCCAGGTCGTTTTGATAATTGGAGTGTCTGGGGCTTTACGTCGAGAAGAACTTACCAACATGGTTATTAAAGACATCCAACAGAAAGACGATATTATTGTTATTACAATCCCCAAAACTAAAACAAATGTAAGTCGATCTTTCGTTATAACAAAAGAAGAATGGGTGGCCACTGTCCAATTATATTTACAAATTCGACTAAAAATTACAAAAATTGCTGGCCGTCTGTTCTTAAAATATGAAAAAGGAAAGTGTTGTGCTGTGCCTGTGGGTATAAACAATATCGGCAGCATCCCATCTAAAATTGCTACATTCCTTAATTTGCCAAATCCTCGCCAATTCACTGGACACAGCTTCAGGAGAAGTTCTGCTACTTTATTAGCTAATCGAGGAGGAGATCTTCTCACTTTGAAAAGACATGGCGGTTGGAAAAGTGGAACGGTGGCAGAAAGCAATGTTGCCGATTCGTTGAAAAGAAAAATCGACGTGGCTCATATGATGGCTGAAACCGTGCCTTCAGAGTCAAAGAGATCAGCATTTCGAGTACATTCTGGTTCTTCCACCATTTCTGCAGAGGATTCAAGCATTGAAGTTGGTACACTACAAACAAAAGCACAACTGAAGTAAATCAGCTAATGCCAGGTCTATTTTCTAATGTTCAAAATTGCACAATTAATGTTAATATCTACAATAACTGCAGCTTAAATAAATAAAGCATTTAAATTGTAGTTTTTACTTAATTGTATATTAACTTAAGTACAATAAATAAAGGAATTGGTAAATATGGAAATGTCCTTGTAGGCATATAAAATAATAATAAGACTTTTCTAAAGGCAGGAGTCAGGAGTCAGGATTAGGGTGATTCACAATTTCTTCAAGATTAATTCATTAACCTCCAATATTCGCATTCTCAACCTAAAATGAAGTTAGGAAAGATAAAGGATTGAATTACTACAAGAATGTATTTAATCCGACGTTACCTTTTTCGTTTTGATTGGAATTTCACATTCCATGGTTAATTCGAATGAAGTCAGACCAAATCAAATGAAATTGAATAAATGTATCAATCCCAGTCGTAGTGTCGTACTATGGTACTGAGCTGTCAATATCGGAAACTGCACTGCAGTGGTACCCAGGTGGCACCCAAGACGGCGCTAATCTTGAAACTAAAAAATATTCGGGATTATATTATCTTTTGCCGTTCAACAATAAAAAAGTTATGTATCTGGCGTTTTAATAGATATATTTTCTTCAAACGTCAGAGAAGTACCTCATTATTGAATTGGGTTGCCATAGTTTAAGTTTCACTTCTCCGCCGGCGGCAGAAAAAGTACTTTTTCTGCCGCCGACAGCAAAAGTGATTTTCTATTGGTCAATTATAATTTTTCTATTTATAATTAAACCATAAATATCATTAATTTATTAACAATAATTAAGTTGATGCACTAAAAATAAACAAATATAAAAACTATAAAAGCGCAAATATTAATCATTACTTACCAATTTCAAAACGTGAAACGAAAACTTCAAGCGAATTTTTAGTTGTTTGGAGTGTCGCTATAGAAACATCAGTTCAAATTCAAATCAGTCTTTCCGAATCCAACAAATTAAAATAAAACGTTGTAATTATTTTTATTCACAATCGATACATAATGTGTTCATTACTGACGTTTAAAAAGTTAGAAAGTAGTTTATTATACACCATAGTCAATAATAAGTTCTCTTGGTTAGTAATGAGTTCTCTTGGTTAGTAATATCCATTACTTACCTTTTGCTCGTTCTAAATATTCTCAACAGATGGCAGAAGTTTTCGTATCTATCTTTACTTTTAGCAGGTAACAAACAGCCAGTCACTGTTTTAGCAACTTCTCGCAATTCCGGTGGTGTGCAACTTACATCTGTTTCACTATCAGACATTTTAGATCGTGTAAATTGCAATTAGGAGCAATGTAATTAAATTTGGTTTAGTAGTGACACGAATTTACTTTGACAATTGTTGCTGCAATTGTCATTTTATCGCCACCTGAATAAAAACGCTGGTGTTGTGTCCTACATATATCAAGTATAAGGTATCAATGTAAGAACATAATTATGTACGATTGTGAATAAAATAGTATACATACCTCGGCGGGAAAACATTACGCGTCGAGCAATTGCTCTCCGCGTAATGTTCTACTTCCCGCCTCGGTAAGTAATCTACTATTACGTTTGAAGAAAAATTGCGTTCTTTATACGGCGGCGGCGAAGTCACTTTTTGTGCCTCATCTGTAGTTGTTTTATGCCGGACTCACTACGTTCGTCCGTCACACTAAAACAACTACAGATTCGGCACAAAAAGTGTGACTTCTCCGCCTAATAAAGAAATATACTATTTTCGTTGTATAAAGAGATTTTTATTTATAAACGAATCTGAAGAGCAGACAATTTGGGCAATTTTTACGCACGGCGAGTGGCAAAAATTCAGGCGACTGTAAAAATGATGTTTCCAAAGATGTCATTTGAATGTTAATTTGACGTTTACATGCAAGGAGGCCAAAATAGTATATTACGTTATAAGTCCGGTAAACCCAAGTTTACAGTAGCGAGTTGAAAACGTTTCGGGACGAGGCGACGAAGGAGCCGAGTCTCGAATGTTGAAACGAGCTACTGTAATGGTTTACCGGAAGTATGACGTAAGGCGTTTTATTTCATACTGCCTCACATTGTTCATTTTTTTAAAAAATGCATTTAAAATTTTCAGTCCGGTAAAATTTTTTACCGGACTCAAATTAGATTTTCAGTCCGGTAAAATTTTTTACCGGACTCAAATTGGATTTTCAGTCCGGTAAAATTTTTTACCGGCCTTGTAACGTAATAATTCATTTACCGGACTCAAATGAGTCCGGTAAATACCCTTTTACCGGACAGTATGAAATAAAAGCATTTACCAAAGTGAAGGTCCAGCTAGAAAGGCTACATTACTTAAAAAACTTGTATTACATAAAATGCAAGATTCTGATAATGTACGAGATCATTTAAATGGTTTTATGGATGTAGTTGATAAGCTTCAGGATATGCAAATTGACATAAATTCTGATTTACTAAGCATTATGATGCTCTATAGCCTTCCACCTACATTCGACAATTTTCGCGTTGCCATTGAAAGTAGAGATACTTTACCAAACCCTAAAGATTTAAAAATAAAAATTATAGAAGAAGCTGAAGCCAGATCCAAAGTACAAAATACTGAAGATTCGCTTTATTCATATAATCAAAGTAATAAAAAACCTTCAAACTATAAAAATGGAAAGTACCAATCTTATAATAAATACTATGGTCAAAATAATTATCACCCAAAAGGAAACTATACTCCAAGTAAAAATTACAATCCACACAGGGATTATAATTCAAACAGGAATAATAATTACTCAAATAATAAACATTATAATTCAAACAATAATTTTAGATTGAAAAACTCAAAGTGGTGAAATACAAATCCTGACGAAAACTCTCAAAAGAAAAATGAATCTACCTTTAAAGTTGAAGAATGTCTGTCCACTGCTCCATTTAGTCAAACATATTCATCTGATTGGTGTCTTGATTCTGGAAGTACGTCTTATTTTTGCTCTGAAATAAGTAAATTTTCAAATTTGACTAAAATGGACAATGGTTTTCTAAAATTAGCATCTGCTGACCATACAGCAACTATAAACGGCAAAGGCCTAGTTACACTAGAGTTTGAAGACAGGTTGGTGAACCTACCTGAAACGTTGTTTGTTTCAAAATTGACAACAAATTTACTATCCGTTCCAAAAATTACTGAGAAGGGATTTAAAGTAACGTTTACTAAAGATAATGCTCAAATATTCGACAACAATGGTGATAAAATCTTAACAGCTTCAAAGAAAAATGGCTTGTACTACGTACCTCATAATCAAGAAATTGCTCTTTTCTATGATCAAGTTAGCAATGAAAAGAAATGTTCAGCCATAGATATTTGGCATCGAAAATTAGGTCATATCAATGAAGAAAGTCTAAAATCTGCATTAAATAAAAATATTATAAAAGGAATGGATTTTAATCATAATGATAAACTAAGCGATTGTGAAACTTGTGCTAAAGGAAAATTAGTTCGATTGCCATTTAAAACAAGAAAAGAACCTAAATTTACTGAATTATTAGATATAATACATTCTGGTGTTGGTCCGATGCGTACCCCTTCACCAGGAGGTGCAAGATATTTTGTAACGTTCATTGATTCACATAGTCGTTACACTAAAATTTATTTCTTAAAACAGAAGAATGAAGTTTTAAATTATTTTAAAGAATATAAAAATGATGTTGAAAATTTTACTGGAAGAAAAATAAAGTTTTTACAAAGTGACAACGGCATAGCTGAATATACAAATAAAGAATGTAACGAATATTTAATTAAAAATGGGATACAAAGAAGATTATCCGCTCCAAGAACACAAGAGCACAATGGCTTATCAGAAAGAAAAAACAGAACAATTCTAGATAAATCACGTTGCATGCTTCTAGAAGCACAATTGTCAAATTATTTTTGGGCAGAAGCAATTTTTTGTGCAAATTATTTGATTAATAGATTTCCTTCAGAAGCTCTTAACGGCCGCACTCCTTTTGAAAAGTGGATCGGCCATGAACCTTCAGTACGTCACTTACACATATTTGGAGCTAAAGTCTTCTATCTGAATAAAGAAATGAACAAAAGCAAATTTGAACCTAGAGGTATTGAAAGAATTTTTGCAGGATACTCAGAATAATCAAAAGCTTTTCGTATCTGGGATCCATTAAAAAGAAAAATCATAATCAGTAAAAGGGAAAAAAAGGGAAATTCCGAATGAACCCCTTTTTGAATAAGTATAATTGAATAGTAGGTTTAGGTTTACTTAATGAATGTTTGGGTAGCTAACAGCAGTTTCTTAATCAAATTACTCACTTTATTGAATAGTTATAGACAAGTTAAATTATTTGCATGTGGTTGCGATTTAACTGAAATGTTTGCAACTTTCTCTTTGTCGGTTTTAGTTTTGCCAACTTTCTAGGAATTTTAGATTTATGAAATACTGGGAATGTTAAATTCATTTTAATGCTGTATAAAATTCGTTCGAGTGTAGAGTTCAAAATGAAAAAAATGAACTTTCACAGCAAGAACTTGTTAAGAAGTTTAACTGTGGTAATTGACAAATTCAGAATATTCTGACAACTAAAAAAGACCAAAGAAAAGTTCGGTCAGAAAGTTTGAAAATTTCATAGAAAACTTAGAAATGTTGGGCATAGAGAAACATGCTTTTAATAATTTTTCACTAGGTAACTATTTTTCGTGAATTTTCCCTTAGTGCTAAGTACTTCGTTCATGTTTATTCATAACTAGAAATCCCATGGCACCAACCCGTTATGCAAGGGATAATCATTACATATATTAGCAACTAACTTGTTTAATTAAAAATTGTTTACATCGGCTATAATTTGAAGCTGCTAACAAACCATCCATCGGAATCAGGTAGGATTGGTGTGCCTGTCGCTGTTCTGAGAAAAATGTTCACAGGCTCAAAATGATACCAAGTTTCTGCTAAACGAAGCAAACACAATATCAAAGGAAACGAAAAAAGGATAGTTCAACAAAGAGGACTCTTCATTTGAAATTCAAGATGATAATGTTTAGCAATTATTATTATACTTACATAATTTACATCATAATATTCATAAGAAAATTAACTTTTCCAATTTTCTTAAAAAGATGACCGAACTTTCAACAATTTCAACTTTTCTGAAAAAGTTGCAACCCTAAGAATGATCCTGTAATGAATGGGAAAACCTCATTAGCAGGGTTGCGAACAAACAAGAATGTTCCGTCGGCTTCTACAGTATTCCAGAACTCACTACGGGCTATTCCAGTACATCGTAGAAGCTTCTGTGGGATATATACAAGCGTCACCGCGGGAAGGAGAGGGCCAACCAGTGAACTGAAGGTGCGTATCATGAATTATTCGAATATAATAAATGTTATAAGTAAATGTTGCACTGTAAATAAATAGTTTGTAAATATCTAGTTTACGTTCGTTAATAGTTTATAATTATAGTGTTTGTAATAATATTTTTTTGTTATTAGATGATTAAACAGCATTTTTTGTATTATTTAAAAAGAACGTTATTACAATACCAAAAAAGAGTAGAATGGAAAATATAATGAAAATAAGAAGTCGAATAAACACAATCAATAAAAAAAAACTAACAATTTGGTGTAGAAGTGGTTAAAGCAAGAGTTGACTACTGCTTTGGGATGCAAAGGAATTTATAGCAAGTCATGCATGGTTGGAGTTTTCACAAATAAAATGATATCGTATGTATTTTAGCCTCTATTTTCTATGTATTTTCTTTTGAACCTGTATAAGACCGCCTGTATAAGGTGACCATTTTGTTCAGAATCACTTGTGGTCTTTTTACAGTTCTGGTCAGCACCTACGTCAAAACTAGAGACTGCAGCAATGGAACATCGCTATCATGCTTGTAAGCATACATTAAATCAACATAGTAACATGTGTTAAATGGGTGGGGGCATGCAAAAACAGCCCTGGGTTTTTGCATGCTGTATAACAGTATTTGGTGACACTTGGATTATAATTAAAAATAAATTATTTATATATATCATTAATTACAATAAACATTTAATTATATCAACATTTCATAACTTTTATTTTGGTTTATACATATTATAAAAATTAAGTAATAAATATTAAATAATATTTAACAAACAATTTATGGTCACATTTCTCTTAGTACAACAATGAATGAAAAACATAATTATTTACAACATTCACTATTTTTGATTAAAAATGTTAACATTTTTAAAAGTTTAAAAATATCCTCTAAATAAGAATACCATTGGGTAAACCCATGTTGGAATGGTTCTGTTAGTATCAGCTGGTAAACCAAGTTCATATAATTTCATGCATTCTTTATGTAATTCTTCTCGTAATTCATCATTCTCAGTTACAATTGCCAGCTGAGTTTCAAGATCACGTTTCACTGACCTTTCACCAAAATTTGGAGAACCTATTAATGTTAAACAAGGTGTTTCATGATTTTCTGGATAATACCTATAATTCGAATAGTAAGTAATAATTATCAATAAATTTTACTGGGTCTTTTTTACCATAATCCTTTTGCATGGTAAGTCCAACCTTCTTTTAAATATTCTTGTAAAGTGACTCTATTACTTTGACCCAATTGTTCCAACTTCTTTTTAAATCTTTGTGCAATCAAGCTATAAGCTGCTGGAATGCCTCCTGCTGGAAATGATGCACCTTGAAATCCATTCGCCTAAAAGAATTATTTAATAATAAAACAACATGCTGATGTAACTTTGATAACAAAATAACATACATTTGGGTGAGCCATTAGTAAATTACACTCTGCAGCAGAATTATGAATGATAGTGTCCATATATTGGGAAGTTAAATTGAAATACCCAGTAGCCATAAACAAATGTGTTCCTAAGGGCGCATCAGCAATTAATCGAGCTGTCACTAAAGCATCTTGTTCTACTCCAAGTTGACCCATTTGAACAAGTGGAAATATCCAAGTATCAAATCCTTCTCTTTTACAATTATTCTGTTCATCTTTACATTCTAATAAATAATTTTCTACTAAATCTCCAGCTTTATCGACAAATTCTATTTGCTTTCCTTCATAAGGTAGTTGTGTCCATCCGTCATTCAAACTTAAATTATTGTCTTTATTCATTTGTAAACTAAACTTTTGCACTCTGTTCACTAATCCACTATAGAAATCACAAAGGTTTTTATCTGTAATTGCAACATAACGATCTTGACGATTAGTAAAGTAATCATTAGAAAGATTGGCTCCACTTATTATTAACGTATCATCGAAAATATACAGCTTCATATGTTGTAAACCATATAATTCGTTCCAACGATCAGGTGTAAACTTCTTTCTAAAGCCCCGCAACACAGGTGTATGATATAATGAAATCCGGCAATTCCGATTTTTTTCTAATAAAGGTTTCAGGATAACTCTTGAATTATTTGTATATCTACTTCCACGTGTATAATCCAATAAAATATTGACTTTCAAATTTCCATTTTGAAAATTTCGATTGCTTAACAAAGCATCAACCAATTTTTGCTCTAGATTACCATTTCCCAAGTATAAACTAACCAATGTTATCTGATGTTTTGCTTGCATGCATTTCTCAATTAATGTGTTATAAAACTGCTGTGGTTCTGATAGAATTGAAATGTTCTTAGCATTAACTGGAAAACAAGGAGCAACAGACGACAACCAACTTAAATGAATCGTTTCGTTCTTTGTAAACGGACATGGATATAATACTGCATCTTGTTGGAAAGGCTGTAATGTTGTTTCTATAACACTGTTGAAGATTCTACGTAACATCCTTTCCTGTAAAATAAAGAAATAGGAATGAAATTCTGAGGTTATGTACATGTATCTGATATTAATTTTAGAGGAAATACAAACATTCAATGAAAAGGGTATTACTGACAGTCACTAAATGTAGCACTTTTATTAATTTATTTAAAGCTAGAAGCAAAGAAATACTGTATTAATTTATGTTTAGTGAAAGCTATAAACATATTAAAAAGTAAGGTTAAGTACAAATGAAATACAAGGATTGAAATATTTAAGGTTATATTTTAACGTGCTCTAATGTTATTTTCTTACTTTATACGATAAATACGAACTTTAAACCATGTCGCAAGATTACATCATTCAAAAATCACGTTAACTAATGTTGTAGATCTTCTTTAATAGGTTTTAGTTGATATGAACTACATACTTTCATGTTGCTCTACTATGGATTGCGTAGGCGTAGAAAATAGGATGTAGAAAATACCGGGTGTTCAATGTTCATATAATCTTTGTGTAGTCCGAAATAATAGTTCACTTTCATGTAAGATAGAATGAGTGTAAGAAATAGAACTGAAAGGACCTTTTACTCGAGGATAGATTCAGTTATGAATAAAAACGAAATTCGGGCGACGTTTGTTAAACTCTATAATAAACTTTGTAGTTGCTAATTTTACAATTCCTCTGTAATTGCTGTCATCGGGCTTCTTTATGTTCATTAATTGTGTTCTTCTTTCAAATCTGTTTCTTTTTGTAAACGAAATCAGAATATTTCTATTAGGTAAAATATTTTCCAGAAATTTAGACATTATTTGGTGAATTGAGAATGTTAAGTGACTTATATCATTGGGTAGATTTGAAGTAGGTGAGTGTGGCATTGGATAAATTGGGTTTGGTCATGGCAGACTTTAGTGTACCAGGCAGGAGCTGTAAAAAGTCAACACTGTAGTTTTACCCATATTCTCAAGGAGCACCAGATTGTATTTATTTCAAAAACATACAAAACAGAAGTTGATATTTCAAATCTTGGTTAGAATAATGTTAAACAACTGTCACCGTGTTATCTTCTTAAGAAGTATTAGTAGATAATAGACCTGTGTCTGTGCAAATTAAGAATATCTCTGGATTAGTGTTTTATTCCTTGTAAAATTTTAAAAATTGTATGAATAAACAACGCAAATTTATATTTAAGAGATTTTATTAATAAGAATGAATAAGTTTATTATGAAACTAACCTATTTATATAGTAGGTATAAATCAAGTTTAATATTTCCCAGTCCACCTAAACCGAAGAAGGTTTGAGTTGTGGTCTAGAAAACAAGGGGTAATTAATGGCTGAACTTAAACTAAAATTCACAAAATAAACATAACCTATAACAGGTACATAAATCGTATTCGTAAACATTCTTACGTTATTTAAACAATATGATTAAATTGGACGGATTAGTTAACCTTCCCCTGTTAATTTGGCTAAAATAGTCATTGTCAGTGGTATGACTCACTTCTTAAAAACACTTAAACAAGTATTGCAGTTGGTTTTACTACAAATTTTGAAAGCTGTATAATTATCCAACAATATACAGGGTGTTCCATAAATATACCGACAAACTTTTAGGGGTGGTAGAGGACATTAAAACAAACATTTTTTGCTTTATAAACATATGTCCGAAAACGCTTCGTTTTCGAGAAATACACGTTGAACCATAGAATAAATAGTTATGTAGTAGGTAAGTTTATGCTTAAAATCCAGTTACCATTAATAACCAGAGACGAGAAACATTTGCTGATAAGCTTGTGCAATACGTCGGATCATTGGCGTACCAATAATCTTGTCTAGTAATGTTTCTTTATGTGATTTAGATGGAATAAAAGTGTTATATAAAAAATAATTCAACTCACAATCATCACAATATTTTATCAGTCAATATTACTCCATTTTGTGATAGATTCATACATGAAGAAGATGTTATATAAAAGCTCCACGCCACTGTCTTAATTTTATTGTATGGTGTAGTTGATAATGAGACATTCAAAACGAACATGTGCGAACATATAAAATTGTTTGGACGACTATCTAAATGCTTCATTTCTTGATATTTGCCACTTGATTTACAAAACAACATTAGGGATGTATAAAATTTCACATTTAAATTATTATTTACATGTGTTTATTCCATTTATAAATAAATCGCTGCTTTGGACACCCATTGCATTATTTTACATTTATTTCTTTATCAGCTTTTAATTCTCGTCTCTGTTAATAACAATTATCGATGGACATGTCATTGTGATAAATTAATTTGTCATTGTCAGTAGTCCTGCCAAGTAGTTTATTGTGATAAAACTTGTGTCGATTGTTAATTTAAAAGTTTTATTTAAAATGGATTTCTTTGTACAAATCTCAACACCCTGTATCTCGAAAACAAACCGTTTTCGGACATATGTTTATAAAGCAATAAATGTTTGTTTTGATGTCCCCTACCACCCCTAAAAGTTTGTCGGTATATTTATGGAACACCCTGTATATATGGTGATATACTGAGAGATCTTCGTTTGAAATTTCAAAATCAGCTGCTGTGAATTAGCAAATTAACAATGATTTTTTACCTACTATGTAAATAGGGTTAGTTTCATAATAAACTTATTTTCCGTTTTTTATTTATACACTTTTTAAAATTTTACAAGGAAAACACTAATCCAGAGATATTCTTAATTTTCACAGGAGTCTACTAATTTATCTATCTACTAATACTTCTTAAGAAGATAACTCTGTGACAGTTGTATGACATTATTCTAACCAAGATTTGAAATGTCAACTTCTGTTTTGTATGGTTTTGAAATAAATACAATCTAGTGCTCCTTGGAAATATGGGTAAAATTGCAGTGTTGCTTTTTTACAGCTCCTGCCTGGTACACTAAAGTCTGCCATGGTTTGGTAAATGATACCAATGGATAAATGGTGTCATTTAGTAAATTGAGATTGGATAATTTGGATTAGGTCAGGAATCTATTGGATCAATAGATTATATTTTTAAAGCTTTAAGAGTTAATAAGACCTACCGATCCTGAATAAACAAATATTACATTGAAACAAGCACCCCAACACTGAAAATGTGGTAAATGGGGAGTGGATTATGTAATACATTGAAACAAGACTTATGGTTTTATTTCATGATCTAAAATGGTTATTTATGAATTAAGTAATGTGAGTAATGTGCCATACGTTGGATAAAACAACGTTTTATCCAACACTTACTTTAGTGCCAGAGAGCCAAAAGCTACTTCTGACCAAATTGCTGAAGTAGGTGAGAAGTTTCTTATCGCTTTGTACGGTGGGGACATAAATACTCAAACAGTGGATGATCTTCGCTATCAGCTATCAGTTATTTGCAAAATCAGTGATAAAAAGTAACTTTTACCTTGCCAGACTGCCACCAACACAGGACGCAGTTCGGTATCACGACATTCCGCATCTACCATCTACCAAGTCCAAACATGGTTGGGGAGAGCAAATAACTCTTTGGATTGGAGCTGGACGACAACCACACAAGGGCTGACTCCGGTTTAAACTACAAAAAAATGCAGCACCGCAATTCCTTTCTTGTCAATGTAAGAAAGGGCGTACTAGGGCTTGTAGTTGCAAAAAGGCAGGTTTGAAGTACTATAATATTTGTAAGCATTGTTCTGGACAATCATGTGAAAATGTCCCTGAGATTATTCTAAGCGAGGATGACACTGAGTCGGTTGTATAAAGCATTGTTAACTACATGATTATTTAGACGCGTTGCTAACACATGTGGTTGGATAATTCAACGCAAGTGTTGTAGTGTGATTAGTTCTTCACACTGGCTATGTTAATTAAATGAGGTTGTTTTTGAAGAGTACTACATAATTTCGTCTTCAATTGTCCAAATGGTACTCCATATAAACCCAAAATATTAAAGTTAAATAACAAGGACTGTTTTTTCGTAACGTTTGAAAAGAATCTTCGTACCATTGGAGCTCTGTACTTCGGTACGTATGAGGTTTAGAAAAATAATCTTATGGGGATAAGTTGAAGCGAGTTTCCTGTGCTACAAAAAAAATTAAGAATGATTTTCTTTGTAGGACGAAATGGTTAAGAGTTATTGAGCAAAAACCAAAAAAGTTCAAAAAATTTGTGGTTTTTTGCCGTATCGAAGCCCGCACATGTGCGAGAAGATCGAAAACTTGGTTTTTTAATTAGTGCCTATTAGGTACATACAATATACCCAAAAATCAAAACTACACGACCTTTTGTGAGTCCTAATTTTACGACCTGGCGACTGGACTATAATTTGTTTTTTGGAAAATGTTCTTGTCACAGCATGCTGTGATAACAGTAATGGAGTGTTAAGAACCTAAAAGTATAAATTATAGTTCTGATAATATTCATACAATCTGGTCTTTTCTGGGTAAGAAAACCTACTTATGAAAAGAGAGATAATAAATATAAGGGGGAGAATGAATCCACGTAAAAACTGGATACTAACTAATGGAAAAAATGAATGTGCAAAGATAGAGAGATGAACTACCTAATTCTGGTGCTATAATGACCAAGGTGAACTACAACGGGTAATAAGAAATTGGAAAAACAAGCACTAGAAAATTCAAGCAGACAACATTAATGAAAAATCTAGACGATAATGATAGACTGTAAGGGTAATATGGAATTATATATCTGTACCTGAGAGGTAAACAGTCGTAACTCCAAATTGGCATAAAATGAGTTAAGTATGTTTTACTACTTATTTTATTATTATTAATAATAATTATTATTAATCTGATACGACTATTTTCTTAAAAATAGCTCCTTATAGTAATGTTAGTTAACTTATGCCGACATAAGCATCAAAAAACTATGTAATTTATCGTTTTTTGCGTCTACTGTAAAAATGAGTTTTGTAAAGAATATATTTCAAAATCTTGACATCTCATGGTACAAGAGGATATGAATATGAAAGTACTAGCGAACAAGGCCAGTTTTTCGAACCTTGACCAAGCAAATTCACCAATTCAAGAACAACTAATTCACTTAACTAATATAATAATAATGCGGGTATGAAATTAAGTTCGCTGTCTTCATAGTAAAAGAAAGCTGCTGTTATGTCAGGTTGTTTTCGCTAGAACTTAAACTTTCCACCGTGCAGTGGCACCAACTATTAAGGACCACTCAGCGTAATACATACCCCGAACAAGCTCGTTATAGTATATATATGGATATATTATAAATAATAATTAAATGTGATGTATTTGCATATAAAGTATATATTGGGATACATTTTTCTTGAGAGTAGTAACTAGAGACGTGCTTTTTAGTTGACCTCACTTGAAAAACATTTGATTAGCTTACCTTTCATAAGTACTGTCCCTACAAGTTATAGGACATATAGTTTACAAACACGAAAGCTGTTATATAAAATTTGTCACGCCACTGACAATTTCTTTAATTCACGTTCTTTATTTTACATAGATCCCATTTCATTTTATATTTTTGCGACAAGGGTACCCCAAACCTACCATTTTTAGCGCCCACTTGTGCTACATTCCACTATTGCAGATTAAATTGCTTTGTTCCGTTGACATAGTGGGTTTATGTTTTACTGAAATGCACGTCTCTAGTAATAGCAGTGTAAATATAGAAATTAATTTACTTAATTAGCACAATAGATCTTTCATGGAGGAGTGGGAATAAGGTAAATGCAATACTTGCTATTATACCCTTACTATATGGAGATCGCAGATTCAAATCTCAGCAGATTCGAGTTCTAGTCTGTGGTTGTTTGTTTTTAGCTTTTTGCATGTTAGATGAGGATGTAATAGTTATAGTATATCGATCTCCATAAAGTAAGATTTTGCTAGCTGCTGGATTTATTTTCTGTATTATCTTTATGAGTACTAATTAACCAAGAATGAAGTCGATTAAGTTATCCTACAGCTTCCAATAGGCTATGCAGGAGCAGTACATCTTAAATTCACAGAACTGAGTAGGTTATATTTAGTTTTTGTTCAAAAATGACTAACAGTAAGCTATAAGCTTACAATCAATAGAAGGATGGTTCTTTGATGAAACTCCATCTACATATGCTGTAAAAGATTTGTAAAAAAATCTCCACACTTTCAAGAGTAATATTTACAATATGATACTCCTTTATTAAAAGGAGTACCATACGAAAGTGAATATCTATTTTTCTTCTATTTATCAGATCTTACAAATAAACCCTTTTGCATTTCCACATAGTTTCACAATAGCAATATTGGCTCCATTTGTGACAGTAGATACAAAATTGACACAGGACACATTAAAATAGATATTCTCTTTATCTATGTAGAGGTGAAAGCTTGTAACATTATTCATATCTTGGGTGTGTATCAGGTACTGGATGTTGAATATAATGCCAAGTGCCAGTGGCGGATTTAACAGTTAAGGGGCCTGAAGCGCTACAAATTTTTGGGGCACATAGTATAAATCAATTACTACAATTTATACACCTTTTATTCTTTTTTCAAAAATTAAGTATATATAATTATTAATATCAGGCGCGAATTCGCGAAAGGGGGGATGGAAGAAATTACCTCCTCAAGATTTTTTAAATAATCCGACTTCGTCTCATGCCGCAGTCACACGAGTGTGAAATTGGCGTTTTTGTACGTGTTACACTATACTTTATCTACGACCACAAAAACGTAATAAAACACTAAAAGCTAGGAAAAATATTTAACCTAGAATATGATTTGATCGAGATGGTGAATTGTCAAAAGTAGACAATGCCCACAGTTTGTGGAAAACAGGGTTTGTTGTAAAAATTAAGAAATGCGTATAACTCAATATAATAATCGTTTATTATTTAAAATTAATACTGAAATTTGAATAATAATAATTTTGTTTGTGTCTTCAATTTTTTAAATGTCATAGACACATTTTTAAATGTATTTTAGACGTCGTGTTGTGCGGCGCTGCTTTTTTGTTAATGTAAGCAAATCATAACCTCAATTTTAAAATACATTGAGTACCTAATGCTTCATTTGAATGTAATTTGAAATAATAAATTTCCAAAACATTTTTAGATTTCCATGTAATAGACCGCTTATTCTAAATGTATGGATTAAAGCCATCAGAAGGATATATCGTTAAATCAATTTTACGTTAATTCAATAACAATTTTTGTAATAACTTTATATGGTAATAATAACTTTATATGCTGGTAGTCGACACAGTAGCTCAGAGGTAGAGCTGTCGCTCAGAAAGTGGAAGGTGTAGGGTTCGATTTCCAGCTATTTGATGGTGTTAATGTTATTATCGAGCTAGTATACGTTAGGGTGATGTGTAGAATTCACAGACTAGCTGCTCCTAACCGAGGAGAGGCAAAAGCTCGAAACAGCTGTCTTAGAATGCCGTCGGTGATTTATACACATATGACTATAAAATTGTGAGTATAATAGTCGCCCATTAACAATTTTTAACTTTTAAAAATAAATTAATTTTCATCTAAAAGTTATAACTTTGTATATTTCAAATAATTATAAATATTGCATGTGTTGACATCTATGGCATTTTAATGGAACCACTAAAAATACTAAATCATCATCCACGGTCATCTCCGTACAGTTTAAAGACTATGCACAATGAGTCAATTTCATCGTTACTAGACTGTGTGAAATGTGTAATTTTCTGTAGTGGTCATAGATAAATTTATTATTTGTATACCAAATAAAGTTGTACTTTTTTATCATGAATATGGAGATTGTTAAACAACCATAACGAGTGATAAAAAATCCGTTTTAGTGCTGAGGTGTAGGTACATTACGTTTTTTCTGAAATCGTAAAATTAAAAATTTAAAATACAAAATGTGCTTTTAATAACAGTAGAGTAGGCAACTAAGTCAACGTGGCTGTGTACGGCATGTCAAATACATGTGCAACAATGCAAATAAAAATGACAGATGAGTCCGTAAAAGTTCTAATTTATGTACTATTTCAGAAAATTTTTTATTCCATAATCAGTTCATTTATAATGGAAATTTTCTGCTTTTATAAGCATCAAATTTATCAATAATATTTTCAAAACACATTGGGCATTTACGATAATTGAATCGGGTTAACCAGGTTACTATTTCTGTCACTGTTGTTGACATTAAGAAGAAAATGACAGAAATAGTGACCGGACTGAACCGCTCCAATTATCGTAAATGCCATCAGGTTTCTGAGTTCTAACGGTTTCTGTATCTAAATTTGCAGTCGGCGTCGCGACAGATACATTCCTTGCAGGTCTGCTGCGAAACTGTATATTTCGTTACAAAATTTTACCTATCACTCTGAATGCTTGCCTTTTCGCACAAAACTCTATATTGTGTATACCGTACACCTTTTATACCCGCTTGTGATGAACTGTTGTTTTCACATGTTTCACTATTCTCGACCAAGTGAGTTCCCATGCCAATAATTTTTATTTGCCGCATGTCCACTGCGATCCTGGGCAAGGGTCCTCTTCGGGGCCCCCTGACTTGTAGGGGCTGGAACGACCGCTGATGCGTAAATCCGCCACTGTTCACCGAATGTCTATCAGAAACCATTAATTCAAGAAATTAGTCATCATAGTAGTCGGATGAACGCGCTGATTGTGCGAGAAAACCAGCATTTGGACCGACAGAGATGATACATTCCTCGCAGGTCTGCTGTGAAACAATATACTCCATTACAATATTTTACCTATCGCTCCGAGTGCTTGCCTTTTCGTACAAAACTCTAATGCATTAACTGTACACTTTTGTTACCAGCCTGTACACGGTATGATCTGTTTCTTGTTTCACTTTTTTCGAGAAAGTGAATTCCCACGCCAATAATTTTTATTTGCCGCGTGTCCAGTGCGGTCCTTAGCATGAGGCCTCTACTGGGCCCCCTGACTTGTGGGGCCTGAAGCGGCCGCTTCCAACGCTTGTGCCTAAATCCGCCACTGCCAAGTGCACTTCTGGTCACTACAGCAAAGTGTAACATTTAGAAGTCTAGCATAGTTTGTTTACAGCTCTGTGCTTTGTTTCTTTAGTAATTTTTAATTTTGTCTTTTGCTTTGGAAATACCTATAGTACTTGCCTAAGTGTTCTATAGGTACTAATAGTCATCAGTTGTGTACTCCAAAGCACAAAAAATTGTTATATTCCACATTTGATGTATAGTATTTAACGACAACTCTATGAAATATCATTTTTTCTTTAATAACATGCTGCCACGATAGTTAATATGAATAGTGCATATGGCACTATTCATTCAGAAAAAGTTTGGGGAAATCATAGGTACGTAACATCTGCATTAGTAAACTTCAGTTAGCATTTTATTTTTCTTCTGATCGAAAAGTTGACCATGGTTCTCTGAATTAATACACAGTCAAACTAAGACTTTCGAAACACACATTATTTACTGCTTTAAAGTTGCTTGAATATAGTTTTGTGATAGTTGTTATATTTAGTATGCAATATATGTAAAACTAATAAAACAGTGTGCTGTATAATTGGTTGCCTATGCGTGCATAATGCTTAGACTAGATTATTTTCAAATGCAACATAGGGAAATTGCACATATTGCAATTTAATTTAGTAACGCTGTATATACATAACTACTTCATCTGTCATTGTGGAAATTCTAATAGAGGCCATCTCTCGAACACAAGAAAGTTCTATTTAGGCTCAGGGAATAAAACAAGTTGATTTTTTCAAATTTTATTATTTACTAAAATTCTACATAGTTTCGGCAGTTACTTAAAACGTTCATCAGAAAAAAAGAATTATTATAAAGATACATTTCAGTAACAAAATGGAATATACTGAAGATATAGTCTATAAGAAAAATTTACTTCAGTTCTGTTTCTTTTACAGAAAGATTAGTGAAAATTCTACCTGAGTGGTGTACAAAATTACAGCTCTGTGTGAAAAGTAGTGTTCTGGTGTGAAAATATAACTATTACAAATATTCTGACTCTAGCAAAAACTAAATCGATTCTTTTAATTATTTCTTTCACTAATAGTATTAAGGCCCTGCGTAGGTATATAAATGTCAACTAGCACTCTCTTTGGTAGGCTTCACTGATTTCTTTTTTACTATAAATGTTGTGTGACTAGCTTAACATATCACTCATAGTTTGATCAAAGTAAAAGAAAGAAAAAAATACCATTATTTTTAAAAATATAAACGCATGCATTATTATTTGTAAATTATCAGATCTGAAATTATCATCAAATAAAGTAAACATAAACCAATTTCTTTTAATTGCAACAAGAAACGCAAAAAATACAGAAATGTAAACTAAAACATCTAAATTATTGAGAAAATTGCAACTATTGTCATCAGAAATTTTTCTATCTATTTGGAACTGCAATCGTAATGGCAGATAACATAAATGCATGAAGTTCAACAACAATAATAATACAAAATAAATGCATATTCTGTTTTGACAATAATTTCCTAACTTGCTTCAATTGCAACGAACACAGTACTGGGATAGTTAATATACAGGGAGTACCAAATATCTTAAATTTGTAGCCTAGCAATTTTAAGTAAATAAAGATAAATATAGTACATTGCTCTTGTTTCTGTAGCATTACATATAAAATATAAATAAATAAAGCATCTAAATCAAAATAAAATAAGTGAACTCTCTGAGACAACCTGTATAATAACCATCGATATGTTACAGTTGAAACATTACAATAAGGAGTGGATCCATTAACTAGATACGTATTTATGATTTATTGCATTTTGTATGACTTCTACGTATAAAAACCAAGAAGAGAAAATCTAAAAGAATATCCTTAAGAGGATCACTCCTCCTCCAAGAAAACAATATCAATAATAATAATAATATATTATATACACAAACGTATATAATAATAAATAATAAACTATAAGACATTTATTCACTTCAGTCTTTGGTACGAGCGTTAAATAAATATAAATAGTAATTAAATATGTACACTATTACTATATACACACAACCAATAATATACATATATAGAAAAGAAAAAGACGGATCTTTGTTTGTTCATAACTCTAACATATATCCCTTCTTCAACTCCTCCTTCCAACAATCAGGTTTTTTTTCATTACTATAACTTAAAACCAAATAAACAATTTAATATTTACATTAACTTGATTGTAAAAAACAAAAATAAGAAAACAGGAGTAACAAGGGCTATACACCGAATTTATTATAGATATACTGAGTATTAACGCCATCCCCGACATTTTGAACAGTATCAACAGTCGGGTTCATAACATTGAACAAAATTGCAAAAATTGTACATGCAGCATACACTCCGAGAGCAATCCACCATAACAGCTGTTCATGTAATTTCTGTTCGAAATTTTTAAGAACCAATAGACCTATTGTTAGACCTGCTAGGGCTCCTGTTAAATGAGCTACATACGATACTGGTGGACCCATGATTTCAGCTGCGTATCTTGAGTATATTGCATAACCTACATCACATGAAGCTGTAAACAAAGAGAAATAGTTAGATTTATGATTCTAGAGAGAGTGAGCATGATTCAACTTACCTATTGCAAATATACCAAACAGTCTTAATATTCCACATTGCATATTATTATAATTTAACAGTACATTAGCTAAGTGCGCTGCAAGAAGCGCATAAACACCTCCAGAAGCGCCTACTAGATAGACGTCGGTATCGAACACAGATGTTCCTAGAGATCCGGCCACGACTCCGGCCATGTAGATTAACAATACACGACCTGAACCATGGACCATTTCTAAGGGCAAACCAACTAAGAGTTGAACTACGAGGTTGAAGCCCAGATGTAGCCATCTACAAAAAAAAATTAAATTATCAGTAATCGCATTCATTTAAAAAATGTATTATGCTATGTTTTAAAATTATGGATAAATACAAAATATTTTAAGTCAGACTTGTACTTGATGAGTGGGGATGGGGGGGGATTGCAGATTAGTTAAACTTGTAAGTTTTGATTTTCAACTATGTAATATGTTATATTTTAAGTAACATTTACTAAAGTAAATAAAATTTATGGATGGGAAAAACAAATTTTTAATTTCTCGAATATGGAATTTGCACATTCAATGGAAACTGTAACAGAACCCCTATTACTGTTTAATGAAACTTGGCATGAAGTAGGTGTATGGGGCAGTATCGCACTGTTTAGCAACAAGGTACAATCATTTGGTAGACCAAAAGAAACTTTGGGTTAAAAACTTGGAGGTGTTTCTATTAAAATAAGAATCTACCATTTGGTAGTGGCGTATTTAGGAATTCTTTTCAGAGGGGCTACTCTATAAAAACTTCAAAGCAAAATATTTATATTTTCACATAACAGATTTAAAAAATTTTCGTGGGGCTCCAGCCACTTAGTCCCCTCTAAATACGCCACTGGTGTTTGGAATTGATAAAATGTATAACTAACAGAGACAAACATTAACCGATAAACAAGGTGACAACATGGATTGCTTTCCTAATTCTTGTTCCTATATGTTTTTTTCCCTCAAAAACTAAGATTTTTATTAAGGTAACATGGGCTCTCTGGAGTGATTGACTGGATACTACTACCAGTTTTATTTACCAATTCATCCTGTATAATTTGTTTGCACTGGTCGTAGTTTTTTAGTACATTGTATAGTATACTTTAAAAATTGTGTAAACTATCAGACAAATTAAATGAGACTTGTATAGGTAGTTAAAAAATCAGCTGTACTAACAGATGATTGTTGGGTTACCTAGATATATCAGGACCGAACTTGAAAATATTTTTGATATAATTTCATCAATTTCCCGGTTTTATTGGAATTAAGAACAAAATAAATTAATCAGATAAATATTAAAATTATTAAAAAAAAAACTAACTATAATAACGCTCACAATAATATTATAATCTATAATATTATTTATACCTTTATTTTATTTTTTTTCAAGCTAAACGCCCAAAAGAGCGAAAAATTTTATTTTTGTTTTTAGTTTGCGTCTTCATAGGTGATTTTATAAAACATGTCCTTAATTAAATAAGATCCTAATTTTATTAAAAACCAAAAATCACAAGATGTAATAACAAGAAAAGGAAAGTAAGATTGATTATATAACGCTAGTTTGGTTTAGTGGTAAAACCAGCGTATTTCTGTGCAACTGATCGCCGGTTCAAATACCGATATTGTTTTGTAGTTTTTATTTTTTTGAAATTAATTTACGCACTAAAAAGAAATTTAATATTTCCAAGTTTGGCCCTGATATTTAGGCAACCCAACAATCACCTGTGAACGCAGCTGATTTTCAAATTACCTATACAAGTCTCATTTAATTTATCTGACAGTTTACATTAATAAATCTTTAAATATAGTATATTATTGTCCCTATAATTATAATTTTTATAAAATAAATTTCAAAACTTTACTAATTAATTTAATGTTATGATTTGCAAGATATTCTTCTATAAGTATTGATTTTATTTCAGCAACAGAATGTTTACATGCTAATTAATTAGATTAGGAAATAGATTAAATTAATTGTAAGGCTGTAAACTAAATTAAATATTTAATTGTTTTTGTTAACTTACAGTTTCATAGTAAAAAAAGGAGGGAGTTAATATTATTAGTTGTAGATATTTGAAAGTATCTATTACTAGATTATAAATACCTACATACATATTTCAACTATAGTGCCTAATGTAGAAAACTCACTATCATCTGCAATGTGGACGCCGATGACATCCCCAATGTGGTCCGGATAACGAGGCAATGTTTAATTTTGCTGTAATTTATTGCATAAACAAATTGGAGTTCGAGATGGTTTATATAATAAAATTATAAGTATGGTATTTCTTTAAAACCTTTTTATCACAATGAAAGACATTATTGACTGCATAATACTAAATATTTCTAATTAAAGAGATTTCAGTAGATATTTTATTATGAACTCAATAATGACTTCTTTCAGTTTGATAAATACGTCTTAAAGTTTTAAATACAAACAATTTCGAAGCGTAATTTGTTCAATGCAATAAATTACAGCAAATCTAAACATTAGGTCATTAACTTGATCACATCCTCGGAGGACATCCGCGATCACACCGCCGATGACAGTGTGTTTCCTACTTAACTACATATTACTTTATTTCCTATCTTACAAATAACATGTCATGATAAAGCTTTTAAGTAATTATATGCTATAAAATGTGTTCGATAACTAAAAACAATAAACTTTTATAGTAACGCTGCTATAATCTTGAATTTTTAAATTTAATTAAAACCGAAAAGAATTAAAAGATTCTCCCGAAAAAGAAAACAAGAGCGCGCGGAGTGCGAGAGCATACATATAATTAGCTTTAAATTGAGGAAGATCTTATTAACAAAGATAACAGAAGCAAATAGGCAGGATATAATAAATTAAAGAATGAAACTAAATTATGCTTCAAATTAAAATGCTAAAATGGTTTGTATACAATAAAAGAAGAGAGAAGAGAAAACCAGAAATAGCCGCATTTAAAGTAACCCAAAAAACAAACTACCGTAACCACCGCTTTGATATAGTATACTTTTAATAATATATAAAAATTATAATTTCCAATTAGTGAACCATTACAATTAAGTTTACATTGTTGATTATTTTTTATTTTGTCTTTTCTTGTTCGCTCTCATGATTTGTCTGCAAACTCGGCTCCTTTTATATTTTAATGTTGTATTATACTTGAGGTAATTTGATTTTCATATTATTTAAATGTTGGATGACTTTTAGGTATTTAGACTAAAAAAAATTGAAAAACTTTTTAATTGAATCTCATTTTGTAGAAATGTAAAATTGGCGCAGTCGGGATACACTTACAGCCACTAGATTAATTATTTTAAGATCAACGTTGATTGCAGAAATAATTATTAGTGGCGACTCATAAGTAATCAACTTTAATAATAGTTTAAGAGTAACAACAAGAACAGTAAGAATTAAAACTTACCCTGCATGAAGCATCATATACAGTAGAAACCTCCATATTTCTATTCTTTTATCAGGTCTATATATGAAAATTGAATCTATCGGAACTGGGCCTGCTGGATTTAATTCACCAGTACTAACTGAGTAGTATATAAAGAACCCCAACTGTAAAAGAAAATAAACAACAATCAAAATATATCGTTTAAATTAACAAAGCAAATTAAAATAAAATACGTAGACAAAAATAAACTCGAACAGGTAAATGTCACTCTACACGTAAACTTTTAAAATTTTAAATTCGTTCCTAAATTTAACTCTGAAAAAACATTTTCTTGTTTCCGAATTCTGACAAACGTACCGCAGACTATATAAAAGAACTCGTAAAGGTAATTAGATTTGTTTTGACTTAGGGGCATCTTGGGTTCGTTTCCTCAACAACTCGGGTTTCTCTACACATACCGAAACGATACTTTTCTGAACCACATGATAGGGATTATTCATCTCTATCTTATCGATGCCATTAAATGCAAGCTAGAAAAGGATAGGATCCACCTGGATGTAGGATTTTAATTTTAGGGGTTGATTTTTGTAAATATAGTAGTAACTAAATAGCACGTGCCTTCTGCGACATATGTTTCCACATTTGTGGAAGAAACGCACCGGGCGACTACGGTTTAAAATTGATTACTTCCGACTCGAATGGTCTCTAATCTTTTTTTTTGCTCTTGGATTTTAAGTTTGAAATATACAGATGTGCTAGATGTTAATGTAGCATTTCAAATGCTACTAAAACTTTTTGTATCAATCACACAGAATGACTTCAAGTACATATAGTCTTTTATCTTCAGCACTTTGTAGTTTGTTAAAAACATTTTTCATTTTAATAGTGGTTAGAAAAACTTTTACTTTTTTCACTTAAGTTTACTTAATTTTTATTTTATCTTATAGGCGTGAGGTTTAAATTGCTTGATTTACAATAATCGTGCCACAGAGGACCAAAAAATAGTTAAAAAAGGGTGATAGGTACACAGTAAAAAAGTCAACCCCGTGAACGATTTTTAGGATAAAGATTTTGGAGTTATAGTTTACAGTAGAAAAACATTTGTTTTACTCTATTCTTATAACAAAAATAATTCTTCACTACTAAAATCTATCTTCTCTCTATATTCTGAATTAACTCTATATAGATTGAAATATTCAATCTAATGGTATTTTACTTTAAAAGTATAACAAAATTCACTCTAATTTTATTTTTTTTAGGAGAAGAAAAGTCAATATACACTTGAGTGTATTTGACAAAAGAAGCGTGTGCGCAATAATGACACTAACAAGAAATGGCGACAATCAGCTGTATTTGACTGCGACTAGTTATATCTGTTGAAACTTTGCAATTTCAAAAGTTACTAAAACTGATGGGAATTTCAAAATTCTATAATTCTTTCAATACCTTAATGTAGCTGTACAATCTAAAACGTAATGGATAACTAAGTAAAATTTATAGATCAAAATTATATTGAGTAGACCAATGCATCTGTACATAAATAATAGTACCTACATTAAGTTTAGATTTGTAAAATTTTGAAATTCCCGATAATTTTAGTAACTTTTCAAATTGAAAAATTTTAACAGATATAACTAGACACCTGTTAGTGCAAATATGTTCACGTCTTTTTACTGCGTGCGAATGGGAAACTTCGCAGTTTGTTTTAAAAATTTATGTAAGATAACTTACAACAATTTTACATTTTAAACATTTTATTAATACATGTATTTTTTTTTAATTTTAGTAATTAGTGTTACTTATGATGAGTAAGACGGGATCATTTGAAAATTTATAAGACATGTTCAACAGCAAACTATTTAATATTGATATCCAATGGAATTGTGCTTTTTTCAATAATTCAAATTAGCCAAGTAAAAGCAATAATTATAATTATATCTAATTCGCAAAACGAAAGCGTAATTACGCCATAATTCTAGTAATTTTGAGCTTTAGCGGAGTTCATGGAGTGCTGCAAAGGAATCTCCTAGAAATATCATTAGAGTTGGCATGGAGCACAAGCAGTAGTTCACTCTAGCAACAATTAACAACCATACCATGGACCAAGAAAAACAATTTCAAAGTAAAGGTTCCGGGGTGTCCTTTAACCAAAATAAAAGTGTCCCAATTTTTTTCAATACGTTCTTATGTTTTAATTGTATATAGATATAGTATACTTTTTATGTATGTTTGTATTACAATAAATAAATAAATGACTCATTATATTATTGACCTTGATTACACTATTTTCACTCTAAATTTTAATCTAAAGAGAACACAAATTATAGAAAAGTTTTATAACAATCCACTCTAAATAGGTAGTATTTTTCCCATGTAGAGTCAAAAGTCAATAGTAAAATATTACCCAGAAATGATTAAAGATATAATTGTTTTAGATATTAGATATTTCACTCTAAAGGTATTGGACCTAAACACTGTTTAGAGTTGTCTAGTGTTTCTTACACGAAATTTCTTACTGTGTAGAAAACTTTTTTCAGTTAGGTTTACTCAATTTTTGTTAATATTTTATAGGTGTAATGTTGAAATTGCCTAATTTATAACAATCGTGCTTCAGAACAGAGGATCCAAAAATAGTAAAAAAGGATGACAGGGCATGATGAATTACATAGTCTACCCAGTTTCGAACTTTCGTCAACAATCTTGATGAACTATAAAGACTGCCCTTTTTTGTACAAACGTTTGTAATATTTCAATACATAGAGATTAAGAAGTTATGAATGAAATCGATGCGAAAATGGACACGTAACTTCGTAAAAGTCTTCGTTGAAAAGGCATTCATATCTTTTCCATATCCAATAATTTTAAAATTCTTAACCCGAACATAGCATAAACTGTAACAGATAAAAAAAGATGGTCCCTCAAACAGTACATTCATCATGAGTTAGATTGAAAAAGAAGACGAAATAAATGTTAAAAAATCAATGCGGAAATACCTTAAAACCAACCATCAACAAAAACCTTAACGTTTGTTCAAAAGTAAAACATTTCAGATTCTATAGAAGCGTTAAATAGCATTCGCGATGGAAAACAATACTGTGACTAATAACCTGGAAAATAATTTTAATTTCACTCCGTTTTTTTTCCTTCACATATTACCCAACTCAACTATGAATGAGTAACAACGCGGAACTCCATCACAATATTTATGTATACGCTATATACGTATTCTTAATCCAAATATTTTTAAACCCACGGAAGTTTTTTTTCTAAAACGTAAACAATACACGAAATGTAATTGGAATTTCTAAATTTACCATTTTTAATCTTCTGTTTCCTACCTCAACTAAAAATTATTTACATGCATCAAGCAGAGTTAATTCTAATTTAAATTCGTATGTTTCATCTTTTAAGAATTTACATACATAACAACAAAATATGATAAACATCTTGTTAACCTGATATAACAGTCGATTAAGTGCTACTCTGTAGCAGAAGCAGCAGAGCAACCTGTTTAAGTTTGTTGTATACTTTATAATAATACTTTACTCACAACCACAGACATTATTATAAAATAATTCAGAGTTTACAGAACAATCTTCTTTTTTAAATGATAATAAATTCTATTGTAATTATGTAAAGTTCAGCAGAACAATAGAGTGAAAATTAGTTAAGTAATATTAATGCAGAAGCAGCATATAGTATTCACACATATGTGTGAATACTATTGCAAAAAGGAAGGATTTCGTTCGAAGAGAAAGTATAGATTTCAAAATGCTTTTAACATTGTTCTTATTATGGAGAGACTCTTATAGTTTGCTATTTTGTGTAAGCTTTTTTCTTTCATTATCAGTGTTTGGAGTTTTCAATGATGAATAAGAGCAGGGGCCATGCTAATCTTCTCTGTATCGTTCCAATTTTAGTATACGTACCGCCAAAGCGAGTACAATTCTTAAAATGCCAAATATGCTCAATACAATTCTTAATATGCCAAAATCTTCTTTTTTAAACGCGTATACTTATAATTAAACTGTAAAACACTTTCATACTTGAAACCGTACAGTGATAAATTTCAAAAATTTAAATTTGAGTCATCGAGCTATCTATTTTGGAACTTTAAATATCTCAAATTGTGTATTTGGAAAATTAAGTAGTCAATATAAATGCCTGAAATTCTGTGACTATGAGCATTAAAATTGTAAACAATCCGAAACTCTCAGAACCTGAGTTGTTGTGAATCCAGGCTATAGATATAAAAAATAAAAATTCTCCAAAAATTTAAAATATTACAACTTCTATGCAGGCGGTGGCATAATTAAACTAAGCAAATTTCTTGAGCGAGTTTTCTATTTTGACAATGGTTGCTATCTATGACAGTTGGATTTGTTCAAGCTTTTGGATATAGAAGCTTGAAAGTAAGAATTTGTAACCGCGCCTTTTGGTGATGCCAAAATTGTAAATGATGAGGTCTTGTAAGAATAATCTTGCCCACTTCTAACCATTATTGTGTTTAAAAGCAAGATGCAACTTTCTGGGGCTGCATTCAGAACATCCTTTTGGATAAACACATATATGAAGACATCAACAGTTTTAATAAATTTTTTTCTATGTTAATAGGCTTTCGAGTAATTTCGTAATTTAATATAATCGCAGCTGGGTCTTGACCTTGTTTTAGAAAATCAAACAAACAGATGATGACAGTCGTTGTTTAAAAATAATAAACAACCAAAGCAGATTAGTCGGGTGACTAATTCTACGAAAATTGTAATCCGAACTGTTTTTCCGTAATCAAAATTTGTACGTTGTACGTTAAAACACGATGATTCATAACAAACCAACTGTAAAAATAAAACAATAATTGATCTACATTTTATATTTATTAATTTCTGGAATATTTTCAAAATTTCTTGACGTATTTGTTTTTTTATTAACAAATACTATCTTATGCAAAAAAATTGATTAAGGCACCTAATTACCATAAAATTAAAGATTTTTAAATGTAGCCAAAACAAGGTGTCAACAAAATCCATTAATCTAATTACCTAATTTAAATTAGATAAATCTTCTCTTTAAAAGATATTCTCTTATAAAAGCATTAAAAACTGTTATTAAATAAACAGCAAGTTGCGAATTGCGTTATTGACAAATTATTATTTCAAAGTTCAGCAAACTACAAACTCAGTATTATCTCAAGAGTGTTATTACAAAGCTGTGATCAAGCCTTGACCCAAATATTCTTAAATTGCAAGGTTGTAAGCAAAACGTGCTTATTTCTATGTCAACAAACGTCCAGATCAGCATTTTGCGCGGATGTGGGGCAATTTTTATTACAAACTTTACAGGGTTGTCACGTTTCTTAATTGAGTAAAATGAATTTTTAATTGTAAATAGAATTCAATTTTACGCGGAAACGACATACGGTACGATAAAATGGCATTAAGGTTTGTTGTTGTGATAGATGAGATGCATCTGCTTACAAAGCGCCATAATTAAAGTACTATTATTAACGCGGCAAAATGATGTTAAAGTTTCCAACTTTATTATTTTTTTCTGAAAAAGTAGTACGTTCTAGAACAAAGTTGTATCAGACTTTTTTGTTACTTTTGATGTCTTCTATCATCCCTTAAAATTAATGCGTTCTAACGCCGGACACGCTGTATAGTTGGAGAGAAAACGTTATGAGAATAGGAAACATGTATAAAGCTTGATTTGGGTTTTCTTTAAAGATTAGAACAGTTAGGAAGATATCACGTCTACGATTAATCAAATGGTCATTACTAATCAATAATTTTCATAAAAATTAATAATTGCATTTGATTATGTTAATTGTTGACTTAATTAGGTGAGATTACATTCTAATGACTTTAAAGAGGTAATCTGAATAAAATCATCTTACATTATGGGATAATTTATTGTTTGATTCAGATCTGTATACATATTTGATTTGGATGTTATTTATTAACGTTCATGTGCAATAATAAACTTTCATTACTTAACATATGTATATATTTATATATATATATCGTTGTAACATCGATTTCTTTTAATTCCCTTATTCATTATGCATTTGTTTATTTTGTATGTTGAACCGATTTAATAGACCTTCCGTTAATTACATGCATAATGCATAAACTGCACTTTTATTCAGTTAATGTCAAAATAAACTTCAAATTACTTTTAATTAAAAAGATATATTCATATAAATTGAAAAAAATTGTAGTTAATCAGTTTCAAATTAAAAATCTAATGGTATGTGTGTTGCCTATACGTGCATCAAATCTTTAAAAGTATATTTCTATTCATTATTCTTTCATTATTTTTGGCAACACTTCCATTCTTTCTTTTTAATCATTTTATTAACTCTATTATGTATACAAAACAAACACATATATCTCAGTTTTATTTTTGGACATCCAAAAACCAAAACTGATTTAAAATTAGTGAAATTGCAGTCGCTTTAGGTGAAACTTTGAATAAAATAGTTTTAAGAAAAACTGTTTTACTGTACTTTAATGTTTCCATATATTATGTAGAATACTCTACACGTGTTTCGGGTTGTTAGAGGTTTTTCATAGAGCTGCTCGAAGTTGAAGTTCAAAACCAAAACACGTGTAGATCATTCTACATAATACCGGGTGAGTTTTTTAAGACAGCGAAATGCATATCTCGAAAAATACACATCGTACGAAAAAAATGTTCCAAATAATCCCTCGATATTTACGAAGGGAGCATTGACTTGTGCAACAAATAGACCGTCCCACCGACCTGTCGGTGGGGCGTGGGACAAGTTTGGTATCTTAAATGGAAACCCCCATTCTTTATTGTATAGATTCAGATTCTGCGGCAGAAACCAAGTAAGTTTGCCCAAAACATTTTCTCGATTCGTGAATGTGATTCTACAATAAGAAATGGGGGTACCCATTTAAGATTCTAAAGTTGCACCCCGCCCCGCCCCTCGGGGGGCTTAGACACAGCAAAATCACATTCTTTCTTTGTATAGGATAAAATAGTCATTTTGTAACAAATATGGTATTTTACAGAGCGAGTTGACATGCGAGTTAGGGAAAGCCATACATATTCCTGACGGCTTGCGTAGGATATTTTTCTGCAACTGTTTTAATAAAAAACACAAATGAAAAACTTCAAACAAATATCGAGTTAAAGTACTCGAAGCTTGGTGTTTCAAGGTGACCACTTTCAATTGAGGCAGGGAACTAAGTCATTACCGGACTAGTCAAGTAAAGTTTTTATCGAACTAGTCGTGTCTTGTCTTCTGAGAGTCATGAAAGTGATCACTTTCTTGACACATACTTTTAAAGATCTAATCGAAAATCCCTAATTTCAAAAAAATATTTTGAGACGATCTAATCTCCAATTCCTAGTCCCATAAAATATTTCGAGAAATCTAATCCTTAATCCGTAATCCTAAAACATATTTTTATGAATTCAATTCCTAATTCCAAAAACTTAAAATCCTGTATTTATAATTCCAAAAATTCTTGAAAATCTTAATACTGAAACTAATCTTAAAAACATATAAAAAAAATCTAATCCTCAATCTCTAATCTCAATGGGATTACCAAACCCTGGTTACAAATAATGTATACTTGAAATATTACACCACGACAGTAGTTCTCTCATTGTATTTATGATGAATATCAAGTGAGATAGATTTCTTAATTTATTTGAGTCGGTGATTAACTACTAAAAGTGATGCTTTTAGCTTACCAATTTGATTATCGAATAAATAATAATTCATCATTAACTTAGCTTTATATGTCCTTTTTGTTCTGTAACCAAATTAGTAAAAAAGGCTAATTTATGGCAAAAACCTAGAAAATAATAGGACAAAATTTGGTAAATTTTTAAAATATTAAAATCTTTGTTTTGAAATTAACACTTTTGAAATAGTTTATCTATTTTTCCAATTAAAATTGAAAATAAGTTATTTAATTGTGTGTCATTGATAATAGAATCAGTATATACTTTTTACTAAATATCCATGTTTCTTTATTTATTATCAAACAGTTTACTCACCAAGTAAACTCACTCAAGTTCTTAAGAATACGTAACATCCAGTTTGCGCGGAAGTTATTGTTATTATGTAATTCATTTACGATTAATTTCAAATGAGTAATATCGACGGGTAATGAGATTCTCTAAAGGTTTGTGTTAATATAAATAAATCATTAATATTGCATAAAGTGTGGTGTAATAAACTATAATAGATATGTGTCACTTTTACAAACAATGTTAATCTGCTGTTATGTATTGTATATAAGTATATAGTCATTTTATTAGATCGTAAGGTGATGTAAAATTGAGTAATGTGATGATGTAAATATTAGTATTTAAGCTTAAGAAACAATAATTTTAAGATACTTGAATACGGCGACAGAGTAAAGTCGTGAAAAATAATATAGTAAAAATGTAAATAGTTTAGTCTTGCTTAGACAGTCAAGTTGGTTGGTTAGTTGATGATAAACGGCGAGTTGTTATAAATCTATAAAAGTGTTTATTTGGTTCTAAAGAACCGCCTGCAATATTTAATTTAAATTAATTACTGAAGTAAAACCAGAGAATAAATCTTCGTAAAAACCATAAATTGGTGTTTTATTTTAAATAAACAGTTAAAAAAAATTCTACGAATAAGGGAAATATTACCAGTTATGAATTAAAACAAAAGTGAGTTATCACGATTTATTTCTTTGTGGAAAATGCATGGATGGTGATATATGGGAAGTCCATATGACTAAATACAAATGCAATTAAACCGGAATTGGAAACCAGCATTGGAACAGTATAAAGTGACATACGCTGCCAATAGTTTGGGAAAGGATATGGTGAAGAAAGTTGTGACGACTACAGTAAATGGGAAGAACCAACTCTATATAAAAAGGTAGGAAAGTTATTTTCTTTTTGTAACTGAAACCTGCTAAAGAGAAGACAATTTTTGTGAAGGGTAATGAAGTGAATTAAACAATTTAGTAATAATTAAACTTAATTAGTGATTTCAATTTATTAGTCATTTCAATTACAATTTGTATTTTATTTTTAACCACGAGAATCCACATCGCCCTGAGATGAGTGTTTTATTATAATTTATTTCAGCTATTTTAAGTTACTTAATTGGCGCCCAACTTATTTACGTAATCTTGAGTTAGTTAAAAACTCGCGAAACATTTTTTTATAACTATTGCATTATTTAAATCTTATTAAAAAGTATTTTAAAATCATATAAGAATTTATACAAGAGGGAAGTTGAAAAGTATTTCCAAAGTTCACTGACATTTTAAATATCAAATTAATTATAAAATACATCTACGATCTAACGGCAATTATTAGCAATTTTAAAGTATATGATGAAATTGAATAATATTAATTTTTTATTTTTAATTAGCCAATATCTCCGCATATATTTATTTTGCTAGCCAACGTGGGGAAAAAGTATAATTTTTCTTTTTGTGCGATTTCATCGCAATATGTAAACTATATTTTCAATTTTCTCGAATAGTCTCGAAACAAGAGGTGCTACAATGCTAAACGAAACTTGACAGTACTATTACAAACAGTAGAATTGTCCTAGTAAAAACAACAATGGATACGGGTAGAAAAATAAGATTTTTCGTTGCAGCGCACCCCGGTTGGGAATACCCAGAAATTATTTTCAAAATTTTAAATTGATTGAAATTATATTGGTATTTATTTAGGAATACGTTTGCTATAAACAACCTTATCCATGGCAAATAACTTTTGGTTAAAGTTAATTGGAATTGATGAAATTCGGTCTTAATGAGTTAAATGCGTTTGAATATATATCGACTATCTCGTCAATATATATCGTCAAATGTTGAACATTTTTCTTGTTACAAAAGATTTTGTTTACAAGATCGGGCTCGTCCGACATTGTATGGAAACATTAAAATACTTAACCGTTTTTTAAAACTGATTTAAAATGCGTACCTTCTTAATAAAAAGTGATCTACTTGTTCTAATTATTATTGCTTCCAATGGCGTTGCAACAATTAAATATTTTATAATTTTATAAAAACATTTTGATTGATAGAAAAATATATAAATAAACTATTTGTTCCCTTATTATAAAAAAACTAAATGTCCCCGTTCACGCTTGTTATCTAACCTTAACAAGTATTGCGTGACCATAATATCAGCACTTATTTGCACTTCCGATAATAATTTTAATTTTCCTTATTAAATTAATAAAACATAATGAGGTAACATATTATAATTAAAAACGGGCAATAAAATGCTAAAAAATTAAAAATTATTTTCTTTAATTGAGATATACTTGAATAAATAAATCTTATATAGAGAAATATAAACCACACGCAATCACGTTTTCCCTTTGGATTACTACTAATTTTATAACCACTTTATTTAATGATATAAATAACAATTTTTAGTTTAATTACGCTTAATCCTAATTACATAAATTGCAAAATTAATTAATAAGTAAATCTCGAAAGGAAATGCTTATATAATTAATTTTAATAAAGATAATGTGCTTTCCAAACTTTTCTCCCCCTTCTTCCTTCTTAATCACATAATCACGTGTTTTCTAAATTTGTTTTATCGAATGAACCCTCTAATAAAGGATAAGAAACCCGAAAAGCAATAACATGAAACCGATAATGATCGTATTTATTTATCTTTATAATAAACCCCATCGGAATTCTTTGAAAAAGAAAAATCTAAATACTAAATTGAAACAACCAAGTTTTATTGCTTTGTGCATGAACTCGTACTACATTTACATAATAAAAGTAATGCTAATGCCATAAAAAGTAATAATTTATTAATAAATTCCTTTGGAGGTCGTACGAAGTAAACAGGCGCCTTTAACTATACATTACTATTATTATCTAGTTAAACTATTTTATATTTATTATTTAGCATTTTCTCACATTTAAAATGCAGAAGAGAAAGGAACAATCTTTTTTCATTACCTTTTTATTATTTATCTTATCGATTGGTTCATGTTTTAAAAAATCATTATTATTTAAACGATTACGTTGTTTTACAATTGCATTTGTATGTGTACCCAACTGATTTATTGCAATCTACATACGTAATAAGACACATAACTAAATAACTTAAATAATAAAAAAATCCAGTTCTGCGGGTATGTGAAATAAAATTTTAATTATTGCAAGCGTTTCAAGACTCTTTGGAATGTTATACAATTTTAAGCTATATTAAAAGCTTCTAAATACATACAAGGTATTTAAGATTACTTAACGTTGTATTATAAAAAAAACAAAACCATAATTATTATACTTTCTGTTTTAATTATTCTCATAACTTCTTCAATAATGCAAATCATTTTTAATAGTAATACTAATAAGATTACTTATCAGCAAAAATGTATCAATTTTATTATCGGACGCATTAATCGAAAGGTGAACATTCTTCGGTAGGCATTGCAAATATCTTGCAACAGCTGTACATACGATACACATTTTCGGAGTTTCTCCCCTAGTCCCATTAAATTAGGGTAAATATGTCGAAAAATTCGCTCCATTTATTTCGAGAACCCCAGGATTTCTCATGAAAACTATTATATGCACACACACTCTAAAGCTAAGCTGGCGCTGCCACCATTTGTAGGATTAAATTTTAGGAAGGACCAAACCAGGACGGAAAAGTTTGGGTGTATATTTATTAGTGTCATTTTAAAAACACTCAGTATAATTAAATTAAAGTTTACAATCCAAAAGCTTTTATGTTAATTAATTCGGAAACAAAACGTAACTAGAATATTAGTTTATTACACGAGATAGGAAAATTAATGACTAGTGTCTCAAAGCACTTCAATTTTAGGGGGTATTGAAGAAATTAATATTATCGAGCTTGTCTTGCTTTGGGGAAAATATATACAATATATAAGTCGATATTAAGATTTTCATAACATAACAGTTTCTAAATATAACCTCGAACATATAGGCAACAATTTACATGTCAAGTATCTACTACTTATGCACTCAGTTTTATTCTCCTCATATTTCGTACTAAATGTTTAGAATGTCGGAAAAGATTGTTTGAACTAAAAGTAAACCAAAATATAACTTGGTAATAATAAATATTATTCCGACACTCAAATTCTCTTATTCTTCTCTACCTCATCATCTTATCATTCTTTATCTTATGCAAATTTCAATGGCTCATATAATTAATTTCTTTAGTTTCTTTTATTTTCTGATTGCCCACAGATGAACAACTTCGATCCAAACGACGCAGCATAATCTACATTTGTTAAGAGATCGTGGTTGTAGCTTGTAGCTCTCGCAGTAAACCAAGTCAGAAAAAGATAATTGACTATGGTCTTAAGGCAGAGCTGATACATTGATAAGTTTCGCAATTAGAAGCATTTGATATTATAGATGAACATTTAGAGTTATTACGGGAAAGTAGCTAATATGGTTAACCTAAGCTTGCCATAAATGAATTAGATATGATAGTTCATACAGTTATTTGCGTTGCTGTTCTTTAAGCTGGATGGTTTAGAACACTTATGATATCAATAAATGATGCCAGTCTGCTGTGCGATAGTTAGTTTAGACTTCCTTCCAACAATACTCTTTAGTGCTATAGTAACTGATAGAGCATGGTGCAAGAGGACAGTATTTTCGGTAGCAACAATTTCTGCCTCAAGTTAGATTAGGCGTTTCGTTAAATTGGAGATTAGGTTAAGTTAGGCTCAAATTGAGTTTAGATATTGAGATGGAAGTTTTTGTGGAAGAAAGAAATGTTGAAGCTGTAGGTGTAACAGATAAAGAATAAAAAGAGAAAGTCATAAAAAGGAGAGAATCAAGGTGGCCGAGGTTATGATAGGTAAGATTAGCCTAGTACAGAGCAATATTTTCCAATCTTAGCTACAAAAAAAAACTCCATTTTCAGCTACATCTAATGTAGGACTCTACACTTTTCAGGGTTTGATATATCACTGATAGTACTATGTGCTGAGTTAGTAGAGACACACAATGAAAATGCAAAACAAGCCTATAAAGTTATAGGGTGCCTCAGCAGTAATATTTTCGCTTTCGGTATCTTTACCAGAAAAGATCCCGCTTAAACTTTATGGGAAATGACTCTCGTCCAAAATTCTTGAAACTTTGGTAAATCATAGTCCATAATGCGTAGATCAAAAGTGTCACCGGGCCACAGAGTCCAAAACATTGTAGTTTACAGTTGCAATTATAGCTGTTTGAAATTGACAAGTGTTGCATTATTTTTATTCAACTTTAAATGGCTGTAATTCACGTGTTAGTTGCAAAGTAGAAGTCAGAATACAAGAAACAGTTCGATGGTGTTCATCATTTCTTTCTGGTTTTAGGGTAACTAACATACGAAGCGCTGTCGCCAAGCAAAGAGCTACATTTTCATTTATCATTTTATCTATGTCACTCTAGTCTCGTCCATGGTCTTCAAGCCAAAGACTTTTTATTGCAGCAATCCATTCCTCCCTATCGGAAGCCTCCCTCTTCATTTCCACCGCCGATGGTCCATGCTTCGCAGTCATATAAGACCACACTCTTATTATTATTCTGCGATTTATTTAACTAGTACTTCTTCCATCGTTTGGATTATACTTCCTAAGTAAGGGACTTCGTTGTCTGATCTCAAAGTTTCCTTGTCTATAGTAATATTGTCTAATATTTCTTCGTTCTTCGAGCATAGCATCACTTTTGTTTTATTTTTGTGTATTTTTACATTGTATTGATTGTGGAAAACCGTATTCATATTATTCAATACTCGTGTCTTCTTTTGTGTCAGCTACTTAGTAATGCTTTGTCATCTGCGTATGTAATTGTGTTTATTTTCTCTCCATGCATTGAAATTCTTGTTGTTCTTAGTTATCTAAAATCATTTACTGCCTTTTGGATGTATTATAAAAATGTAGTGGTGAGAAGTCACAGCCTTGCTTGAGGCATTCTCTAATTTATGCTTCTTGTTTCCCATTGCATTTTATAATAGCTGTTTGATTTTTATATAAATTTTTCATGTACTCGTATTTCTTGTAGAATCTCAAACATCTTTTGTCAATTCACCCCATCAAAAGCTTTTTCCTTGTCAATGAATGCTATGAACAGCCGTTTGCTTTTCCCAATCGCCTTTTCTATTATCATTCAGAGTGCAAAATAGCTTCTCTGGTAAGCACAAGAGAGACGTAAGACAGGCGTGTTACAAGTAAATCCGAATTGGTCTTCCATTATCCGTTCAATTCTTCGGTATATATTTTTATGAGAATTTTTCATGCGTGTGATATAAGGCTCATTGTTCACATTTGCATGCTGTAGTCGTTGTTGGTATTGGCACTAGTTGATTTTGTGAAATTTATTGGGATCTGTCCTGTATGAGATGAACAATTTTGTCTAAAGTGTCTAGGTTCAGACATTTGATTGTTTCGCTGGGGTTGCCATCTACACCTGGAGCTTTCTTGCTTCTTAGTTCTGTAGGGCTTTTTTGAATTCTGATCTTAGGACAGGTCTTTCTCCTTCTTCATTTTAGTTTACTAGATAAGAGTTTACTACTAAGATCTGTTAGTGTCGTTTCTTCGTCTGCTTTGTATAGTTCCTGCAGTTACTGTTTTCATTACTTTGCTTTCTAGTACAATTTCTCCATTTTAGTCTTGTATTCCGTGGCACTTAGGTCTTCTTAAGTTGAACATGTTTTTAATATCCTTCTATGCTTTGTTCATCTTTTCTTGGTTCTTATAATAATTTTATTTCGCACTTCTAGTTTCTCCTATATCTTGATATTTCTGTTTCCTTCGTTCTGTGTTTATGTCTTTATATTTTCTACGTTCTTCATTCAGGTCTATAATGGCCAAATATGGTTTCCTGTTAAAGCTTTTCTTTTTCCCTATGACTTCTTCCATGCCCTTTATTATTCCTATCTCTATTATTATTCTCCATATTTCTTCAATGTTATTGTTAGACTGTACTCCATTTATCTTTTGTTTTATCTTATATTTCCTATATATTTATCCTATATTTCATCATAACGAGGTTATGAACACTATCTATATCTGGCCAGGCATAGCGTCTGGGCAATACCAAAGGTAATATCCGTCACATGTTGAGTCGAAGCCTGACTCGAGGACGATGTTGTACCCAAGAGTATTGCGTTTGACTGTTCGATTTCGATGACAGCAATCCAACAAGCACAATGACAACTTCTCGTGGATCTTGCATTCTTCATAAACGGACCATCGTCGTCCCCAGTGAGCTACCGTGAGCTCCAGTATCCAACCATCACATCCCGGGCATCCTAATAGCAACTAATGTGGATTGCAGAATAGACCGACAGTTGGATTACCGGAGGGCCTGCTGAACTTCTGTGCACCTTGAATATCGTGTATTGCAGACTTTGGTTCTGGAAACAGCTGTTTGACTAAGGTAGCCTACAGCATTCAGTGCTCTGCTTCGCAAAGCTTACGAACGTAAATGCTTAACTGAATAACTAGAATCTCAAGTCACGAGTATCAATCATTTCAGTACCAATTAATAATAATAATTAATAAACGAATTTCCCCAAATCTAGAACTAAACCAATTAAAAAAAAAAAGTTTTTATGCAAGAAAATCCGATTATGTAATTGGTTCAGCCTGATGCGAACCCAAACAGTAAATAATATGTAATTATTTTAAACATAAGCTCTGGGCGTTTATTGTAAGGACGTGCATTGCAATACAATAAAAATTTGGCACATAGTTCAAAGAAGGAAAAATGCAAATTTTGGCAAGAGAATCGAATGTACGTACTCATTGTTTACTCGGTGGATGTTTTAATGTTTTGGTAACAATAAAACATGTTGAACTGATGAAAGCCGCTATAATTTGCATATTTATTAGAGATGACACTTGTATGCTTTTGTAGACCTATTTTATCATCCACATAGCAAGTTGCTTATGATTAATGCAGACATAATGAGTAGACTGTTGAATTAATTAGAAAACTTTTTTACCATAGTTCTAAAGTAAGTCATGTAAAGATATAAAATCTTAAAAATACTTTTCATTTGAGATTCTTAAAAATTAATTTTAAACCAAATTGTTTTTTCTGGTAAATCTTCCTGTAATTACTTTAATAAGCAATTTAGGGGAAGATTAACCTCTTTTTCTCTCTCATGGAGAGAGGTAAACTACATACTATAATAGTATGCAGTAAAGCAACCACCAATGAAATTGCTTATCGATCCGGAAAATATGAAATTACTTTTTCGATCCTTTATTTTTAATGCATATGGGGCGAGTAGTATGAATTTATTGTTAGGTAGTGACAGATAATTTATCTTCTGCCATTGTTACGTTGGTGGTTAAGAAGATTTTGGAGGGTTGGAAATTTAACACATTTTGATAAAAGGTTACTAATGCATTTGAATTTTAATTAAATCGTTAGATATATAAATTTAAAATCGTTTAATAATAATTCTGTAAAGCTTCACTTAGCACGTCATATAAATTACAAAACAGAATCCAGGAAGCAGGAAAACGTCAAGAGATAAATTTTTGAAATACCTACCGTCACTTTTATTATTAAAATTGTATTAAAATGTATATAAATATCCATTTAATATGAAAATATATGCAAATATAAAACAACTAACCTCAACTAAGGTAATGATGATTATGAAGAGTGGTGGGGGGCAGCAGGTGTAGTGATCTGCATAGTACTTCCGGTCTCTTTCATCCGTTAGAAATTCCTCGGCTATTATCCGAACCATTCTGGAACGAACGAACACATTTCATTTTTAATAATTTCCTCATACATACACAGCTACAGATAGATAATAATAATATAATATATACAAACACACTATACTATCATAAAACTGGTTATTAAAACGATATATAAATGGTGAACCGACACTTTTCAAATACCTTAAATATTTTCAATTTAATGTGTTTCTTAACGCATATTTTCTCTCTATTCTAATAATAATATAACAAGCGAGTTTGTAAAATATTCAAGAATATTAATAGATAATAAATATACGTATACGTATAGTGTAACGCACCACAGGCAATTTAGTTAAACATACAACAACCGGGTATTTTTTTATTGCCTCGATTTTCTCTTCTTTTTGGCTGAACGAGTGCTGCTGTTATTATTTGCAAGAAATGCTTTATAAATACAGTATATACATGTAAACGAGGAATATAAATAATAGCCAGAGAATAATCTAAAGACGCCAGACTTTTCAGACTTCCATTATTATTAGGAAAAAACAACGTCGTGCATATTTTACAATAAAAAGGAGACAAGACTGACTCTAGGGGGATGATAAATTGAAATAAACGTAAGCAGTAATGGTCCAACGCTGGCTCGTAAAATTTGGGGAGAGAGGATATTAAAAGGGACGATAAAAATAAAAAGACGCGATGAAACAACGATATAATTTCTCAATGGCCTCTCGTTTTTAGACGTACTGCATTAATTAATTAGTTATTAAACTTTTTTTTATGATCTTGCTATTTCTATACCAAGACGTAGACTTTAATTTCTAACTTTTTAACTCAAAAGTAACAGCAGTAAATCGATCCGATTCAATTTTCAAGCACCACCAAACGAAAGATTTGGAGTATAAAAAATGGAACCCCAGAAGTTATTACTCCGCACAAGAGGATTCTAAGCATTTCAAAAATGCTTACTATTAGGCTCATTTTTTATATGGACGCTCAAGGGTATCGAAAAAGCTTCCTATTCTTAATACACATTCTTAACGTACATGTCAGAATGTTATTCATCGATAGGCTTGCCTTTCTAGCAGAATAATTCAAAACACTTCTAAATTGCCGAAATATTTACTAGCTTAACACCTCTGGCATAGGTGGTCAAAGTTGACATTAAAATATGAAAAACCAAATATCGACGTCTGCGCATGTATTTTTAGCCTTCCGATAAAAAGCTAACGGATATGTATGAATAGCTGAATATGCTTCTGTGAAAACTTTCCATTTGTTTTCGTCTTAAAAAATGGTAAGCGGCTAATATCAGCAAAAGCAATAGGTTTTAATTTATTCTGTACTTAAGTAAGTATAAATTAATTCTTTAGTATGACTCAAGAAACCGTACAGCACAACTATTAGTATTACACACATTTGACGACATTGAACGAGTAGATTTCCTGCGTATACATAGAGAGAGATTATCAGCGTTACGAACAATTCTTGATGTTGCTCTAGGTTCCAGTCGCCCATGCTCCGAGTAGTTAACTACAGTACACATCAACTGTGTTTATAAAATTATTATTTTATTTAGGTACCACTCAATCAAAATAATGCTGTTTTTTCTACTTTTTAAAATAAATCAATATAGTTTTCTCTAATAAATTTAAATCTAATTGAAATAAATTAAAATAAACTAAGCAGATAAAAATTGGAATTTATTAAACAAAACACGTATTAAATATGTTAAAAAATTTATATTAAATTCCCGTTAAACTCTTCTTACAATTAAATTCAAAATAGTGTTCATGTTTTTTTTTTACTTTTAAAAATAAATCAAAATAGTTTTCCCGAATAAATTTAAACCTAATTCAAAAAACTAGAATAAACAAAGTAAATAAAGACTTAAATTTATTGAACAAATCACGTATTAAATATTAAAAACATTGTTAAAAATTTTAAATTAAATTCTTTTAAATTCTTCTTAAAATTAAATTAAATTGTCAAAATTAGTAAGACCTTTAAAAACGTTTCTAGAATTCAATGCATGATTGTGAGTTTTGATTTACTTTGCTTATTTTAATTTAATTATTAAAAATTATTGTGATTAAGTGGTACGTATAAATAAAATAATTTCATAATTTTTCGTTTTTCACAATCACTCGAGAATATATCATGGAAACTTTCAACAATCCAAAGCAAGAACCCTTTTTTAACAGAAAATAATCAAAATCTACATGTTGAGGATGAAATAAATATTATAAAAATAAATTCGCGTAGAAAAACTCTGACTAAGGATCCAACGCAGATCTTTTGGCTAAACACGCGCCAATGCTCTAACCTGTGAGCTATCAGGGGCAACCCACAGGACGATGGCAATTTTTCTATACGAGTTAATTGCAGTTATACAAGGCACACTGGATATATTTACTTTATCAGGTTGATGGACTGGCATTTCGTCAGCTTTTTTCTTTAAATTTGCATTTATAACATGCTTTAATGTAAAAAATACTAATATTTACTTAAATTAAAATTAATTTCCTTATACTTAGTCTTGATTATTGTTTCCAGCCTTACTTTGTGGAACTCCATAATCATGAAATAAATAAAGATTAGTAAAAAGTTTCACAGTATTTATTAAAATATAACCATTATTTTGAGGAGTCATTGTGTGATTTTGTTCTAAAAGGTATTTGGCATAATTATTCCTTATAGGATTATTTAAAAATCTAGATATCGTTTAGGTGTTGCTGTCGAAATTCCGTTTCACGCATCAACCCGATAAAGTAATAGTTATTTATGTACCAAGGGCGTTAAGATGATGATGCCAGGAGGACGACGATGTTCCAACCCGATGGCCTGAAAGGCCCAAGAGATGGCTGTCGCCCAATGGATAGTATCTTCTAGGAACGTTCGTGGTGCATACAAGATTTTAAGACACATTACAAGACGAGAATATGTACAAGTAGAAAATTAGTTTTTAATTTATAATTATTATTATTGAAGTTGCCAAGGACGTTGTTTATATTTATAAAACTAAGAACTTTTATGTTTGTGGAATGGTAACAACTTTTACTAAATTTGCAAAAATCAAACAGACATGAAATTTTAAATCGAAACCTTTTTGTTGTTGGTTGTTACCAACATGAAAATAAAAAAGTCCTAATAGCACATCTAAATCATCTAAAGTAGTCAGTCATCAGTCATCTAAAGAAAAATTATCAATTTTATTTAAGAAATATCTGTAGAAGTCGGCACAAAAGAATTCGTGGATCACGCGCCGTTATTTATTACTCGTTATTTGTTGTATCGCAACACACTCGTACGCAAACATATACTTTTTGCCCTAATGATCCAAATTACTATTGAACGTAACGCCGGCTCCGATTGCAAATTAAATGATGAACGGGCGTTATAAATTATAACGCCTGCTTATCATGCTCTAGTTGCTACGGAGTTGTTTATATAGTTCGTATCACAGGTATAAACAACAAATAATATGCAAGTAAAACCTAATATATACAGGGTGGGATTTAAAGTATGGAATATTAAAGAAAAAGCGAACTCAACCGGTTTTTTTAAAAACGCTGAAACACGACGATTTTGTTTTTTAAAATACACATTAATATGTGCGATTCACCTTCCGACGTGCATTTGTTTCTTAGTTATGACGTCATCACAAAAAAATTTAAATGACAATAGAGATTTTTAATAGTGGAATCCGATAGTGATTTTTCTTCCCTTTATGATCATGCAAATAAATCATAAGATAATATTGGTACCATAATTTCAATAACATTAAATGTTCAGATCGATTTTTCTCAGAATTTTTGTTATGCAGCCTTATGATTTATTTGCATGATCATAAAGGGAAGATAAATTACTATTGGATTCTACTATTAAAAATCTATATTGTCATTTAAATTTTTTTGTGATGACGTCATAACTTAGAAACAAATGAAAGTCGGAAGGTGAATCGCACATATTAATGTGTATTTTTAAAAAACAAAACCGACGTGTTTCAGCGTTTTTAAAAACCGGTTGAGTTCGCTTTTTTTTTTTAATATTCCATACTTTAATCCCACCCTGTATAATGCACTTTGTATGATTTGGTGGATAGTTGACCCTGATATCTCACTTAATTATAGCAATGGCGCAAAATTCAAATTCTGAAAACAATTCATTTCAGAACTCAGGTTCAATAAAAATCAACCAAAATTCTAGAAAGAAGTAGGTTAGTTCGACTATCTTTGATCATGTTCAATCTGTACTAAAGAAATTAATCTAAAGTATGCATGAGTTGCTAAGAATTGCAGTAGTTAAAAGTCTTCTGTATCTACAAATTGGCTACAGAAAGAAATTAGTAAAACAGTTAAAACTAAGAAAAAAGAAATAATAAAAGAAATAAAAGAAAAAAGAAAAAAAGGAAAACCAAATAAGCAAATTACAAGGGAAGGGCGTTCACAATGCAAAAGACTTAAAGAGCTTTCAAAATAAGTGAAGCTTCGGCTATCCATCATATGAAAGTAAGATTGAGAGTAAGAAAACAACAATACAAACAAACTTCCCTGAGTTAGGAATAATATAACTAAAATATAAATGATTACTTACATTCTCATCCTACCTACCTATTCCAAAACTCTTCCCTCACAGTTCTATAACTTTAGATCGCCAGATTCACTGACTAAGAGCAATCTGTATGTCTGTGTTATACTTTGAATTACGAAAAAAGAACAACACTTTCTGACTTTTACTATATAAAAAAAAAGATCGTAGCTTATTCTGAGCATTAGTTTTCCATTTTCCAAGTTTACTTTAAACAATTTATAGACCGAATCGTCCAAAACAAAACTATATAATTCCCTCTCTAGAAACAAAGTACAAAACTTTCCTTTTTTTATCTAAACCATAAACATCCTTAATAAATGTCCTCCGAAACAATACCCCTAGGGTTTAATATAGCACAAGAACAAAACAAAAAGAAGAGATTTTGCGCTATTCGATCCCTTATTTTACTTTGTAGAGTTAGAAACTAAAACGAAATTAGTTTCTTCAGCATCCTTTATAAAGAACAAGTACTACAAAAGTTGGCGTCGAGACGTTAAAGCGGCGTCTGCTCTATTTCTAGCTGATGTCAACCGTAAGTCGCATCCATTTTTTATTTGTTCGTTTTTCATTGTTTTTACAATTTCCGTTCGTCAGGTTTTGTGTATAATTCTTAGAATTTTTCTTTCGAAACGTTTTTAAAATTATTTAAGTATAACAAAAAATAATAATAAAAAATTTAAATACCTTCGGAATAGAGGAGGTTCAACCAGAAGAAGGTGGAAGTCGTTTTCTGAGGAAACCTCTCGGTCCCTGTGATGGACCGCACATTTAAAGCTTCTAGATCGCTTCCCTGTCATCTGAAAGAAAAAAAAAACGCCATTAAAAATTGAATTAATGATTTTACACAATGTTTCGTATGAGGGAGTCAAAAATTCCAAAGTATCATAGATACATCAAAACACAATCTATCAACTTACGATTTTCTAGTTGGCATCTATATTTTCTTTGTGCAAAGCCAATGGTATCAAGATCACTTTGATACGAAGGTTTTTTTTTAAAAAAAAGGTACACCTTTTTGAAACTGTGTAGAACTTTTCTAATAATTCTTAGGTTTGAGCAACAACTATAATCAAATCAGTCTGATACTTTTTAATTCTTACGAATACAAAAATAAAAACTCTTTTAAAGAAATAATTATTGTATCGGCAACCAGCAAGCAATCATCTTTAAATGGAATCTCCTAATTTAGTTATTTAGCATAAGTCATTAACAAGCGAAAGCAAAAGTATTTAATTAACCCCCTGGCCTGGCTTCATTTACATCAGTTTAATTTAGTTAGTCGGGGCGTGTATCGTAATCTCTTCACATACCGATCTAATCGAGATGAGTTATGGGCCATGGACCCTTAACTAGGGCCTTCGGTACCCTTTTTTTTACTACTGGGGGGGTTGGCGCAGAGCTCGACCTCTCACGGTGTCGACATGTAGGTATCATTTGCCACACGCACCCGCTCCTGTCAAAATTCTGTCTTCATTGGTATGCACACATGAATAAATTATCTCGCGAGATTAACTCTGAGGTGTTAGTATTGGAATGCATGCATACATACATACTTGTTTTTGCTTTTGTTTTTTAAATCATTTTTACAATTCTCATCAGATCAAAAGTTTGTTTATAGAATCTCATAACTCATAAGACAAATTAATTGTTTTAATTTGTTACAATAATTAAATCTTTGTTAAATATAATAACACTTTGTTGTCCTAACTTCTTGAGTTATACAGCATTGAAACTACAATACCATTCCCTAACTTGTGCTACATTGTTTAAAAGGGAATAATCATCATAATCTTAATTGTAAGTAGTCTCTCCTTGTATAAGCTTTTCATTTGCCAATGTCGTTATAACAGAGAGATAGTTGGTTTTTGTTAGAATTTTCACAATTCTGTGGAACACCGGTTAAGAACCGCTGCATTAACAAATGAATACAACGATTACTGTCAGAGTCGAATCTTTGATAGTTAATGGCTGTTGCGCATTGACCATTTTACATATAAGATGGTGTTATCCTCAGTCATCTCCAAAAATGTTTGGTTAATAAAGCACATCTTAAAAAGTATAATCATAATAAAATACCCCTAGCGACAATGCCCCCAGGTGTCGAGGGATCTTAACCAAATTTTCTAGACTTGAATTACCATATAAAATCTTATTTTGTAAGATATGAATTTTTTTTACAAATTTGAAAAATTTTAAAAATTCGAAAAAATGTGTCGATCCTTATTGATGCCCCCCTCCATTTTTTGGGGGTGTCTCTATAATCAATCCAACAATGTGCGTCTTGATATATTAATTATTTAGGTGTCGCGACACCCCAAAAAATGGGGTGTTCTCCAATATAAGGGTCGAAGCATTTTTTTTCTAATTTTCAAATCTTTAGAATTTTCAATAAATTCTTCACAGCTCATAGAGAACAAGATTTTATATGATACTTTTTTTTCGTAAGATGCATCCTTACTCCAGAAAAAAAATCTAGAATATTTCTTGACATTTCGCCACTTGGGGACACTTATAAAATCCGCTATGGTTTTTCTTATTCTGTCCAGTCACCATCGCTAGATGGCAACTTTGTAACTTTAGAGCCATATCAGCTAAGCTAAAACTTATAACAGATGTGGACTCACAATCTAACGAGTTTCAGCCAAAGTGATTAGTACTAAAGATGTCAAAAACATGTAGCATTCATTTTTCGAATTTGTGGAAGCGTTAGCGCGTAATGGTTAGCCAACCGACACACTTTAGTCGATGTATATTCTATTACCTGTGGATTTTGATTTTTGATTCCTAGGGGTCTCGCTAGCTTTCCAAGGTGTTACTCGAAAAAACTCTTCTTGGTTGCAAATGATTACATTTCTTTGAAGTCATAGTTGCAAATCTTGTGGCTGTTACCTTTTATTAAGTTAATAGATAACTTTGGTTATTTTATGGAAAATTGTTAATTACTCCATTAACTAAGCATATAACTGAATATGCTAGTTTAAACCGCTAAAAAAAGTAACTTGAGTTTATTTTCAACAAATGTGTTAGCTGCAATTCAGGCGCAATTTCACGACACCATTTTGAAAAATCTAAAATTTCACTTCAAGCCGATCAAGATCTTCAGGTAATATTTCATCTTTTTAATTAATCTCGTTTCAACTGCTTAATCACCATAAAAGAATTGAGTTTTTATTGTTCGTTCTTCTCTCTTAGCCAATTCGAACGTGTTCTAAAACGGTCCATTTTTCAGGCTTTTTCATTTTTCAATTATTTCGTTATCTTTATTTTCCACCTCCTTGCTGTGGTTTTTGTTCATCTCCTGACGGTTGCTGTATTCGTTTATAATTGAACTGGGTTGCAGGTAAAAGAAGGTACCCACACACGAATAAGCAAGAACATACACACTAAGTAAGATGTAAGGTTAGGTAGAATTACTATAATTATTAGCAAGTAATTTATCAATCTAGAAGCTCTTTAAGGAACATATTTATTTATTTAAAACTATCTCGTCAACCCAGTAAGAAGAATTTCAATACACACGTTTTTTTAATTAAACGATTCTTTTGTAAAACACCTTGGGGGCTGTTATTAATAATTTTTCTAAAAAGATATGATTTTATGAGTTAACTATCAAATCGACGACAGAATTAATTCACATTACACAACTGGTATTTAACTAGGTTTATAAAAGATTCCGGTGATAACGATCAGCTGAGAGGTACACTGGATTCTAATAAATAGTACTAAATTAACCAATTATCTGTCATCCCCTGTTTACATAATAATAACGTGCACTTCAGTGTTGCCATAACTTTAGAATTAACTTGTGCCACCATTTAAGAAAGAATTCAGTTGTGATGACAGTTTTTAATATAGGTCTGGTGGATTTACCATTGTTTATTTATTGTACTATATCAATTTATTGTTGAGTATTGATATTGAACTTCTGATCTTGCACATTACAATAGTTTTTTTATAATTTATAATATTTGGGATTGGTTAATAAATATTGATTTTGTTTTGTCTTATTATAGTATTTTAGGATTCTTCCTGTGTTAACAACATATGTTTATGTGTGATGCACACGTGTGCATCATTCTATGGTCTTTGAGCACCAAGTACCTTTTGAATTTTTCTTATATATATATTCGACTTCAGACAGAAATATAAGCTCACACTTCTAGCAGTCGGTATCAGAAGATTGGAACTCGTGGCGCCCTGGAAGTAGCAATTCTATTGAACAACATTTCCACTGTGGCTAGTTGGAAGCGTTCATGGCTAGTTTGAAGCGCAAGTCAAAAAGGGTGCTTGACAATGTATTCAATTTGACAACGAATCAGAACAGTTATTACAAAGACAAACACAGATAAGAGTTCTAATAAGTCAGAATGCATTAACAAGTATTCACTTGGAGCGGAAGTGGCCACTTTGAGCGAAAGTCGCCATATTTTCAAATGTCAGGGAGTGTAGCTTGGCATACTAAGCACGTATCTTCTATCAGTTTGGTTTTAGCTGTTACAGTTCTAAAGTAAGGTTGTGTTAGCATCTAGTTAATACACAAAAACACACAACTTGCTATAGCGCGTGATCGGCATTCTTTAAAATGTTAATGTGCACAATCAACTAGTTTAGGGTTTTCTGTCAAGATAATGTTATTAAATGGGATTCTAGTTCTGAGTTCTATTACGTTAAGCTGATTTAAGATTTATGTATTTAAGTTATATACTTGCATTTATGGTTTTGTAGAGCTAACTAAATTCCATTTTAGTCCGAATAACCACATCTGAACACATCCATAGAATTTTATCTAGGGTTAGTTTGGTGTGTTGTATGTATGTCAACTTGTACCTTTTATTTCTACCAAGATATTATATTGGGAAGTTATCTGGCACGTATGAAGTCACACTGTTACCGCATCTGTAATCCTTGCAAGGATATTGAGCGTCTATTTAGACCTATTATCTAGTGGTTAAGTTGCTTCATTCATTTGACAAGTTATACGATATACATAACCACATTTTTGTTAATAGATTAGAAAATAACTAGGTGCAAGTTAATGTTTGTGGATTCAATCGCTAAAGGAAAGGCAAAAGAACAATTATAATATTTTTTCGTAACTTGTAGTGTAGAACTTAACACATACTATCTACGGTTATAATTACAGAGCGCATAAGCTACAAAATATTTCTAGAAACATAACCTTTCACGGTCGTTACATTAAAAACATTTAAGTTCAAAGTAACACGTTATACGAGCTGCGATTTAATCTAGTTTTAAGATATTATAACATTTAATTTCCGCACTGCCAAGTAAATGGAACATGCTACTGCCACGCTAGGCCAGTTTTTTAGTTTTTAACTAGTTTTACTACACCGGTTCTAGGTGTGAACTAATTTAAAAATTAATATCTAGCTTGTACTTATAATTCAATTTTCTTTTATTTCACTGAAAATATCATTTTACCGCAACTAAAGACGCCTATAGAAAATATTTTATTCTTTTGTTTTTACAAAAAGTTCTTCTTTTTCATCTGCATCGGCGAAGATCAACAGATTTTTTAAACGGAAGTTAAAATAACGGAGCAGCTTTTTATACAGATCGATCGGAAATGATCAAAAGAGTAAATCGTTCGGTTTTATATACAAGACTATAAAATAAAAGACTTAAATGACATTAATTTTGTCTACCACAGATCCATAAAATTTTTTAAAACACGGATAATAGAAGTTGCTGGTAACGATATTAAGGTCTATGAACTAACTATTGTCCAAATTAGCAGGGATTTACTTGGTGTTTGTTTAAAAAAACCACGCCGCCACATTTCGCGGCCTGGTTCGTTAGTCATGGAAAAACTACCTGGCGAAATATGTTAATTTGTCCAATTGCATGACTATGGTGCGTTCTTTATACATGTTGGATATATTATCGCATTGAATAAAGAAAAAGAAAAATTCGTTTTGCAATATTGAAGTTTGACATGGAGTTCATTAGAATTTCAGAATTGAGATTGAAAATAAAAGTTTAGTTAGGAAATAAAATGGAATGAAAAGACGCTAATAGTCAACGTAGCAATAGAAATTCAATTTCGTTACTTCTAGAGACTATTGAAGTCAAGATCTCCAAATACGATTTTTTAACGATGCTATTCGGTTTGCTCACTTTAAATCGCCAGAATCTCTAAATTTCCATTCGAAGTTTACACTAATAATTGTAAGTGCTGAACATCCAAACGGCTCTATGTCAAAGAGATAGATTAACGATTGCGTTACTTTGAAGCACATGATGCTTTACGACGATTCATTTCAATCCTTTTCATGATTCAATAAAATTATTTTCAATCATCAACCAGGCAAACTGGGTGAACTTTTTCTGTAAGCCAATCTTTATTCTGATAAGCGAATATCAGTTTTTAGTGTTTTCAGTCTATTAAGTTCTGCTAATGAACCAATTTTTGCCAAATTCAATATCCATCAAATCAGACAGTTTTGGTCAGTGAGGAACACTACTGACTGGTTTTTCCTTGTTTGTTCTGCAACTGATTTGTGACAAAGCTTGATGTATTTCACAACTGTGATATTGACCAACATTACTTTAAGGTTCGAACATAATTATATAGTGTGTGTTCAACATGCATAAACGATTTCAGCGCTGCAGAAAAATGACCATAAACGGCTGGAATTTATTGTTGTTACTGTCATTCCTATGCAGCGCTTAAATCGTTTTGTTGGTAACTTTGTCGTTATTCTACTACAATAAAAACAAAAAATTTCATTTTACTCCCCGAAAGCAAAGAGCAAAATGGTATTTTGCCTCCCTAGCGAGAAAGTCTACACTTTGTCTCCCTAGGAAGAAAAAGATCCATTTTGCTTCCTGATCTCGAGGAGCAAAATTGAAAAACCACTCGAAGATGGTATAAAAAGCAGATATGAGATAGATACTATAATCTTCTTTATCATTATTATCATTCAGTCTTCTCTTGACCACTATGCTGGACCCTTCTCCAAACATTTCCATTTTCCCTATCACGAGCAGTTGCCATTCACTTCGTACAAATTCTTTTGACGTCGTCAGTCCACTGTGTCGGATGTCTTTACTGGTTTCTTTTATCAATTCTCGACCGCCATTCAAGAAGTCTTCTTGCCCCATTTTCATTTCGCTGTGGCTATACGTTTTATGTTGTCTTCTACGTTTTTGCCCTTTTCTTCCGATTTCGTCATTTTGGTGTCTGAAACTGCTGTGAAAAGATCAGAGTGTCGCCCTGTCTGAAAACTCTTTAATTTGTATTTTCTTGGTTGTATCATTTATTTTCACTGTTGTTGTTACGTTTTCATATATGTTTTGAATGATATTTGAGTATCTGTGGTCAATTCGACGTTTTCAAGGGTCTTTAAGATAGCAGGTGGTTCAACTGTGTCGAAAGCTTTGTAGAAATCGACGAGGATAAGCGCTAGTTTATTTGTTGATATTCGAGTGTACAGCTTGTATAGGTGGCTGGTGGGTCTGTAATTCTCGAGATTTATGTTATCTCTGTTTTTAAAGAGCCCTATTGAGTTGTTTCATTTGCACGGAATGCATTCGATTTAAGTCACAAATTGAACAATGATGGGATTTTGCTCAATAATATGCCTCCGCCTAGTTTTCTCCCGGTTCTTTATGGTTTTTCATGCAACAGTTTGGCTTGTTTCGAGTGTTTTGTTAAATCTTTCTATTAGTTTTTCTCTGGCTATTTCGTCTTTGAGTTTGAGAATTTGTCCTTTTCTCTCGCATTTTGTCGCATAGGACTCAAATTTATTTTATGATGCAATTTCGATAGCTATTGTTAGTGGCTAACAAGCGTAGATAGTGATAAGAAAAGCAGCCAGAAAAAAAACTGTTATTTAGAACCAAAATGATCCGGTGCTGAATAATTAGTTGCGTTTTCGGAAGGTGTTATCGCTCCACGTCGAAACTGGGAGGGGCGCAAAATTTCTCACGGACAAACGTCTAACTGATCGAAGCATTCGTTTTGTAAGATTTTCAGCGCTACCAAAGGGGATTGTGGGTCGCCATGGAAAATGGGGGAGGGTTAAATTTGTTGTTTTTGAGGATGTCAAAGGACTTTTATACTGTTTTCGGCTAAATGGATAAAAATGCACCATCTTATAAACCTTCGTTATTTATGGACCATCCTCTCACTGCTATTTTCATTTGTGGTTCGATTGAAATGCAACTTTTTGCTATTCGAGTGAACTGGAAATCGGTCACACCTTTGCTTTATGTCTGCTCTTTAATTTAATAATAACTTTTATTGAGGTGTTTTTTTAAATAATTTAAATTCGTAAAAATGATTATTGCTGAATTTTCCATTATGATATTCTGACGTCCAGTATAACATTCACTTAGAAAATCAACACAATTCTTAATGGTAATTACAAATTAGTCAAACAACTTCTGTAAAACTAATTATCCCGGTTTCAATTTGTAAGAAGAAAAGCCGACCAACAACTTCCTTCACACGCTTTTAATAAGCATAAACACCAAGAATATAACCTATAAAATTTATATTTATAGTTCGCGAATTCCGTTTTCTCAAAATTTAGTCATCCTCCGAACGTTCTTGGATTTATGGCACAATATGGGGAGCTCCGGCTGATTTAGTGTTACGGATCTAAAGTTACTTAATGTGTGCATTAGAAAGAGAGCTAGAGCTGGGTTCATCCAGTTTTATGGGGGGGTCGATACATACATAGTACTGTATAGGGGCTTTAACTCAGATAACACGGTTATAAACCAGACGGCACGCGATGTTCCGACCCCTAAACTATTGATTTTGATTTTATGTCGTGCAATATACGAGTAAGTTAGAGTAACAATAAATACTATAAACTGTAAATGAAAAATGCACGACATGAAGATTACACATGTTGCAGAAAAACTATAAAACAAGAAGAAAGTTGTTTAATTTAATTTGTGCAGTAGGTATATGGCCCAGTTTACTACTAAATGAAAAGGAAGGAAGGAAAACAAAGAGGCTCAATCTAATTAATTTTCTTTATTAAAGTTAAGCACTTAACTAAATTTCCTTTTCCCATGAAAAAAAGCTCAAACAAAAGTGACAGTTATTTCCGCATATCTTTCACGAACAGTATAGTGAAATTTTTAAACGAGTGGGTGATAACGAGTTTTCCGAGCGCGTGGCGTTCAAAATAGATACGATTTTTTTTTCAAGTTCTTTGTGTCAGTTGCATTTATAGTCAAGTCAAGAATCCATTAACACAATAGTGTTATTAGAGATATCCATGACAGTTTTCCGATTTCTTGAAGATTTTTAAAATTGGCCGAGAGAATTGTTTAGACAGTATTATAATACGGAAGCAAATATACGTATATATATTTGAATAAAGCAATTTCGTTTGTATTCATCTTTCTTTCTCAATTTATGGCAAGAGAATAGTAAAAGCATGCCTTAGAAAATAATTTAATATATTTTACTAGCGATTTCGTCAAAATGTAGTTGACAATATAAGCAGCTTCTGGACAGTATATACTTCAGTGCGGTAGAAATTAAATCACAAAGTTGCTGATATTTAAAGTGTATTTTGAATAATAATATCCCGGTGGCAATGAAATGCACGAGGGTTATTCGACAAACTATTACTCAAAGAATCTATCCAAGCAGTGCTTCGTTTATGAAAAAATTTAAAAAATTGTATTTGACCACTAGCTTTTAAATAAAATTGTAAAAGTGGTCGCGTGCTCGCTTTTCAAAATAGTAAATTTGTAGTGAGGTTAGGTTTGACACCAGTGTTGCCACTTCATACACAGTAAAAAACCAGCCAAGTGAACAATTTTGGAGTACTGGGTAAAGATCTTAAAGTTAAAATCTAGGGTAGAAAAATATTTTTTTAACTCTATTCTTTTAACAAAAATAATTCTTCACTACTGAAATCTGAAATTTCCTCTCTATATTATTAATTAACTCTATATAGATTGAATTTCAATCTAACTTTAAAAGTATAATAAAATCCACTCTAATCTTAATTTCTTTAAGGGAAGAAAAGTGATCTAAATTGGTAAAAAATGTTTATTAGTGCTGCTCTAGTTAGAGTAAATAAAACGAATTGACATCAATATACACCTGGCAGTGTATTTGATAAGAGAAGCGTGTGCGCAATAACGTTAATAACAAAAATAGCGACAATCAGCTGTCTGCTGTATTTGACTTAGACTAGTTATAACTGTTGAAACTTTGCAATTTCAAACGTTTCTAAAATTAGTAAAAAATTAAAAATTTTATATATCTTTAAATAACTTAATATAGCTGTACAATTTAAAACATAATGAACAACTAACCGAAATTTAGAGATCAAAATTATATTGATTAGACCAAAAACGAGCATCTGTACATAAATAATTAAGTGCCTACATTAAGTTTAGATTTGTAAAATATTGAAATTCTCGCTAATTTTATACCCTAACATACAAATGAAGGATCCAGGTCAACGTGTGATCGTCAGCTGTGAGAACATTAGGATAAGATAAGAATGTAGGCAGCGTCTTATGTTACAAGTGCCGTTTAAAGAAGTCGGCAGCGTACGTTATGATTGTACTTTTTAACATTATGTAAATTTGTCATGGTTGAATTATGTGTTCAACCCTAATAACACCCTAATAACGAGTTATAATTAAACATTTCATTACGTTTTAAATGTCATAGGGTAATGAAGACATTTAAAGTAATTGCAAAAATTTTAGTTATAACCCGTTAGAAGTAAAAAATAGAGAAGATAAAATCAATTTATAAAACATTCTCTTAATATTCTTATCTATATATAATTGAAGAAGGTTTTACAATTTGTGAAAAAGAATGTTTCTCTTTTCAAATTAATAATCATAACTACAAAAATCATAACTGGTGTTAATTTACATTTTTAAGTACATAAAACTGATACTAAACGATGCTAATCCTTTTTATATATTAGGAACCGTACTGTATAATAATATACCAATTTCAATAAAACAATTAATGTATAATGGAAAACAAAAATATGCCTAACTGTGAGTTTTTCTTTTTAATCTGTATTATTTACCAAATAGTATTTTATTTGTGCATATGTATCTTCTTAATTTAATTGCACTCTTTATTTTAATGTTTTTGTTGACTTATGCCATTCACTTTTGTGGTCTATAAGGATGAAAATAAATTTTATTATTATTATAGGTGGAATGGAATAATTTAACTTGGACGTTAATAATAATTGTTCTTATAGTATAAATTAATTTCATTTTCCCTATTTTGTACGCTTATTCGATTATAATCGAATACACATTAAGCATCAACGTTAGCCTTCTTAAATAACATTTTGCGACGCTACTGAAACATTCCAGTACGTCTGTTATTTCTCTTATCAGTTAAATTACTCGAGTCGACCACGTAATCGTGACGTGAACACTGCGCGATTTTACAATTTCACCCTCGTGATATCGGCAACCTTAATCCTTCGTTTGCTAGAGTATAGTAACTTTTCACACAGTTATAACTAGATACCTGTTAGTGCAGACATGTTCACGTCTTACGTTGTAGTTACGTTTGTCGTTACTAGGAAAAGGCTGTAGGGCTATAAAAGCAAGTTATGCCCGCTATACATACACTATTTTATGCACAGATTAAGTTTTTATGTCAAATCTATTATTGTGTAAAAATATAATTAAATGAGTACGTACATACATCAAGCCGCTGTGCGTATACTTATGTGCTTATACGAAGTACGTTACTACAGTTACTATTCCAAAATATTTAATTTCAGCTTATTTTCATTGGTGATAAGTTTACAAATTATATTGAGAACCAATCAAGTTCTACAAAAAAACTTCTGACATTTAATTGACGTTTCGTTATTGCCCGCCTGACCATAAAGAGGCCCTTGGGCCATAAAAAGACGTTTATGTTTAGATGAGTCTTGCAATAATAGTCTAATTATAATGCATCTGTGCATAAAGACTTTTTATGTATGTTTGCATTGCAATAAATAAATAAATAACCTATTTTATTATTGACCTTCACCTCGGAAAACTACATTACTTTTACTCTAAATTTTAAACTAATAAGAAAACAAAATATACAAAAGTTTTATAACAATCCACTCTAAATAGGCAATAGTCTTCCCATGTCGAGTAAAAGATTCAAAAGTCAAGTCCATTTTATTATTGCACTAAATTACGTCCAATTCAATGAATGTGAAAGATTTGATGGAAGTTAGTTCAATTTGAACTTACTTGCTAATACCTCATTTACCAATTATGCTGCACGTTTTGTTACGAAAATGAGACAAGTATCAATTTAAAGGCGTGCATTTTATCCAAATACACTTGTAAATATGAATATCGTGAAACTATTTGCCTCTATCCCTATATGTTTCGATTTTCGAAGGTATTCGATTACGTAGACTATTCAGAAGTGCTGCAGTAAAATATTTACCTACATTGGCAGGTTGGTACTCACAGAACAAGTGATCAATTCTAGCTCTACTTTGGCACCAAAATCGTTTTTTAATAATATGATTTATGCATACAATTGGAAGGATTACTAATTAAGCAAATGCCAAATCCATTTCAATGGCGTTTCTTGGTTTAAAAAGATGAAAATTGTAAATTAAGCCTCATCAAGCCTTAATAGCCACCACAATGTGCTGAATTGTCTTTATTTGTCTATAGGTAAACGAAAATATTGCAGTGGAAGAGGGGCGCAGATAAGTAATACCAGTCATATACTTCTTGCAGTTTTTAATGAAAACTCTTGCCTGAAGGTCCTTCGAGCCGGATTATACCCTAACGTAATAATGCAGTTATAATCACCAACATGAAAATTCAATTATTATATTTTAGAAGAGTATTAAATTACTTTTCATTTAAATATACATTTTTTGAATATGATTTTCGACTTTATTTCTCGCTTATTTCTCAGAAACCTGAAAAAATCGCAAAGTTTAAAAGCCGGAAATTAGTTAACAGGTTTGAACTTGGTTAGACGCTTCTAAAAACTTTTCACGTATTCCACACACACATACACGTTTACTTATACAGCAACGTGGCGCCAATTTTCTTTTTAAATTTCCTCCTAGCCGTTCCGTTACTTCGTATTACCAACACTAATGAAGTATCTTGTAAACATTTTAAATGGTTAAGTTAGGTCTACGTCCCGACTGTACACACATTTATATACTCACATTTATACATACATTCCCATAGATACACGTACACTAACAAACATATCGCAGAGATAGTGGTGAAAGTTAAAAAAGATTCCGAAAAGAACAGTTTTTAACACATACATACATAAATCGTAAGCGAGAGCAATCGGAATCTAAAATCAGCTGATTCTCTTGGCACCTTGATCTAAAAATGCAGAAGTCAGTGCACTGTCCGCTGGGGGTCTAAAAACCGTCTGTCCGAGAATAGCTCCTGACTCAACGAGAGACGAAAACCTCTTCTATTGCTGTACTATACCCAGACTATTTCGTCCTGGACTTAAAACCGCGCTCTTTGTAAAAGAGCCAGCCGAATTCCTAAATCCTTTTTTTCCTTTAGGAATAATTTGAGTTTTTTCAGACTTGAATCTTTTTTTCTTTTTAGGTTATGTAATTAATTTGTTGTGAAGGAAGAATAAAAATTGCACACCGCCAGCGTAGATTGTGTATGGAATTTCGGTAGTTTCGAAGGACGTTTTCTATTGTTATCGTTTATAAAACAGCGAAATTAACTGTTTTTTCGAGAGTACAGACAATTTATAGTCACGGTAAGGTGAATATGTGCATCCTGTCTGTATAACTCATAAAACAATTGAATCGCTTTACGCATAACGGACTTAAGTCATCGAAGACTTTAGTTTTATTCTTTCTGTATTAAAACACTATTTTTGGACTGTGCATACCTTTGTAAGTATGTTGCAAAAAATTTTTTTCCCATAATGTGACTTTCTATGCCCATTCCGAATAAGACAATTCGTTTTTCTAAAAGACACGCATAACTATTATTAACACGCATAAAACAATTTTTTTCACAAAGTGAAACTTGTGTCCTTTTTGCTTAAAAACTAACCTAGAAATTAATGTAACGAAGTATTAAAAATTGTATTAGATTTCTCACAAAAGCCAATTTACCAGTCATTCATTAAGAGCTGATTTTACGTCAATGTAAGACATTTTGAATTTTTTAACATATCCGTGGAAAATTAATCTCTAATTGATGATCCTCGTTAACATCAACTTCGTAATTCCTCTACAAAACGGCTTTGAATGTCAGCTCTTCAAGTGAGATAAAGTAAGGTCTTCCTAAACGAATGTAAGATTTAGTAGAATATTAGATCTCTCCATTTTCATCATCTTTGCAATGGACACCTTCCGTACAGACCTAGATATGAAGGTAAAGAGAGAGCTCTATCTAGTGATGTAAATGAAAAAAACCAAAAGGTTTTTAAAAAAAAAAAAGTTTTTTTTCAAAAAAAACCATACGTGCCTGTTTTTTTTCAGATATAGACATAATTTCGAATATTATGTCTATATCAGTCTATATGTCTATATATGTATTATGTTCCTTAGTGTTCATTTTCTTGTCTGAGAGGATCGTCAGCCATAATATAACAAGTGGTAAGATTATTATCAAATGCATGTACGTGTGAAACCAAACTGCAGTTCCAAGAGCCTGCATAGGGCGATTTGAATACGGTGCTCCAGTTTCACAAGTAGAATAATCGATTATTAATCGTACTACGAGTTATATTCGATGAGAGGAAATTTGAATCAAATTATGTTCTTAGAAACAGATCAAAATAAGGTAATATGATCACTTGTTTTTGACTATTGGTGTGATAGCTTTGTAATTGAGCAAATTAATAAGTTGATGGTTGATTTAACATCATGTGTCATATATAATACTACTAGTGGTCCCAATTTTGCCAATAATTTTGAATGTCATAACACAAGTAGTTGATCGAGATGGAAATTGTGATGAGTGCAAAGCACAACTCGCACTTATCGTCTGAATCACTACAAGTATAATCTAATATGATGGCCAAGATTACCAAAAAAAATTGGGACCAAAAGTGAAATTCATGTGAAAATTTAACAAATTATCTCTGTAATTATCACCAATGGCGATTATTGTTGTAATCAGCATTGTTAATTGGTTTGACTAAATTTATGACATTTGATTAGTTGATAAATAATGTGTTGAATTGTCACTGTAATATAATTCAACGTTTTAAAAAAATATCTACTAAATATGTAACTTTTGCAGTAAAACTAAATGACAGTAAATATATTGACCTATGCCCTGATCTTGCTATAAGATTTTCATCTTTTTTTTATCTATTGATTTACTAAATATAATAATCCTCACCATCAGTTCAAATCTTAAATTGAAGGTTATAGGTCATTTATACAGGTATATTTGAAAAGTAATCGGTTGGTCTCTTGTTTCCCTAATCATTACAAGAAGTTTTTATTATTAAGCACCCGTCTGCTGAAAAAAACCAGAAAGTGTTTTTTTTTCAAAAAAAAACATGTTTTTTTCATGTTCTTTATTCAGTCAGAAAAAAACCGTTTTTTACATCACTAGCTCTATCATATTCTCAAAATATTGGAGATTTCGTATTATTACTTCAAATCTTAGTGTTGCGAATCTTCTACACTACTCATCGGTAAGGTCGGGGGGGAGGAAGAATATTTCAATATTTCGGAACTGGTGGCGCCGAGTAGTCTCGTATGTATACAGGGTTAATCATTGTGTATTGGCAACTGTAAATTGTTTTATTACAATATAAGAAATTAGAAAATACATCAATAAATAATTTTAACTATTAAGAAACTTAAGAAATCGTTTTAACAGATATATGTAAATGTGCAAATGCTAAAATATAATGCTGAAGTCTCGGGAAATTTATATTAATTTATATTTTATATTTAAATAAAAAATTAAATTGTATAATGTATGTAATTGTTTTGTATTTTTAGATTCTTATATTCTAAAATATACTAATGTCGGTTGCTAATACACAACTTGTCATGTGCTGTGTACACTTTACGCGGTAGACAGGTGCTCCCGGTCCCTGATTATTCTCATTTTAACATATGACACCTCTAAATAATGCTCTTGTCTAAACGATCTTTTCGCATGCATTTCCCACCAATCAACACTTAACCCCCACCCTTTCCTTTGAACTTCCGCCTTATACTTTATTATTCTACATTTTATTTCTACATCACAATCTTTATCTTTTATTTAGTAAATATTAATTGGTTATTTTATTATACTTTATTTTATTAATACTTTTCGACGACGACTACGCGCACTAGACGATTTTTTGTGTTTGAAAAATATATTGTTGGTACTTGTCAACTAAAATGTTAATCTAAATGTTTTTCGATGTCAAGAATATATTTCTTCCACTTTTTTAGAATAATGAAAAAAATGTATTTTTGTTCACTCTTTTCAGAAAAAAGTGTACTTTTTGAATATACAACACGTGCAAAACGAGTGTTTTTCCACACGGCAACTTTTATAAATATAACTATTTTACAATTAAAAAATTGATATATTATATATTATCACGATAGGGGATGTATTATAATAATAAAAAGCAGACAAATTGCAATTAAACGACGCAAATACCTACAACACTTCACCTTGTAGTTGTTCTTGCCCCGGCTTAACAATTTTATTGTGTTAAAAAATATCCCAAGAAAATTGAGACTCTCCAGGCATTGAAGATATCTAAGTTTTTATTTTGGCATACAAACAATTAAAATGCCAACACACAAATAAATCTTCATATCATAATAACAAAATTCTTAATTTTTATTTAACATAGTAATTAAACACAATAACAAAAATAGATACCAATTTCAAATATTTTTTATTTTCATACAAAAAGATTAATAATTTTTACCATAATTAAAAATTGAATTATTAAATTTGTAAATTTCCTTTTAATGACTTTAACATGATCTGTCTTTTTGGTTTTTATGTTAAATTTATCAATCCCAAAATTCCTTAATATTTCTGTTTGGGATTCATATAATAAATAATAACTATAACAAAAATTTATTTTTAACTTTCTTTTTTATGGTATCTTGTAAGCTTAAAAGTTTAACTTATTAAAAATTCTCCCATTTACCTCAATATAAAATGTCAAAAATAAGATTCTATACTGATATTTACAATGATCCAAATCCATACAAAATATTATTATATAATTGAGTTCCAATTCCATATATTATTTGTTATTAATTGGTAAGTCCAAAGCCAAGTCTTTTATTTACTTTTAAATAATTAATTTTAACACTTTGATTATATTGGTTTAATCACCTTTTAACTTTGTTTAAATTACAACCTTAAACTTTTTTCAACTCCCCTAAACTAAATTTCAATTATTTTTCTTTTCAACATAACGTTTCAAAAATCTAATTTGAAGTGATCCAGATGTGCACGTTCCCCTTTCGATGGTTTAGAGCAACTTAATTGTTAAAGACTTCTTTTATATGCCTTTTGTTAAAGCAACAATAATTTTTAACATTAAACAAAAGAAATTTTCAAATTTTCTCTAACCCTAAATTATTATAAAACATCTTATCAAAAAGCTTTAAAAGTATCAAACTTGAATGTTACACAAAGGTACTACACAAACAAAATACTTCCATAAATAAAACAAGTTTCAGTAAATAAACAGAAACACTATAGGTGAGTAGTTATATCCTTGCATAGATGTAAAATACAACCTGTTCTGTCTGTTTCAGATACATTTTGACTTTGAAAAAGCACCAAAACTTCACTAAGTCTTAAAAAGTGTGAACGATCCTCACATCTTAAATTTATCAGTGAAAACTAATTTTTACCTAGGAATTTCACTATAGCCTTTTTATGTTTAACGTGTTTTAGTTTGCATGTTAGTCCTAACTGACTAGTTTTATTTATATTAAGAAAATATTTCCCCCCAATTATATCAAAAAGTGGGGTTATTCACACATAGAACGGAATTTCTAAAATTTTTAATACGGATTGTATCTTGCCATGAGCTGATCTGCTGATAAGACGACGTGAGAGAATTGACTTTACCGTACAATATTTAATTGTTTTATAATAATAATAATAATAATAATAATAATAATAATAATAATAATAATAATACATTTATTTCCCAACAGATACAAAATATCCAATTACAGGGAAAACAAATAATATAAAAGAAAAGAAAATTGCGTGCATATTACTGCATAGTAACTAATAAATAATAGAAACAACTGAATAGTATTAATTATTACATAGAAATATTACTGCATAATACTAATAAATGACAGAAACAACATTTTTAATAAAAATACAATTGTTAGATATAACTAAATAATTAAATAATGCAAGTAAACACAGATGATTTTAACAAGGAAAACCAAAAAAAAGGGTAGTAATACGTTATATGTGATAAGTTAAATATATAAATATATAAATTAAATATATAAATAAAATATATAAATATATAAAAGTAGCAAAGAGATTATAAATTCAAAATATTATGAAATTACTTATATAAGAAAAATAGAATAAATAAAGAATAAATGATTATATCAGATATGGTTATCAGTTTGTGAATCAGTTAAAAAGCACCGAAAAGAACTGAAGGTAGAACTGAACAAATCAATGCGTTGATCATATTTTTTAAAGGCTCTAATCATTGTTAGTACTGGGGAACTCAGGTATGCGTTTGTTCTAGGACATGGATAATAGAAGGTATTGCTATAACGAGTACGGGAATCCGGAATATTAAAGTTAAGTCTAGAGAGTAAGTACGGTGCATCAACCATAAAATTAACAATTTTAAATATAAAATTAAATTATATCTATTTAGTCGTGTGGAAGCTGGTGTTTCGAGCAGAGCTTCAATTGATGGATTTGGATGTGCTTCCAGAGGAACATGGTGTTTCATTGCATGTTGTTAAACTCCTTCTTTTACGAATATAAATTTTAAATTTGATTGTTCACATACCACGGTGCATCTAGTATTTGCCTATAAGAAATGAAAATTGCTGTGTCATCTGCGAACGTTCCTGTTTCTGTATATGAGGTTGTAGGTAAGTCTGTCGTATAAATTTATATATAGAATCGGGCATAGCTTGATATTCTAGGTACTGATATGATAATATGTATGATTTTAGTAGTTGGAACTAATGATGTGGAAAAATGTCGAATAAAACACCCTGAAGATGCGTACTTTATCAAAATCCTTTTTAACGTTAAAAAAGTTTCTGTCTCAATGTGGCAACTTCCAAGTCGATTATATCGTGAATTCTTGTTCGACTCGGTTCATGATGTTCCATTTAGATGAGGACTAGACGTTGTTCCAGTTTTGATTTATTAGTGTTTAGGTTCTGCTAGATTGAAGATTTTCAAAACGATACTGCTAAGCGATCGGGGAGAGATCCCAACAATAACTATTTTTGGATTAGTAGTAGTGAATTTCAGGAGAATTAGTAGCAACCTAGGAGATTGTAGCAGTCATTAATTAATACGTGGCATATATGGTTAGATATATTTGGTGATATATTGACACGATTGTTTTCTCTCAAAGAAACTTAGAAATAATTATATTGCTCTCCATTTTTCTCAACTAGGCTCAGATCAATTTTTTTACTTAGCCTATGGTGTTCTCCTATTAGCGGCAGTATGGAACCTGGAACCTGGAATTAGAAAGACCCCCCCCAATCTTCACAAATTTGGATCCGCTACTATTTTTACGGTATTTATATTTCAACAGACGTATTTCTTTTCGATAGGTGATGTAGATTTTGATAGGTTAGATCTGGAAAATTATAAGATTCTCTATAGTTTCTTCCTACATGTTTGATAAAACAAAATTGGTTATCTGATACATTTAATAATATGTCACTATTAATACTGATATTATGATTTTTGGTACTGAAAAGACCTTCGCCAAAACGACCCCGCGTCGAATCGCCGTCATCGAAAGGGCTTCGCCGGACCGGCGTCGCCGAAACCTCCTAAACCTTATTAGAGGTACTACTCTAAAGAAGCTTTTGCTTAAATAAATATGTCTAATACTGAGTTAAGTACATTAAAAATATGCAGTTTAGGTGTAGCTTTCTAAAAAGTCACTTGCAGAAAATTAAATATTATTAGGAATGCTAGATTTTGCTCATGCAGAGAGAGTAAAAAAGAATGTTTCTTGTATCCTCCTCCGGTAATTATACAAACTGTAGTACGTGTTCTGGAACAATGCCTTGTGTTAATTAGAATTATACAGTTGTGTGAAAGTAGGAAAAACCTTTTAAAATAAACTCATCTCGGTAAGTCTTCTACGTTTTTACCTCTTCTTTTCAAGCGATTCGCTAAAAAAAGAAAACCATCGACTCGTGTGTGTTCAGAATAATACAGAAAAAAAATCTTTTCCAGGAGAATTGTTAGATTGTGCATATTTTTTAATGTCGATTATGCACATACACAGCCTAGATATGCATCTCGCGAGGTTAAGAACGGGTAACTAACTGCCGTTAATTGTGAGAAAAAGTAACGTTAATTAAAGACCAAGACCAAGTCATAACCTTTTGTTAAAAATTATTATTAAGTACTAGTCTGTCTACGTCAAGTCTTTATAAAGACGTGATTTTCAGTATGTTTGTTTGATACATATTATAGAAAGGATCTCGTGGTGTGCTGTGTGTGAGTTTTGTCGTGAAAGGAAATTAAAACGATATGATTTAAATGTTAAGGTTACGATTTGAGTTGTAAAGAAATGTAATAAAGTCGTGCAGTTCAATAGATCCTGGATTACATGAGCAGAAAAAAATAGTTCATTGGAATTTATTACTAGGTTATTGGTCCATTGGTTATTGGTATCGCAAGATTCACTTGTCTTATTCGCTTTTTTGTAAATAAAAACTTGAAATCGGTAAAACGTAAAAAAGTACGATCTTTTTCCACTTCCGTTTAGACCAAATAAGAACGTGTGGGAAAATAACATGACTTAACATTATTAGTTAATTCTCACCAGACAGCTTCTTTTGTAAAAATGGTTAACAGTTAAGTACATTTGCAAACTTATTACTACACCTACTCTCAAATTAATGTTGAGAAAATGATCAAAATACCAACATAAAGCATTGTTCAAAACCAATAAGCTCTTTTAGTATTCCTGTTGCGCTCGTTTCTTATAACGGTACCATACGTAGCAGCAATTTCAGAGCAATAAAGAAATCGAAAGAGTAATAAAAATCCACAAAATCTTTCCAGCTCTCAAAACAGCTGATAACGTTACAAAACGAGAATTAATACGTATCGGTTTAGATCAGAGATATTTTTGGCTTCTTTCTCAAGAAAGTCCTTGGTACTACAATCATTATCACCAACATTCCGAGTTTGCCCATGACCACTCACTTTTATTAACTTCCAGAGCACAATAATAAATGGTTAAGTTGGGGTAAATTATCAAACCACCATTTCCTTCCTATATGAAATTGTCTGATGCAACCTTCGTCAACATGGAACTTCATGGTTCTTACACGCGATCATTCTTGAAATCCAATTACAGTTGTTTTGACAGCATTTCCAGTATGGACCTGCTGTCCAATATGGTTTAGAAAGGGGCATCAAAAGTGTTTTCAGACACCTGCTGTGTCTCGAAGAGTTCTGAGTTTCCGAGATCAAGCAACTGATGACTGATACCAAAGACTCCAAGTTTCTTTTAAGCAAACACAGACTACAGATTCTGTAGAATAGCCACATTTCAAATCTAAGAGATGCAGATTTTTCCGTCAATCCATTAAGATTTATCAATATTTGCACATCTTGTGAGCTGCTATTGTTCTTCGCAAAATCCGCGAAATATTTCGATCCAATCTCATCCCGAAACAGACAAAATACAAGTTCACAAATGCTGACTGTATCTTGATATTTGCTCTAGTATTAGATAATTTAATTCATTTTTGATACTTTAGTAAGGATCTAAATGATATGCGTTGGCCAAGTAAGGGGATGGTGCAAATTTAGGACCAATACGATCAACACTTTAAGAAATAACTTTAACATAGTTCGCATTCAGGTAGAGTTAAAAGACACTTTTGGTAAAACAAAGAACACACAAAACTAAAACTGAAAACATAAAACTCAAAGAATCTACATATATAAGGCTGGCAAACCTAATTAACACGTTCGGTTTGGGCAGGCCTCCAAATACTTTTCACGACCATTTATATCACTAGCATCCAAAAATCTTACAGCCCAAAAAACCTTGGGGTGCGAAAAGTGGATTATTTAAAAACAAACTTTATTCGCAAACCCAAAATTCGATTCTCGCTATACGCACAAAATCAGTATTGGTCTGTAGAATATAGTATCTGCGAGATTTCGCAAAGATGTCAATTTTTCGACTAAAAATAGCTTTGGCAGTAAAAAAAGATTAAATCGCAGTTGGTTTAGAGGTGTTTCCAACGCGCCAAAAACCCTATTTTAACTATTCTTTTATAGTTAGCCTCTTCTAACTTTTACCAATCTTATCAGATAATTTGGATATTCAAGCCCAAGCCACTTATAAACCCAAAATGCAATCAATGTGGTACTGTTATTCTCCAGTTAAACAAAAATCTCCAAAGGGGACTGTTGTAGGACTATATCAGTTATGTATTGTTGATTTGAATCGTTATTGTTTGGTATTGAGACAGTGCCTAGTATTGAATTAAGCACGCCAGGTGGAAGATTACTCAAAAGTATGTCGGGTAGGAAGTTTTTGGTTTTTTGAACGCACCCTAGTAGTGCCCAAAAAAACATTTTTATGTGTGGAAGATACACAGACATATATGTAACTTTCTTGTTCTTTGGTTTACTTGAAAGGGCAAATATCTTCAAAATATTGTTTGGGACTTCAAATAATCATTTCGCAAAAACTATTGGCTACCCATTCTCGAAAGAAGGCATTCAAATGAGCTAAAGAATTCGGATGTGCCTGTCCTAATTTTTTCACAAAAACTCATAAAGCTGCGTAAATCTTTTATACATAAGAAAAGACTTTCGTTTTTTTAGAGTACATATGGAGCGGATTTAAAAACGAAAATCTCAGCCTTTTTGATCAAAAACTAACGATCCTACTAAACTGTAACCAAGAATATCATAAAAATAGTAAGCTTTGGGGTTTTTTTCTCACTAAGGCTGGGGCAGATAATATCCACAGCACTTCATTAACAAATAGAAATGGTAAATGTTAGAATCCACCTAAAAAATAAGCAAAAATTAGGTTTTTGTTGGAGACACCTCTAAGTTAACTTCTATTTAAATCTTTTTACTGCCAATGCTATTTTTTATCCAGAAAATAGTTCTTTTGCTAGTAAGACAAAGCAATTTTGTTATACACTGTAACAGGTATCCCAGTTGGCGTTGATTGTATGTAGCTATATTTGCTTGAAGTGATGATTTTGGAAGGGTCTTAATTGCAAAACATGATGTGTATGTTCAGAAAGGCAACAAGGTAAACGAACTAAACTGTTCTATGTCCATTATTTTCTTTAATTGAGATTTTATTACTACATTAGTCTGTGTCCAAAACTCTATCCGCCTCTTTATTTCGGTAGGCGTACGCTAACCAGTTTTGTAAATAGGGAGACTTCATTTTTAGGCTATGTCCATATAACAATGTTAGCTTTCAAACATTCAAAACATTTTTTCAAATGTTTTTCATGTTTCTGATAAAAACTAAAAGAATCAAGTCCGATAGACTCATGTCCTGTAGTTCTTACCATTCTCCACTGGGTCGTTAAAGAACATCAAAACGGTGACCTTATCAAAGATCCAATGGGAGGCAAATATAAAGTTGTAAGACATTGAACTATCTTATGCTAAGTATTTTTCTGGGAAAATGGCTTTCCAAAAACTGACAAATTGAGAATACTGACTCGAATCGTTTGACAAGGCTCTGTCTAAAGTCTAAAGCTTTAGCTTAGCAAAAAGGTAAAAAATTGCGTTCAAGACAACAACTTCACTTGCCGATCCATGTTTCATAGCGCGCTTGCGCAAACATGCGAACAGAAAACCATCTTGATGGTCGATAAAACTTTCGAAGCTCTTTCGAATGAGCCCTAGAAAAGAGTGGGTCGGAATGATGGATTTCTCCTTCATCGTAGAAATGCCTAAGCGTGGTCGTTGGTATGGTCAAAAGAAGCGACGATATTTTCTTAAAGAATACAAACGATTTTACAGTTTACTCGATTATTTAGTATTTGCTTATCATCTCCACTTCCATTTTTGTAAAAAGATAATGAAAGCGCTTATCTATTGATTCTGATATATCATTTTATAGAATAGAAATAATGCAATTCCTATTGGAGCATCGTATATTTGCTGATAATATAAGCAACTATAAAGCGATGTGGTGAAGTATAGTTCATCTACCAAAAGTAACTAAATCACTTTTGGGACAGTTTCAGAGAATGATGTTGCTGTTAATCAAAACTGAGAAAATATAATTTTTAGCAAAATTAGTAACACCATAGGGTATCATTTAGTGTAAATCATCAAAATTCCTCTCCGCTATTCTTTACTATTCCGCATTTTCGTTTCTCCTATGATTCCGCCACGACGATCGATAGGTACGAGATTCTTCATACATGTACGCTACTAATGAATTCTAATAAATTGTTCGGTTTTTTGTACCTTTTTATATTAAATTAAATAGGAAACTTTTACGTTTCGAAATTGAAATGTATCGTTTTAAAAGCAAACTCTCGTAGGTGGTTCGAAATATTTATTGTAATTGCGTGTGCCACCCGGGAACCCATGAATATACATTGCTTTGCTCCGGATCGGACGCGCGAACCATATCTTGAACACATTTGCATAATCATTTACTTTTAGCAGGCGATGGTTAAAGGCACGCAGATTGTATTATATGCATATTGTTGGTTGGTTGGATGGTTGCGAGTCTATGAACTCTTCCAAAATACCAAAACAACCTGCACACTCACAACAAAAACAAAGACAGGCAATAAATCTATATTAAAATCTATTATGACTAGTTCCAATAGGGGATTCCATAATGATATCGAGTTTTTTATTATTATGGTAATAGCTTATGGCAAATAAAACGGCTTTAATTTTTCCTAATAAGAGAAAATGAAGAAGTGCGTGTGCTTCCTCTTGTATACAGTGCGAGTGTAAAGTCTGGATCTTTCGCAAATAAATCTTTTATTAAATGTTTTTGAAAAAATCTCTCGAACGCGTCAATTTTTATCATAAATATATATTTTAGTTTAATTGTTATTTTTAGATTGTCTTTTGTTTAAGAGTTATGCCTATAGCGAAATTTGTTAATTTTTTTATGATGAATTTGGATTTCATTTAGAGAAATCTTTGTTATCGCCATAACTCTTAAACAGAAGACAATCTATAAATAACAATTACACTTAAATATTTCTAATTTACGATAAAAATTTTGTGTTTGAGGATTTTTTTCAAAAACATTTTATTTCGATAGTTCCAGACTTTACATGCACTGCATATAAAAGAGGGTTCATCTTGTGACTCTCTCGTTAAAGATGATATAGCGAAATCTTTGTACAGAATTTAAGACACGACTATTATATTTTTATTTTTGAAAAGGAATTGCGAAAATTATACCCACTATCTATGATTGGGACCGATTGGTCCTTGCGTGACTTCAACAAACCAAGCATACACGTGTTTGCATTAAACTACGAATTTGCAATCTGTAATTATTACCCTTTTTCAATTTGATCATGCAAGTATTATTAAGTTAACAAAAAACAAAACTTAAAAAGATTAGCTCCCGTTAAATTGGGCCAAATCAATAGAAATTTAACGAAAAACATTTTTGGAGCCACAATTGACTACTCAAGAGGTTCTGTCGTCTGCCTCTCTCCCAACCTCGAGGAAAAGAAATTATACAGATCCTGAGAAACGCACGCTATCGAGCACTTCGAATCAATCCGATAAGCAAATAAATAAATCGAAGGCAGACATCGGTGACATGGATTGTACTTAATGACTTCATCACTAGCGCCGACAGATAAGGTTTCCGATAAACGTAAACGAGCGCCACCAGTTATTCCATTTATAAAACTTTATATGCTCTTCTTCTCTGCTTCTCTCCGCTTTATTATTATTATTTATTACATCCAAACGAACATTTTTAAATAATTAATTTACGGTAATTGCCTTCTCTTAACTTTTATCTCAACAAACTAATGAAACACAAATTGCTGGTTTTAATTAAAAACCATTTTAATAAAAAGTCGATCCTTTTAGGTAAGGTATGCGGATTACAATAGAGAAAACGAAAGAAAATTGTTTAATTATATTTAATAGATAATAGAAAACAAAAGTTAAAATCTCTACTCTTGTAGACCTAGTATCATCAGCACAACGATCGTTTCTTTTTAATCTTGACATCAACACCGCCTGTCTTGATGAACGGCAATTAAAAAGTACACGCCATTCGAGTGCATCAATTCAAATTAACATCAAATTCCCATTAACTGTTTTAGAAACAATTGTTACAGCATGGCCTAATCAAAAAGTTTACATATTCTCATATAGCGTAACTAATTTTTGATTTCTGTTTAAGTTTAATTTAATTTAAAAATTTTTACTTTCCTCTGTCAAACTTCCTCCCTTTTAATTGATCATTTATTTTTGTAAACCAGCAAATTCTTCCAGTCTATGAAGAATAAATCCTATTTCGTTTTATTATCAACCGATCATTGAACGACCTGTCATCTTCAATAAAAGCGCTTTCTAATGAGGAAGAAAACCTGATGGTCCTATTTATCATGAAATATTTTTTTGGTGGAGGCTATTTTTAATCAAAAGCAGAATCAGAAAAAGAAGAATCAGAAATCAACTAAAGAAGATACATCAACTTGAAAAAATATAAATAAAGATGAAGCAAATAAGAAGATATAAGAACCAAAATCAATTCGATCTATTAGTGTGACGTCACAGCGACTATCTTAATAGTTGTTTAGATTGGCGAAACAAATAAAATAAAAACGAACAGCAACGTTTTTACTAAGGGCTGACTATTGGGACGCGTCAAAGATTGACCTGCATTCTAGTGGAATTTTATAAAAACTAATTATGCGATAGAGAATAATTGGAAGCTTTGAAGGTTATGTTACAACTAAAACGGAGGGGACGGAAGCTCTAATAGACCGAATTCCAAATTTGTCCAAAGTTCTTACTAGGGATGCAGCGTTTAAACGTTTAAACGTGTAAACGTTTAGTAGTAAATAAACGTTTAAACGCGTATGTGTATGTGAAAGTATTTTCAACGGAACATCAATATTATACGGCAAACAATAATCTCATTAGAGCTAAAAGGCAACAATTTGCTTTCTCCGCGGTTATTTGCTGTTCGACGTTCAACCCGATACGGTACTTGATTAAGGTAATAATCCAATCAAAACACGCATCATCGTAGATGATGAAAAGTAGCGACTTAAGTGTACGCAAAACTACTTCACATAAAACACAGTTTATTATATTTATTTTTGTATTTTGCTGAATTTGCTAAAGTGCGTCTGAAATAAGCTGTCGCAAGGACGTAAACGACCATAAGCGATGCTATTGGTCGGCGCGCACGTGTTCTCTTTAACGATTAAGCTACTTTACCTACATGCAGAAACATGTATATGCAATCAGTTCTCGTTAACGTTTATTTTGTTAAATTTATTTTGTAATTGCTCTTTTTAGAGCAAACGCCTCTTTTAAACTAGGCTTTGTTATGTTTAAATAGCGCGTGACGAGTCTGATTTAATTGTGGTGTATTTAATTTTCATCAGGATAATTTTCCATTCTATATTACGCGGAAACCGTAAGAGTGAGTTAAGCACACACGGTACGCAAACCCGCATCATCGTAAATAAAGGGTCAGCTACTAACTTCAAGTTTACTTACGTCTTGCGACAGCTTATTTCAGACGCACTTTAGCGCACTTCGCGATTTATCCCGCCGGAGTCTTTCCGTATATGCTCTTAACAGTTTTTATTAGTGGTGGTAGACGTAAACTAACGTGTGTCGTCCGCTTTATGACGCATAAATTAAAAATCAAAACAACATAGGATTATAGAGAAATGATTTCATAAATAAACGTGTAAACATTTAATTTTTTATGGTTTAAACTTTTTTTTATCAAACGTTTGTTTCATCCCTAGTTCTTACCAGAACACTCAACATTAGTCTGAATTGCCATAGTAACCTAGGACAGAGCAAATTCTTACTAAAAGCAACATATTTAAATTGATTGAAAATTCAATTACAGCCTTAAATATACCATTTTACCATTGCAAGCGTGGAATGGTAAAATGGGGAACGCAATAATAGATACGCAGGAAAGCAATAATAGATTGTTCGGGACTATTGCACATAAAAGACATGAAAATAATCTTTCAGAAATCACACGACTGAAGTATTTCGAAAAATATATATTTCAGGCTTTGGAAGTGAAATTACTATGAAAAAATATCTGAATATATGATTATGCAATGCGGGTTAAAGATGTTTGAAGATGTTTAAAAAATCTAACATCACCCACCCTGTCTGATTCTTGTAACAGGCCACATCTGCCAGATAGAAAATATCAATCGTCTAAGTTGCAAACATTAAAATACATTTTACAGAATTTCAAAGATCGAGGTGATTTACAGTTTAGTTATTCCAAGCTACAAAGACATTAAAGAGTTCATAAATTCTTAATGGGCTTGGAGATGGTGGTTATTCATAAGCCAAACATTTTAGGGTATTCAGTTTGAGATTTAGATATTTTGAACTTTTATAGTCAGGGTTTCAGGAATTTTTAGAGAATTTTCTTTTTATTTTTTCAAATATTTTTGGGAATTCATGTTTAGGATTTTATAATCTTCATATTATTGATTGTTTATTTCACTAATTTGTGATTTTTTAGAAAAAAGCTAAATAAGGTTATTTTAGGTTGAAACTTTTTTAAGTTTAGTAATAATAATAATAAAGACTACTACACATAACCTGGAAACCGGGCCCCAGAAGCTATAAAGCTTGAGCGGGAGGGAGGGACGATATTATTATTATGCAGGCCCATTATGCGGCTGCAGCCGACCTACAGATGTACAGCACAAATGCCACATTTGTGTTATAGCTAAGGAAAAACCGCAGAAAACCTTAACAAGATTTGCCGGCACCGGGAGTCGGTCTCGGGTCGCTTGGGTGAGAGACTAGCACGCTAGTCAGTTAAAAAAAATCTAAATTTTCATTTGAAAGTTCCCGAACTCAATGTTTATGTATCTTTTTCTGATCTTTAAAGATTGCAGAACTTAAGAACTTGTCAGTTTTATGTTTATCTATACATTATTATTATCTTTAATTATCTTTATTATCTTTAACCTCTTATACGTTTCGGTGTCGAAGTGCCGGGACGCACCGAGCCGCAGAGTGGATATGTGGGTGTGAGACGAGGCAGCGGAGTCATGTAGGCAAGTACACTGCGCTCGTAGTTTACCCATCCGTGTACTTTCCGGAGTAAACTCGACTTAACTTTGTTAACTATAACCACCCTGTCGTGCTGCCGGCTTATGTTTATATATGTAGTTTCATATTTGCAGCCAAGGATTTGACATTTTAAAAGCTTAATATTGTAAAGAATCAGTATTTCATAGGTGATATGGTTGAATGATTGTGATGTACGATTCAGATATTGATTCAGTTTCAAAACTCCAAATCTCTAAGGCTGTACGGACTGAGAACTTGATAATTGCTAAGTCTGAGATTTCTTCAGTCGCGTCGAGTCAGTCGATCACAGTATTGCAAATCTAGCTTCAGAATATAATAGACTAATACCTTGAAAGTTCCATAGCATTAGAATTGTAGGATTTAGAGTGAGAGCTATTTTGGTCTTAAATATAGCACTACCTACTTTTAAAACTGTATTGCCAAAATTGTATTATTCAAGGTAATGATATTTTACAGTTCTAGATTTGAGTTTAAGAATTTCTGGGTGTAGGCCCAAGTGATGAAAGGATAATAAAATAGCTGCATAATACTGTTAGTATGGTCCGACCAACTTCACATGTTTAGATTGGGGATACAGTGCGTGCGTACCTTATCACACTATATGATTGAAATCCAGTGATCACCCATCTGCCAGATATTATCAAACTTCAAGGCGAATGATTAATGTGGAATGAAAATATATGCGATTAGATAGCAGAGCTTTGCACCATATCTAGGCACACTTGACCAAGAGTCGGTTTTAAGAACGTCATATCAAATCGCCCCTCTCCAAATATTCTAAGAATGCGTAATATTTTACATGTTACTACATTATTCTTATTTAGTGTAACTTCAAAGGGACAACATTTTGTTGCAAATAAATCTTTTTACACTTTGATGAAGTAGTTCAATACATAGAAGTCAACCTGATTTATGCAAAACGGTGTTCTTACAGTTTGAAAGCGATTGTATAGATCAAAGACATATTCAGAAACAATTAAAACTAATAGTTCGTTGTTAGTTCCTTTTAATTAGTCTAGCTTCTATTAGTCGCCTAGTTTCTATTTTCATCAAAGCACGATAATAACATTTCTATAAAGAAGCGAATTCTTCAAGCTTAATATAGGTAAATAGACAGTATTTCTATCATTTCTTAACATACAACCAAGTACATCTTTATCATAAATGTATTATTTATGAGTTATTAAATGTTAACTGCCCACTAAAGAGCTGAGCTTAACATTTCATTGTCTGTCATAAATAAAATCGTAACTTGTTCGCCTGATTTATCTAATGCAACGTAACATGAGGTAACACCCTGCATTTCTTCTTCTTCTTTGTAAAGTGCACTTTAGTAGTAGTAGTTCATCGGCAATAAATAAAAAATGGCAAAGATGAAGCTGTTGCTGCTGCCATATGAGTAGTAGTGAGTAGTATGTGTTCTTCTTAAAGTGTTCCGTAGAAATGATCGAACTTCGATTTAATAATATTAAGTCTGTGGTTTTGATTTTTTATCTCTTTTCCTTTCTCAATTCCTCTTGAGAGACAAATTACCATTTTCAAGTATTTAAAGTTATAAATCAGCGTTAATCATAATTTATAAAAAAACAAAATACAGTTTCTCATGGAGATAAAATATTGTGTGTATCGTGAGAAATTCTAAATTGTCGCTTTTTTGTTTATTAAACACAGGCCGGCACAGACGTGTTTATTTTTCTTAACCGAAAACAATTACTATATTAATTATTGTTGCACAAATGGAATTACCAACAGGAATTATCTAATATGTCTCTGTCTTTATAACTTTTCTCTTTTTTTCGACCACCACATGTTTTACTTTTTAAGACTTAAAATAAATATTGAATCAAAGGTTGATTGTGCATTTATGTACTTATTATGATACTGATGACCATGATGATGGTTATATATATATATATACTTAATGTGTGGCGATTGTTTATTCTGTTGAAGATAAATGTTATTACATAATAATACGGGTGGGGTTCTTCTGTCTGCTGCTACTTTAAGGACTTTAATAAATAGTAGTTTGTTATGGTTAAGTGTTTATTTATGGGATGATACTGCTTTTTTTCTAGTCGATTCTTCTTGATAGAGTATATTAAATAAACAAAAAAGGAATTCACTTTCAATCCTTTATATACATATTTGAGAAGATGAGTGTGCTATGGTCTAATTTTTTCTTGGTTGGCACTAAGGACAAAAAATTACCTGTAGGTTGATGGTGGTTAAATAGATGCAGGAATAAAACTACAACTGATATTACCTGTCAACTATGGCAGCAGTAATCAACAAATTGCACAGGTATATGCAGCTGTTAAAATGTAAGAGATGCTCCTATCTACATATACACTCGAAGCTTGTAGTGAAGCAACTGATGATGGAAAGAATCGGAACTGCTCGCGATCCCTTGTCTCAACATTCCGCGATTAAAATTTAAGTGGCAGGTACAATCATGCGACTACTCACAAAAAGAGATGAAGAAGTGTATAAAAATAATTGCCTAACATGACGTTTCATGCTACATCATTTTCTTCCTTGGGCGGTAAATACTCAAATCAGGTAATCTAAAATTTCTAGACCAACTCCTTGACCAAAAACTATTAATACTCAAGTAGTCTGTCAGACCATACCATTTTACGAGCTCCAGTAAGGATTCTAACCCAAATGTATATTATTCGTATAAGGATGAGCTTGTCAACCAGCGGCGTCCAAGCACTAAAAGGTACATTCGAATTATTTTCAGTTTCAAATCAAAACTGTTGAAGAATATTTTCTTCTTCACTATTTGGTAGTGAATAGTTACTTCTACTATTTGATATCGTAGTAATAAAGGTAACAATATAAAAGACATTAATAAATCAAAAAATAAGCTCAAAAAGAAGAGAATCGACAGGTATTTTGACAGTATGGTGGATTTTTCTGTTCTGGCCGTTTACATGGATGTGAGCAAAGAAAGGCTTAAGTGGCTAAATGTTAGACATAATATATATATATATAGGTCAATTGGGAATGTCAATATACCTGAATATGCAGTTTTGATTTACATATTACTCGTATTATCTTTTGCATAGCCAAAGAAACTAGATAGGGTAAAAAGATAGAACAAGAAATTCTGTCACTGTGAGTGAGCAAAATTGTTAGAGCCGATGAAAATAGGTGTCACTGCAAATATATGCAATATAGAGTCACTGCATCTAGTTACTTAGGCCAGCTGGTCCACCAGAGTACCGCAAACCGCCGCCATATTGGGGCAAACAAAGCACGAAATTGTTCATTATTTGTCCTGTATTGAATTTAATCAAATCTATATACGTTTACTATAAAAGGTTTTTCTTATTCTGAAAGATCAAACCTCTAATATATCAAACACGAAAACGTGGTTTTAATTTGTCTATTATTAAAAACCACCTTCCTCTGCCCCAATATGGCGGTGGTTTGCGGTACTCTGATCGACCAGCTGGCCTAGGTGACTAAATGCAGTGACTCTAATGCAATCACAAGGTCCGTAAATGTCTAACCTAAATTTCTAAGCCTGCTTATACATTTACGGCTTGCATGTAAATGCTTAGTGGGAAAAACGTTAACACAGTGGGCAATTCTGGCTAAACTTGCATGATTTGGATTTAGAAGAGTTAATACATTTTCGATGAAACTGTTCATAGTGTTCATCTATTCAAAAAGTTTTGGTATGTGTGAAAGCAAAACACAAATTAGTGAGTAATTTCGTGCAAATAGTGAACAAACAACTCGCTCAGGTTTCTACTGTCGTAAAAAACTTTTCTAACATTGACTTAGGGACGGTTTTTTTATCTTTGACTCTTCAATCTATCTGAAAGTTACTTGATATAGCTACAATTGTTTCTTCAATTGGGTTAACGGTAAGAGGTTAAAAGGTCGGTCCTTAATAGTATTAATGACTTAACTCCTTTATAAAGTGTGAGAAATTAAAACGGGTGGATAAACATTAAAAATGTTACGTAAGTATTTTACTTCTTTTTCCAGCTGGTTCAGAAGATTAATGGAGTCGACTCTCTTCTTACCTGTTGTTTGAGCATGAATATCTATTACTCTTAAAAAGATGCAAGTGCCTGTTAACCCTCTTCTATCCGGCCCGTCAACTTACATCGTTTTCCATTAAATTAAATAAATATTCAACTGGTAAACGTTGTGAATAAAGTGCACTTGACAAGAAAACCAATTGCGCCTCCCATCCTGGTCGCTCTTACGAGAAATGTATTTCCCACTCTTTTTAACTATACAATTTCTGATTTCCGTGAAATGTTAGTCGCTCTATATATCTAATGAAGCGATGCGCTTGAATATTCTGAGATAAGAAATTTCCACTGGTAACGAGTCACAAAAAGAAATTAGCTCTAACAATACCAGAAAATCAAAAATTTGTATTGAAATTAAGAGTACCAATCAACAGAGATGCGTTAGGTCTGTTATATTCAATAACACAGTCTGTCGAGGGCCTGGGTATTGGATAAAACCTTGTTTATTCGAATGTCCCCGTTCTCATCTGGTTTGCGAGTAGTGAATCGTTTACTGTTCTTTTGATGACTTGCTGGATGTTTACTTAAATATGAAATAGGGAATTTCTCCGTGCTAGCTAGACGAAGGAAGTGCATCATATAGGGGATTTTGAGTACGAGGAATTCATTTTTGATATCTGCTGTTACCTACGACGACCTTTAGAGAGCCCACAATCTTTCTCAACTTTCACGTATTTTCCGGTAAAAGGGTGGTATTGGTGGGCTTTAGAGGTCAAAGAATTCATTTTAAGACTGCATGCATTGTTTAAATGTTTAGGAACTATTTTTCAAAAAATCTGATATATTCTTTTTAATAATATCATTTTTACAACTGTTTTAGGTGTTTTTAATTGACCCGACATTCGGATATTAATGAAAAGTAGTTCATTTGGAGATTGTTAGGATTTACATGAGGCAATTGCGTGGAATAACTAGAAAGCAGTAATAAAAAATGTGTAAGGGACAGTGTTGCAATAAGTACTTCTTATTTAGTACCTAGGTAATTAGGTACTAGGTATAGGTACCTCCTAAAATAAATACTTAGATGTAGTCCCAGGTACATTTAAGTTCTAGGTACAGCATGAGAATACCAAAAAAAAAACCATAAGTGCTTAAGAAATTATATAAAAAATAAGGTTTACAATAAAAAAATAAGAAGAATGTATTTTAGTTGATAAAACATTGATAAAGATTGGGGAAATTGCAAAAAGATGTTACCGACACATAATTTCTAACATTAACGGACAATCAGCAAAAAATAAGTTTCAAAACTAGTCCGAGTTTCAAGTTACAATGACAACTCCGATCTTTTGTAGAGTTGTATCCTTAGGTCAGTAGGTTACACAAGCCAAGTTTAATCGGATTCTGATAGGGTAAAGGATGGGAGAGATAACGGAAAATCGAGCCTTAGCGAGTTGTGATCATTTTACAGTCAAGAGCTTACCTTTGTCGTATAACAGTGTATAACCATGAATTCCGAGGATCTACACCTTGGTAGATTACAATTGCTGGAACCATCTATAGCTACTGTAGTCTTAATGCAGACTATTTCTGCATGCTTATACGTGTTTAGAATCAAGTCAAGGGTACTTAATTCAGTCTATTTTAACAGGATTTGAGAATATTTTATTGGTGATATTATGTTGTAAAAAGTTTTATCATTAAAAAATATATACCTAATACTTACAGGTGCTTAGGTAAGTATCATACAAAAAGTAACTAGATACACTTATTTTAAGTACCTTAGTAGAAACTCAAGGTACACAAGGAGTACTACATTACACTACTGGTTAGGGAAGAAAAGAAAACTGTTAATGAATTTCCATAAAAAAGAACAACTTGACTTGGAAGATAGTGAAGCGGAAGAAGCAATGAAAGACTACAACACGGTGATGAAATGTGTCAAATGTGTGGAGTACATGAATGCAGTGATAGTGAGAATGAATATCAAATGATCTGCTCGATTCAGTAAATATAAATAAAAAAAATAAGTGAATATTATGTGAATATAAGTAAATAATAGTTATTTATGTACCAAGTCAGTAAAGTGTCTTTATCAAACTCGCCTGTTATTCGCCTCGCTCGCTCGTCTCATAATCTCAGACTCGTTCGATAAAGACACTTTACTGACGTGGTGCATACAAAACTTTATCGCCAACCATATTTGCGGCAGGTAAGATGCTTGATTTGTACAGTAAAATAAAGTGTTTGTTTACTTCCACAAATCGCTATGGTAATGCATGGATTTACTGATGGTTGGCGATAAACCCAATTACACGTTCATTCAACAATGCATCAAGTGTAATTTGTAAGGATAAAAGGAGAAATATTAACAGTAGAGATTACAACCACGATAGATCAGATCAGAAAGAAAGTGAGAGATTGAAATATGTGTTGGAATAGACTGGACGAAAACAGGCTAGCCAAAAATAGCAAGAAATAAGAGACACTATGGTAGAAGACTAAATAAACGATGAAAAGACTGAAAGAAGAAATAAGTATTGTTTAAATGTTTGTTTCGCAGATTATATACAGAGAGAAATACTTCATAAGAGCTTTGCACAATATTGTTCAAAACGGTGTTGGAGAAATTTATATTATAATTGTAGAATCGTATTGTCCAGCGTTGTGTAGGTTTTCGTTACTGAATTGTCTAACAGGAACGTGCGTCAATTATTTAACACAGTCAGATTTAGTTCTGCATTATTTGGAACAATGTTGTAGAGGATAAGCTAGCATATTATGTTGAAGTATAATTGTAAAAAATGTTTAGAAAAATACAATATTTTGTTTGAATGAAATCATAATCCAGTGTTCAAACTGCTTGCTACTAATTATTGTATTTCGCAAAGTTTATGGATGACATCTATAGATGTCACCACTTGTAATTGTCGCTATTAATGTAAATTCGAGATTTATATATAAACAGGGAACGGCAAAAGGAAATTTTAGTGTTATACGTGTATATATTACACGTTGTATAGTATGTAAATACTATACATTGTATAGCTATATACATATTAGTTACATTGTATAGCTATATACATATTAGTTACATATATTTTAATATATGTAAAAATATATATTTTATTTGTGATACCTAACCTTCTATAGAATATTTGTTCCAGAGTATTGCACAATTTGTATAAATGTGAACAAGTAATTGTGTTAAATACTATTAAGCAATTGTGGCACAACTAGCGCAACAATTGTACAATTTTGTATAAAATTGTATGCAAAAACATTACACATTCTGTTTTAATAAGTAACACAATTTGTTATGGAAACTTATACACAACTATTCATTTGATTCTACAAAATTACTATTGACTTCCACAAAATCTTGACAAACTAAATGACACAATCTTGTTTTATAATTGTACACAAATTGTCCCTGTCACTTTTTTAAGACCAATTTGTTTTACAATACCACACAATTGTTGATGAAATTTAAATACATTTTTCTCTGTGTACATTTACAATTACAACTGAGTTACTACCATTTGTAAAATCTTGCAAACCCTTTTCACGTTCAATTTCAGGTAATTAATTATCTTGACGAAAAATCAGACTTGTTAACTGTAACTTTTAGTATTCATATAAACCAAAGAAAACAAACATTTACGTCCAACATAAACTATTTTTGTCGATGATCAACTTGATTAGGTATATTGATTGGAAAATAAGAGATTCATTGGTCAATTACAGACAGTTTCATACAACACTAATAGCAGAAACTTCTCAAATATTAGCTTAACATTGAAAGCATTCTTGAGTATGAACTAATTCTGTTGTAGAAAGATAAATTAAAACTAATCTCTCATAAATTCTGCGCTCTAGTTGTTTGAACGGCATACTTTTACGTGACGCAACATTATTGTGTTTTAATTTTAACCTCTCCTATTTTTTTTTCTAACGAGTTCTACGCAAATCTGCATAAATCAATAGATATCCGTAAAATAAGTCCGTGTAAATCAAGCTTTTCGGCGTTCGAGTGCTATTTAATTTTGGCTGTATGTTGAGATTAGGTGAACACCCTCTCTGTTTCAAAATAATTCCTAAACTATTTTAGATTTAACATTTTTACTAAATTGAACAATAGGTTAAGACCTTATAAGTGATTTTTTTAACCAAGAAATGTTTCGAGTATAGTTTAAAAAGGAGTTACAAATACGCCTTGCATATTTTTATAAGAATGCATTTTTTACTGCTCCAATTTTGGAGCTACAAACACACAAAAAAGGTAATGATCGAACAGAGAATTTTAGAGAGAGAATCCAAACTTTGAACATCACCGTGTGAGGTGTCTCACCTCATGTGGGTGGTTGTCTAGTCACTTGGCCGCCGACTCCACCTTGCCGTCACCTCTTACCTTTCCAGATCACATCTTCAACAAACGCTTTGCCAGTTTTGTAGAGTTGTTCAACCCCGTCAAAAAAAGGTTCACACACCTACAGGTATTTTTCGTCGCTACGACGACTACGAGGACGACGGTGATAAAATTTATAATAAAATCCCCAAGAAACAAGCGGCGACGATTTATATATTAGGAAGATCGAGCAAAGATGTGTATGGATATTATTTAGAAATATTTTCGGTTAAATCACGAATATTTCTCACGTTAGCTGTCTAACCCACTTCCTTACATGGAAATACCACACGGTTTCAACAGAGGGACAAGTTGTCGTAATAATAATAATAATGGTAATACTAATAATAATAATGGTACATAAATGGCCTTGAGAATTTCTTTTCTAGCACACCGGAGTCATAATCGTAAGTTAGTTAGTTGCCTTTTTAATTAGTCGTACTAATTATGATTCACTCACCACTGTGTCACTTCGATTGATTATTTTACCAGCATTAGACACTTACCTGAAACAAAAAAGAAACATTTTATTAATAACAGAATTATTACCCATACGCATGTATAAATCATTAATCTTCTGATAATTTATCGAAATCACACGCCCAATACTGAAAAACCAAAACCCATATTGAAAGTGAAAAGAGAAAGACAGAGACACCCTATAATAGAATCGGTGTACACCCATTTTAATTTCCGTATTTGACTTTCTCAAAAAATAATTACTGTGAAAGAAAGCACGTAATAGTAATACCTGGTAATACTACGAAAAAGTGGATCACTTGATCGACCCGTCGTGAATGTTTTGTTACAATTCTACTCTCGAGACTCGCTCGATTGTTACAATAATTTCATTGTTAAATTCGACTTAATTCAATTTCTGTGTTAATTCGAATGAAACAAAATTATTTTTAGAAAATAACAGAATAAGCGTAATTTTAAATACAGTTACATAATTAGGATTTCCTGTAAACAAAATAACTTTGAACTTAATAATGCATGCATACTATTGTTGTGTGTAACACACGTAATAATTTATGTATGTATCTGCAATTAAATGGAAATTGCAATGTTTTTCTAAACATGATTTCTATACGAGAGAAAACCGTGTGATGATTCAAATCATTCTAAAGTGTGAAAAATAATTATGATTGTATCTCTGTGTAGACCTTGGATTTATGTAATGAGACTTCGGTGACATATTCTATTTAGGTGAATTACTGTAAATCTGGAAATAGAATATGTTATTTATCTATAAAAAGGAGATATTTCTATAAAGTACCCAGTTATTATAAAGACAAAAAAATTATGGAATATGATGTCCGATGTCCACCGAAAAATATTCCGGTGGAAAACTACAAGACTTACATAGCAAGCTGAAATTTTACAGGCAGGTGGGGCTTACCCCAAAGGTATGCATGAGTATATTTTTAATCCTAAAAAACCAAAAGGGTCGCAGAGGGCATTTTGTGAAAAATCATTATGGCTATATATCTCTTGGATGGCGTAATTACAGATTACACTTGAAGCAATTCTAAAGGTAAAGAAATGCAGAAATTACTGGCGTTTTATCCAGGGGCGGAGTAAGACAACATTCCAGGGAGAAAAGTTTTCCGAAAAAATTATTATTAAAAAAAATCTTGACTGTGAATAACTTGTAAGAGATATATAAACATATGCCACCACGGACTTTTTTGTACAACTTTTGAGACCTATAATTTGTTTGCTTACAATTTACCTTTATCTGGTAACGTTTTCGCAGTGTAGGCATTTTGAGTTTGTTTTGCCAATTTTATTATGAACATTCACCAGCTTTTATAGAGACATAAGTTATATTATTTGAGTGCACTTACGAATGGTGCTACGCAAGCAGATTGCCGGCGGCGTTATCAGCTCAACTTTTGTAAATAGATCTCTTTTTTTACATTTATTTCTCAACGGAAGTTATTTTAGTTATAATATTAAAATGATCATAAACTATTTTAATTTAGAAAAAGAGTTTTTCACTGCTACAAATTTGGTACTGAAGATACCACGATCAAAGAGGAATATCTTTTGAACTTACCAAAAATGAAAACAAAACACTTTTTAGATATGTACTCATGCCCATGCAATTTTAACTTTATAAAGCGGCTCACAGACGCGACGATATATTGTACTAGATGTCGTACTACACGTTAGAAATAAAGTCATATAGACATGTCGGCCGCTGTTTTTCGTACACACGTAAACAACTTGCAGTTCGACGGAGAGTACGAGTGATCGTTAAACCTCACAGTCTTTAAATAAAACTAAACGAAATTGTAATTGAAATATTTTTGTCTACTCTGACTTCTAAATCACCACTTGTCTTCATGTTTCACGCAATAAATTCCAGCAAGCTACATGGATATAATTTCATATCCACACAGTGTGTGGATATGAAATAACCAATTAAAGGGGTTTTATTTGACACTTCTTCATTTATAATTAATTTACTGACAACTCATGTCATAAATATGGAAGTAAAAGTAAGTTAAATCGATGTTTTCTTCTTCCGATAACACTTAAAGCATTTAAAAATAACGTAATTTATAAAATTGTAGCTTTAACAATTGTACTTTTATAATTAAAAATAATATATAAATATTAAATCATTTAAATAAGTACAACCTACTTTTATAATAAGTATAGCAGATGCGGTCTGTGATGTGGTTTAGTAACCCAGTCGGTAGAAGCGACGCGTTTGCGACATGTAAGTAAACTGAAACTGTTGCCAACGTAGATTCGATTCCAGCTGGGGGAATTAACTCTTTTTTAATTTTTTTTATCAAACAAAGTTTAAAATAATAACCTTCTCTTCGAAAATATTCATTTTCTGCCAAGTTTCAATAATTCTCTTAAAAATTGTACAATTACAGGGGGATTTTACAAACCATATTTTAGCATGTATAAAAGAATTTTCCAGGAGACATGCAGTCTATTTCTTAATTATTTTGCTTAGTCAAAGAAAAAAGATACTGTACAACTTGAGTGGAATGCCCATATCGCCCTCGAACGACTGAAGCACTCCGCCTTCGGTGTCGTGCCTCAAACTTTGTCATCGTGCGATATAGATGGATTATTTTTTTTTAAATAATCGATCAATCGATTATTATTTTTAAAAAATAGTTAAAAGTCCGATTAATTAGATAATCGAAATTTTAATTTGCCAATTTGAAAATTGTATATATATTTTTTACATTAGTTCAAAAAAATTGATAATAGTGCTCTGCCCTATAAGTAGGACTGTGTATACTAATCGATTAATCGGGCCTCCAATTTTTTTAAATAATCGATTAATCGGTCAATCAATTATATTTTTCAATCGAGTTTCGATTTTATTTTCATAATCGCACAGCCCTAGTTGCAATCTGTCGTTCAGTATATACCGGTAGTACGACAGATTTTATGTCAGCATCATACTGTCATCCAACATGACCGCGACACTGCATTATGTTGTACTTCAACGCTGCACACGTTGCATTTATTGATTGTACAGCCGATCGTTGCGTCTGTGGGCCGCCTTACCACACTAATTTACTTCGATAAAGAAACCAATCAAAGCAGTGCTAAATTGATACTTCTTCTAAAAAACATTTTCATGATGCTATGAAGTCTTAATGTTTGTAATTGTAAAGTGTGTTTAGGTAGCAGTTGGGCCAACCAAGGAGATCCGTTTACTTGTTCTATAAGTTACCATAAATTTTATTATTTGTTTTGCATGTATAACATTTTAAAAACAAAGATACGTAAAGAAATAGGCACTCTTCTAATAAATCTAACGTTCTATTAGAACATTCTATACGTTATTCACTTCTATAGAAAGCACAAAAATAAGTTATGTTGTCGACAAAAATCCAAAAATATGACATATATTAAAACTAATAGTGTAAAAGATCCAGCTGCCTTTAGAATGTTATTTATTTCCGTTTTTATTTTACCGCCTAGGCAGTCTTATTGAATCTCTTCGAACTGTTCGACACTCCTTGAGGCAGGGAAGTAAGTCAGTGCCGGATTAGTCAGGTAACGTTTTTACCTAGGCTTGTAAACTCTTAAGAGTCAGGTGATTACCTTGGTAGCAGCTGCAGAAAATAAATTTTTCTTTTGAAACATTTTTAAAACTTATTTTGTTTAATATGGCCAATCATATCATATCATATCATATCATATCAGAAAACATTCAAAAAACAATTTATTACAATAATATAATCTTCAGGCTCAACCAAATGACACAATGCACTCTTCGAATGTGCTGCCTAGGTACTCAACTGAACAATGTTGAAATTGTCGAAAATAACCCTTTAAAACATCGTGATATAAATAGCCATTCCCAAGTGCTGCACTCCAGTTACAAACAGGGTTAGGTATACCCTGGATTAGTAATCACCAAGCCCAACCAACTGGGTGCTGAATGGGTAGTTAATTGCACAATTTCGTGTAGTCGAATGTATAGGTATAAAATTACGGTAGGTTACGGTACGGTTAGGTATACATGCGAATACACGAAATTGTGCGCTTAACTACCCATTCAGCAACCATGTGGTTGCCCTTGGTAATCACCAATCCGTAATTAGAATTAAAGATTAAATCAATCCGTAAACACCCATACCAAAATAATTTTTTTAAAATCTAATCCCTAATCCCAAAAATATTTTAAAGAAATTTAGTCCCCCAATATCCGATAAAAAAAAGTATTTTCATCGCAGCGCACCGATAGAGAATTCGAACGGGGATTTGGGAATTCTTGTCAAAACTTATTTGCAGTTTTGGTACAATTTGTTACACTGACGACCAGTTCAATCAACTTGTACTTATCGGACGATGTAGAAGAAAAATTAAAGAACTAAATATGCTAAAATAATTCAAAACTTGGGAGGATTGTCGTGTGGCTGAAGCCTTTGACAAAGTTTGGCACGAAGGATTGGTATACAAATTAAAAAGAATGTTGCAAAAACATGTTGAATTACTAACAAGTTCTATATCAGACATTATTTTGCATTAAGCAAGAAAATTAATACTTAGAATTATAGGAGGCTAGAGCTGGGGTGCCCCAAGGAAGTGTCTTGGGCCCCATCTTTTATTTGTTGTATACACGCGATGTTCCACAACCGCATAATGTAACTGTTGCTACACTTGCCGACGACACACCGCTTATGGCTACTGCAACAACCACACAAGAAGCAACTGAGAAGCTTCAAGAAGCCAGTAATGCCAAGCTTTACATGTCAAAATGGCAAACGTCAATTAGTCTTAAAATATTTTATCTAGAAAAGATGTTACTATGGCTATGGCAAGTATACGATATCTATCTTTCTCAGAAGTATTGCTATTCGCTATTCTCCTTTGCTCACACATGAAAATCCAAACCAGAAGCGAAGTTTTATCAACACTGTATATAACTGGTATCTGAGGGGATGGTAGCTTGCATATTTCGAATGTTGGGTTAACAAAGAAACGAACTGTGCTTGCATTCTCGGTTAACAGCATTCTTAAAAATTTAAAATTCTCAAATAAAAAACGAACGAAAGAGGCATTTCGAATTTGAGAGCTATGCATGTTTACCACCAAGTGATGAACTACTTTAGCTAGTTGAGATTGACATAAAACTGCTTGAACATTTTCAAAAATCACTAACTTCGATTTTTATAGGTTCTCGTTAAACGTTAGATCATACTGTATGTATGGAATGCTAAAAAGCCTATAGCTCTCACTAGCTTGTTCGCCCGTCAGCCTGTCGACGTGGTGATTTTTACTGGAACTAGCTAGAGAAAAAGTTAGTTACAACGGGACTATATGGAAATTGATCCTGGAACCTCTCCGTTGAGGTTAGATTTGATCTCCAGCAACTCTCTCACACCATGCATGAGGGATATAACTTTTGAACGTGTCGCACATGTTTCTAGAGGTATTTTGTCTTTGGCCTTTAAAATGACAAAATGACAGATAGGCATCAGACACACAATAGTATGATGCAGTGACAGTAGTAAAGGTTAAGACGATATTTTCTTAAGCGATGTGATTTAGCTTTGTACCATAGGCTGCCAAAAAGTGATGTTGTATTGTTGTATATAACAAAAGAATGGCTGAAGTTTCCTTCTAACTTCCTATCGGTGATTACTATGTATTGTTGTAGCAGGATTATGCAAATCATTATTACGTAGGAGTTTTCATTAATAATGCAGTTGCCTAAATAGGTAAAATTTACATCAATAAGAATCAATGCAACTATTATTAATAGGAAAGCTACATTCACCACTGCATTTTAGAAAGAGGTCATATAACCCAGTTTGCCTACACTTGGATACGCCCATGGCTATAAGCGGAATATTTGTTTCATTTATAGTTTTGCAATTTCGAATTTTAATTTTGTAGTAATAAATCTAAACGAATGCATCATTTTATATTTTTAAATATTGTTATAAATAAATAATTTATAGATTTTATTTGTTTTCTTTATTCTTCTTGCTAGGAAAGCAACACCAGAATCCAGATAGGAAGAATTATTCGACAAAAACTAGTCTATTCGTCCGAAATTTCGACTACTTCAAGATTCATTTGATTCGTGTCAATCATGACCACGAACTTAATTTGTTGCCAAATTAAACTTGCTCTATTTGTCTAAAAGCTTTCAAAAATTATAATTTTCGTAGATATTATAATACCGTGCAAGTCTCACCATGAGGTACAATACATAGGTACATATCTGGGGCTGGGCCATTGCTGTTAGTTATGACCTGGGGAGCGGGACCGTGGGCGCGTGTAGGAAGGGGCCCACGCGTCCTCCAGGTTCCCACGACTCCGACCTCGTCGGTTTATTTGCACACCGGAGGTTAATGTCACTTACACGCAATTTATTTAACTATACTATGACTTATTTATGTTTTCTAGCGTGGAAAACGAGAGTTTCTATCGATCGCACGTGTTACAAACACACGTCTTCTTCTTCCTCAAGTGAAACTGTCGACGGTTCACACGAGCCATTTCAAGAGAGCCGATACTACCAATTGAAATCTAGAACCTTGCTTGTCTGCTTGTAGTAAAGTACATGCACACGTTTTACTATTCGGCCTAGAAATTTTTAAAATAACCAGGACAAGTGTTGCCTAAAAGTGAATATCACAATCAAATATAATAATCAGCATATTATTATTAAAAATGTCTGGGTGGCCTTTTCCAACCTAAAGAAGTGGGTCTTGGGTGTGTTGTGTGTGTACGCTATGCACATTCACAATAATAATGTAGTACTTCTATTAATACAATTTAGACCTCGATTGTTGCCTGTTAGAGGAGATCACACGTGCTTTCTAATTAATGCAGAGCATTGGTTATAAAAAAATGTGATCTATTATGTAATGAAACTGTAACATGGGATACATGTCTAAATATTTCTCCGTTATTAATAAAAAGAAAGGTTACTATCTTGTTAATTTCTCACCATCGTCATTGAGCAGGATCTAAATTTTTGTCTTTATTAATCAACGAATGCAATTTTTAGAAATGAGTGAGATCTTGGTAGTGGCATGTTGTTCAGAGAAAAGAAATATGTATTTCCTTTCCCGTGACATTTCCTTTTTTCAGTGACACATTAAAAGAACATTTATACCTGTTGAATCAATAAGTTTAATAAATCATAGGTGTGCAATGATCTTTTGGTGTGGGGTTATTTCCGTTCAAGAGTAGAAGTGAAATAACTTTTTAATGTTAGAAACCTACACGAGAGTAGTCATATTAGGTAGTTTGATAAAATGCAACTGTAAGACAAATGGAAAAGGACAAGGCTTTGACTTTTGGGTACTGCATTATTTGCGAAATCTCAGACACACTGACCTGATTAGTTAAGTGCAATGCCCCAGGGCTTGCTCTTTTCTGAAATCATATGCATATTTCAAATACACGCATGAGCGTATCTGACCTTAGAAGAATGATTCAAATGGCCACGCCCTCCGAAAGGATGGTAAATGAGAACCACACCAAGCTGGGATATACTTTTCAATCATTTCAGTAGGTAATGGTTAGACGCAAAAGAATTCGCGGAGACAAAGAGGCGACATTCACAAATCACATTACCAGTTGTGCCATGTGCAGGGTGACTAACCTAAGATTACCCTGTACCTTATCTTGGAAACTGTAATAAGTGTTACAAAAAAAAATCGAATACCAAAGTTGATTGGTATAACACAAATATAGTATTTATAATATTTTTGTATATACAGGGTGAGTCTTTAGGCTACAGCTAGTATAACTTTTTTATTTTAAATGCAACACCCTGTGTATTTTTACGATTTTCAATTTTACACTTATTTTACGTACTTTGCGTTAATACATAACTCCTGAAATACCGTACAGTTTTTCAATAATTTTTTTTCAGAATACAAGATTTCTTAAAAAATTAAATCTCCTTACTGCAAGTTAAATTTAACTAATTATAATAATACACGACGTCTATAAATATCGAAACCAACTTCTTTTCCTAAAGTTGTTGAATAATATACACCCTGTATATAATAATAATAATTGCTACAACCCATAGCCTGGAAACCAGGCCCCCTAAGCTACCTTAACAGAAAGTTTCTTTTTGCTTCCTGAAATCTGGGACGAAAAGAACAAAACGAAGATAGTGTAAAAAGTAAAATTGAAAAGTTACTAAAATCTTCTTACATTCTTATAAAATTATTAAAAGTTAGTAGAAAGAATCCTACGTGCAACTCAGGAGGAAAGTGTATTTTCCTCCCTCGTGTGTTTGCGACAACATCAAGCATCGGAAGAGAAAAGCCCAACTTTTCTCCCTTGTTGCACAAATAGCTATTACAGTTATTATTATTGTTATTATGGCTAAATACAGCTCGCAGACATAATAAACAATCTTGTTAGAAGAAAGTTGTAAAGTAGTATCAAAACAAGTACAATTGTCAATTTCTATCACTGGATTTCACAAGTCTGTAAAAAGTCTTGGGATCTTGCATTTCGATATGTTGATATAAGTATGTTCATGAAACATTGCGACTGGCAAAAAGTTACTAGCATTGTTTCTCCTTTTTACTTCAGTGTGCCAGGTTATGGTTGACTAATTCGTAGCATTTATTTAGTAGTAGTTATTTAGTTAGTAGAGTAATTGCAATAAGTCGAATGGTGGTATCAGCAATCTAATGAACGGTCTTAAAGATAGTATTCATGATCAAAGTAAAATTTAATCCAAGAAACTTCCCGTCTTTCCAAACTTCATTTCCTGTAGCAGGTATTGCGATCTAGTACCGGAAGAGATTGGCCCTCTAATCAAAGAAGTTTGACATATCTTTCAGATACATGGTAAGACTTCGTTTTGGGCTTGGATTTCCACGTGTGAGCAAAGGAAAAATAGTGAATAACAATACATATGTGAAAGAGAGATATTATCCTTATACCCCAACTATTTCATACATGGGTTTATAGGAGGTTTCTTTTTTTCTAAGGCATTAAGGACAAGCATTCAGTATAGATGGGATTCTGAAACTTTTGCAGTTGCATAGGCAAGGAAATCTATTTCGAAGATTGTAAAGGCAATCAATTTGAAATGTTGTTAATACTTCTTGGGTATTGTAACATATTACTTATACTTATAATCAAGGCTTACATATTTTAGAGGTACACCAACTAGGACAGTTGTGAGAAAAACTCAAGTAAACAATTAACTCAGACACCAAAATTCCAGATATTTGGTGCATGAAAAAGGACACAGAATTATGAAAACAATTTACAAGGTTGTTAGAACATTCCACTTCCAAATTATCCGATCGCCCTATGGGAGTATGTTTCATAACATCAATCAGCCACATCCATTAGACAATCTTCCAAGTTAATACGAGACTTATAAATAACCAATAAAATTTGTAAGTTGCTTCAAATTTAAACTTAGTAGTTCGTTTACAAACTGACAAATCAAAATTTATTGACCTCGGGTTTGATTCGGTGACCTTCCAGGTGAAATCCATATGCATTCTGGCATTTCTCAATTTATTTATCTGAGTCAGTATAACTTTTAGGGCCTTCGTGCACGTAAATTCGTTAACGGTAAGGCTATATTAGAATAAACCTGTTTCATGGTCGATCTTTCTGAATCAATGCCCAAAGATTTTAACTTGGCTTAAAAAATACTATTATACCAACATTGCGGCTTTTCGGTGCAATGTAATTAGTAATTACATACAGAACTAACAATGATAACAAATCATTTTCTTGCAGTTAAATGAAACAATTTACAAGATAACATCCGAATGGATACTTAGGGGCTCACTTAGGGATAGTTATCACTAGGAAGTTTTTGTAAGAATGCAGAAGTAAAGGACAACACAAAAGAGATAGTACATACTAAGATTTCCTTTTATAGAACTCCCGTTGAAGCTCTATTCATTACTTTAAACAGTTCTGACAAATTTCCTTTCAAACGTTACAACCAACGATTTTAACTTTCTATTAACTAACTCCTTGTCATGTCAACACACTGATCGCTTACATTTCAAAAAGTAATAATCAATAATTGTTAGTTTTACAAACAATAAACAAGCAAAAAAGAACCTTCTCTCATCTTTTCACTTTCCTATTTGCAAACGAGCTGTCGTTGTGCCACAGAAGTCATATAAGCAGACCAAGAGACATACAAGAGTGGGCAGCATGTATAGGGTCAATGCATGGCGCTCTCCTAATACGGTACAGGCCCCCGCAATCCTGGATTACCTCACACCGATACCTGCGGGTTCCATTATCCGATAACGTGTGTATAACTAAGCATAACTATAACTAGTACTTCCAAACTGGTTAGGATATTTGTAATGTTATTATAAGAGCCCACTGATTTCTTTCTTTCTGTGTGTGTGTGTGTGTGTGTGTGTGTGTTTTTTTTCTTTTAAAACGAACGGTAACAAATGAAACCATATGTTTTATTAGAAAGCTTCAATTTGTTGATGTTACACTTACACTAGTACTACTACACATAACAATCAGTTTGGATTTAAGTATAATAATTTTAAGTGTAGTATTTATTGAGTGAATTGTTTTGACAACTTTCTTTTCGTGATGTTATATTATATTATTAAAGCGTTTATTTTTATTGTTGTTAATTAATTGCTGGTAGTATAAATATTATGACGCTTTAAATGTCGGATTAAATTTAATAAAGTAATAAATGATAAAAATATTGTTAATTAATGCGTGTTAAAAAGTATTACTATATTAAGTATAAGTGAGTCTGAAGTTGGTGCAACTGTTTTAAATAATTTTACATTTCTATTAATTATTCATGTTTATTAAGGACGTTCTTCCAAAACAAAAAATAAACCAGGCTCTAAGATTGATCCCTGTGGAACGCCCCCGATGAGATTTATATTATTTGTATTTCTTACGTTTATTATTTTTTGTTCTTTTATTTTATGCCTTTTTAAAAATGTTGTAGATACTAATAGATACAAATCTCAACAATTAGTTTTTAAATTAGAAGAAAAAGTCGTTGAACTAATTTTAGACCAAAACCCATTAAAATCAATCTTTTAAGTAAATTTTATTAGATATCTTTTGACAAGAGTAGGTATTTAATTGTGCACAATTAACTATTTTACAAAACCATCGATCGTAAAATCACAATAAAGAGCAGAATAAAAATAATTTTGGACAAACCTCCTTGTTTAAGAAACATTAGCTACGCCTCTGCACACTTCGATCATATTACACCAATTGGTAAGTTTAGTCAACTTTTCTATTTTAAAATCCTGATTTACTCTCTGTGATTTATATTTATAAAATTAGAGGCTCACTCGTTGCAAACGCTTCGGATAATTGATAGCGAAGAAAAGGAAGTTCGGTGTTTTGGGAATTTATTTGACATTCGTTTGTTCTACGGTATATAATTTATTTCAGGTATAGATTTTAAATTTACTTTATACTAGCAATTAGGCCTTTTAAAAGTTTTATTACTGCTAATTGACAATTTACTCATTCAATTTGATCACTCAATTGATTAAATTGGTAAGGATACAAAACAAATGAAATTTGATAAAATTGAGGTTTTTATTAGTCAATTAGCTAAGTACAAAACTCGGCTTTATTTAATAATATTAGAATTTGTTGGTTATTGAATAATAAAAGATATTCAAAGATTTGGATATGGTCAACTCAATTCTTCCTCTCGATTGTCAAATTGATAAATATGTATTGTTTTGAACGAGGCAGACTTAACTTGAACAGATAAATTAAACCATAAGCTAGCTTTTAGTACTTGTGAGTTGTGACACTATTTCTTCTACTTCTCAATAATTTAATTTAATTCTTTTTAAATTTCCATCTTATAAAATCCATTTCAGAATTTTCTTCTATTCACGTATTTATGTTGGTAAGGCTGAGACTTGATGTTTAAAACAGATTTAAATAAAAATTGAAAATAAAAAGTTTTGAAAAAGAAAAAGTCTTATTACTGTACCTATATTTTTTAAAACGTCGTCAAAAAAACAATTAGATTTACATAGGTAACGTGATACGGAATATAAATATATTTTTTTTAAATGGAGCACCTTATATGTTATTGCATTTTCAAATAGCCCCCTTATACCATTCTAAATACATGGACATTTATATAAGTATATCATTAATACTTTTTGACATATTTGACTTTAAACATGCCTCTAACGACATCCATTTTCACAATAACGACATTTTCAAAATGTGAGTGAACTAAAATGACTTTTTTAGTGCTGTTGCACCATTTATTGGTGCTGCTATAACCCATTTCGATTAAAGAAATTTCAACAAAAAATAAACTAATTGCTTCCATAGCCTACCTCGTTAGTTTTAGTTTTATCACAATTTGACAAGCATAGTTTAATCACACAGTCAAATAAGTCAGAAAGTATTGATGATAGACTTATACAACTTATATAGTTAGAATCTGGAAAGAAAAAGCTATTCGAAAATGCAATAATATACAGAGTGTTTCATTAAAAATATATATGTGTGCATTTCGGATCGCTGACCATGTACGCAATTGTTTTTTTCAGCATTTAAAAAATATGTATATATTTTTACTATCTATATATTTTAGGTACAGCAATAAAACTTTAAAATAATAAATAACTTTTTTTATCTCCACTAATAACAAAGATAACGGGGTGATGAAATAGTATATTGTGTCTCAAGGGCAGAAAATTAGCATTTGTAACCCGCAGTTGTTTGATGCCCGAGCGAAGCGTAGCGTAGCGAGGGCAGCAGACAACTTAGGGCTACAAATGCTTTTCGGTCCGAGTGACATACAAAAGTTTTTCGCCTACCTGTTTGAAAGTTTAAAAAAGAATTCCAAAAGTTAAACAGTAACGTAACTTATTAGTAAATTAAATAGGCATATGTTAGAGGGAATGAATGAAAATGAAAATAACGCCAGACGTTTTTAGTAATTTATTAACTAAATTAACCTAATAATCATTACACTACCTACAACACGGCCGTATAGTAAATGTTTTCATTATTATTGGTAAATAAAAGGAACAGGATATGACTTTTAATTAGGATGAGTAATTAATCTATCATTGTATAATTTATTGAAATTACAATTTTCTTTTTATTAATTAATTGTCACAACCTCCATTTATACATACAATGACACTGTGAAAAGAAAAAAACAAACGACAAATTTATCGACGAAGACATGAAAATCAAAGTTATGATCTAAGAAGCCTAGAAAAATTTGACGTATGTTTTTTATGTTTTTAAAGGTTATGTAAAAATATGTTTGAAATTACATTTTCCGTCATATTCTGTTGCTAAAAGTTTTACGAATGAGTTATATTTTTAATGTTAAAAACTAATGATTTCATTTTTTGATTAAAATCTTTTTAGGATAATGCACAGGAGTGGTCAAAGTATGACAATTTAAAAAACAATTACAATTTTTACAGTATCTCCAACTTAACATAAATAAATCGTGGTTTCATCTAGTAGTAGTGTAGAGGTTATGTATTTGACATAAGAGGGCAGTAAAAAGTTTGACATAAGAGGCCCGCAAAGAAGCCTTAACTGCCCTCAAAACAGGACATTTAAAAAGCACTTTCTGATCAGGTAGGCGAAAATAGTTATTTATGTATTAAGGGCATAAAGAAGCTTTTATGGCCAGAAGCGTTATTTCTAGCCCGAGGCGTCAGCCGAGCCATAAAAGCAAGTTATGCCCGAAATGCATACACTATTTTATGCACAGATTGTTTTTATCTCAAATCTATTATTGTGTAAAAAATATAATTAAATGAGTACGTACGTTACATCAAGCCGCTGTACGTATTTATGTGCATATATACGAAGTACGTTACTATAGTTACTATCTAAAATACTTAATTTCAGCTTATTTTCATTGGTGATAAGTTTACAAATTATATTAAGAACCAATCAAGTTCTACAAATACAGCTCTGACATTTAACTGACGTTTCATTATTGCCCGTCGGATCATAAAGAGGCCCTTGGGGCATAAAGAGACAGTTATGTTTAGATAGATCTATCAATAATAGTCTAATTATAATGCATCTGTGCATAAACATAATTAATAACCCTGCATTTACCGTCCTAGAACGATAAGTACAGTAGTTGCCGGTGTGTTTGTCGTACCAACTAGTAAAAGCTACTTATACTATTTAGAGTCACTACATCTAGTCACCTATGCCGCGTTTGTCGAACAGAGTACCGCAAAACGCGCCATATTGGTGCAGAGAAGGGTGATTTTTAATGATGGACAAATTAAAACCATGCTTTACGTATTTGACATATTAGAGGTTTGATCTTTCAGAATAAGAAAAACCTTTTAAAGTAAACATAGATTTGATTAAATGCAATACAGATACAAAAATAAACAATTTCGTACTTCTTTTGTCCCAATATGGCGAAGTTTTGCGGTACTCTGATCGACCAGCTTGCCTAGGTAGCTAGATGCAGTGACTCTAATACTATTATGGAAAGAGAGACATCTATGTTGTCAGAGATTATTCTTATTCATCTCACTTACCATTAAATGAACAAAATGAAACAATCGTGCAAAAAGTACTTTAACTAATTAAAAAAGTAAAAAAATTGCAGGAATACGTAGTACTATTCGCTATGTGCGTCGGCTTGGAGGGGATGGGATAATCGCCCGAAGCGTGCTAGGTGGAGCAATAGAGCAATAACGACGGACGGTTTCAGTAAACTTTGCGAATATAATGGGTGTGAATACTTTTTGCGTAGTGAATTGCAAAAATAATGGTTCAAATAGCAAGTGCAAGTTTATATCATGTTTTACCATTTATTGAATTTTCAAATGTGCATATATGGATATAACCTCAAAAAGTCAAATAATAACATGAAAATATGTATATTAAATACAATTTACTTGCATGCTTATTCTTCTCAATCGCATAAAAATAAATACTGTACACGCTCATGTAGAAAGTAAACAAAAAATAGTCTTTATATTTGATTTATTTCACACTTTCGATATCCGTCCATAAACGCCAATGTTATGGTTTCTGTCCTTATTTCTCAGTCTACGACCAGAGGTCGCCACGAGTCGCTATGCACATAACGAATAGAATATATTGCAGCAAAAACCTTGAAAGTCGGTCAAGAATTATTTTGATTACTGAAAGCTAAAATATTTTGTATATAAGTAGGTATTACAGGATAAAAAAGAAAAATTACAAATAGAGGAATAAAGAAGGTAAACAAGGGAAAGAAATAAAAAGAAATACCTAGGAATATTTGGAAATACTTGATGTTGTTTTATAGTATTCATAGAAATTGGAAATCACTGTAGTCTTTTAGAGAGTGGTGAACCACTGCTGAAAACCACTGTAGTACACTTTGTTGGGAATACTTTGGAAATACCTGGGAATACTTGGAAATAACTGGGAATACTTGGAAATACCTGAAAGTATTTGGGAATTCTTGAAATATGTGGGAATATTTGAAAATACCTGAAAATACTTGGGAATAACTGGGAATATTCGGAGATACCTAGGATTACTTGGAAATACCTGGAAATACTTAGAAATACCCAATAGTTTTTCTCAAAAGCTGAATGACTACGTTTTTTGGGAAAGAATCCGAGATTATTTGGAAATAGCCCTAAATACTTGGAAATATTTGGAAATACTTGAAAATACCTGGGAATATTTGGAAATAACGCCTCGGGGTGGAAATCACTGTACACTTCGATGTAAATACTTTGTAAATACCTGGTAATACTTGGAAATACCTGAGAATATTTGGAAATTCCTAGAAATACTTGGAAATGCCTGGGAATACCTGAAAATACTCGGAAATACCTGAAAATACTCGGAAATACCTAGGAATACTTGGAAATGCCTGGGAATACCTGAAAATACTCGGAAATACCTAGGAATGCTTGGGAATACCTGGGAATATTTGGAAATATACCCTCGGGGTGGAAATCACTGCACACTTCGCTAGAAATACTTTGGAAATACCTGTGAATACTTTGAGAATACTTGGAAATACCTGAAAATACTTGAAATTTCTAGGAACACTTGAAAATACCTGGGAATGCTTGGAAATATTTATTGATTTTTAATGTATTTTCAAAAACTGGAAATCACTACGTTTTTTAAGGAGTGATTCACCCCTCGGTTTTTAATTTTGATCCACTGAGTTTCGACACGATAAAAAAGTTGCACAGGCCTGCTTTAAAATAAAATTGTCAGAAAGTTAACTACATATCATTATCACACTGTTATTTTTCTATTTGGATATCATATTCTAATGTCACTTCAAGTGAAAGCAACTTTAGAATTGATTATAAAGATGACTAAAAGAATGAATGGCAAGAAAGGGAAGGAAAAAAGAAATAACAGTATTGGTTCACAACTTTCAGTGGGGAAGAATTTGCTGTATAATAAGAAGTTTCCTCTTTAAACAAAATAATGGACTTTGCTTACATATAAATGGATTTTAAGGTTCGGTCCAAAAAGCTCAAATGTGCTGACGAACATACTGACAGTCAGACACTTAAAGAAAAGTTGCTTGGTAATAGAAATAAAACTAAAAGCTTCATATTACACCAAAGATTGTTACTCAAGCAATGGTTAAAGATACTAATGTTGGTAAAATATTGTGATTGCCATTTTGCAAAGATTTTTTGGTATAAACTTTCCTTTCACAGATGCCTTACAATCTCACATACATGACCTTTTGAATCATTTTTTTTAACTGGAGTCTCTTCAAACTATGGCAGTGGTCTTAAATCAAAACATTTGGGCACTCACACTTTATGCATTCTTGAAGATTTAGCAAAAAAAAGTTCACCTTATTCAATCAATTTTTATTTTCGTTTGTCATTGCCATGCTGTTCATCTTGGGTTTTTATATTGGGGCCCTTTTTTAAATAATTAAATAAATTCCAATGCTCATGCTCATGTCGTACAATTAGAATTAATATATACATAAATAGTTTATAGCAATTTATTACTATTATTAGTACAAAGTACTTTTGTAGCTCCCACACACATCATAATAATAATAATAACCAAAGAGCTAACAATACAATGAATAATAATAATAATACATTCTCCTCAATAGAAAATCTATAAAGTAAATACCCAACCAATTTATATAATTAATAACAAAAAAGAATTAGGTGCAAACAAGTTGGACAAGTCTACAAAAAAAGGGTTATAGTACAGACAACGAGTTACACATTAAAATTTGATGATAGCGAAAGTACAAGAGCACCGCGTGACGTAGTTGTGGTAGAGAGAAGAAGACGGGTTTTGCTTGAGGTCTATGTTCTGTCGGCGCGACTTTGAGAACATACCCGGCGTGTGGTGACAAAACTAGACATAGCAATGTGAGCTAACAAGCTATAGATATAAACATTCTGTACAGGTTCCAGCTAGTCGGTTCGCTTTCGAAGAAGCGCCTCTGGGTGTCCCAATAATACGGAATTCCCTTGGCTCGCTAAATCGCTAAATTATAGTTGATCTTTAAACAGGTAGACACAGACACACGTTGTTGTTGTGTTATGTTGTTGTTGGCTTTTTTTCTATATATTATTATTCATTCGTTCGTCTTTTCGTTTTTTTGCTGTTGTTATTTGTATGATGCTCTCTTGCGATGGGAAATAAATTATAAGGTCTATGTAACAAAAACTTGTCTGGAGATAATGTAAATAATATTTTAAATAAGATTTACTATACATAGTACTTGCAATTGAAAAGACAAAAAAAGTCAAGACTTATTTTATTTTTTATTGTACGAGCTTAATAAAAGAGAAAATTAAAAATGGAAGATTCCCACCTTTAATATAAAAAAAGGAGTATTTATTTGAACTCGATCGAACATGTTGAAAATGCTAACGTCATTGGAATACCGAAAATAGGGGAACAAATAATTACGTGTCATTTCCAAATAATAATACGTTCACAATCAGCACGATCAGCTCATTTACATTTGACGACAAAGATCTAAATTATTTTCGAATTTACCTCCAAGAATCGTTTTGTAATTGTTTAGCCTTATCACAATTCCTAAAATTGTATAATAAGTAGATATTTTTTTTGTTTACAGTAGGTAGTTTTTAGAATGGGAAACAATTGAAAAATGTAACAATGTTAGGTAATTGGTTAATCTTTACTAATATAGAATGTTTTCTTCAAGACTTCGATTTTTATTACTTGGCCTAATCAGTTAATATAAAAAAGGCAAGCGTCCTTCATAAATTTTAATTAGAATTTTACAACATTAAAATAGTTTATGAAAGGTCAGAATTTATTACTATTTATCAAAGATTAGATCTAATAGAAATTTTTTTGTGTATTATTTGATAATTTAAGAAAATTAGGTTAAATGAATCGAGCTTAAAATCTGGACGAGATTCATACAGGGCGAATTCTACACAATTATTTTCTATATAATTTTAATACGAGATTATAGTACACTGGCTTGCAAAAAATTCGCGTACACCTATTTTTGATTGTATTAAGTCGGTCTTAACTGTCAGTGTCAATCAATTAAAATTATTTTGTTTTATTTTCCTAATGACAGATTTATCTGTCAAAAATGTAATGTCAAAAGTCAGAAAGGACACGTTTACCTAGCAAAAACTAGAGTTCCTCAATGAAAACTTTAACTGTGTTATTTATTAACACATAGCTAAGTTCATATTTAGGAACCCTAGCAAAAACTACATAAAAACTCGGTTACTTGATTTTTAAAGTGTATGCGATTTTTTTGCAAGCCAGTGTACGACCAGATTATTTTTGACAATTGGTGAGATTAATAATTTTCGATGTACTATTGATTTCATAATGATCTAGGACAGCAAGGCTAATATGATGCTATAATATTCTTTTTTTTCAGTGTAAATGCATAGGATAAAATAATAAAAATAGCATCATATTAGCCTTGTTGTCCTAGATCATTATGAAACCAATAGTACAAATTGGTTAAAATGGCAGAATAGTATATTTAGTATAGTTTAAAAAAACAAGTGTCCCAATGACCATTATTATAATACGAGTACAGGCGAGTTACACACAGTACGAGTATTAAAATTGGGCATTGTAATACGTGTTTTTCATAATTACATATTTTTCCTATTACGCGTTATTTTTTAAAATACAATTACAACTTTACAAAAAAAAGTTTTACAAAGTTCAAAACTTTTGGCCAAAACAGTGTCACAAAATTGAGTTTGTAAACAAAATAGGAAAACCTTATTATTTACTCAAAGGGATTACTTTTGGTCAATGCTCAAATACATAATGTGTTAACATGTAAAAATACCGCCCCATCAAAATCTTCTATTCTGCATATCATTCAATTAATCAATTTCGCAGTTTATTCCCAATTCTAGTATCCACCAAGAATTTTCTCAAGGTCAGAGAGCTTGTTTGGTATGCATTCGGAAGGAACCTTTATGGTTAGATCACGTCTAACCAATATATTTTCTCATATATAGTTCTCCTTTCTTCTGCTGTTTCTAGAAGACTAATGTTCATTTTTTTATAAAGTTTTTTAACTTTTAAGGAAAATATGATAATGAGGCAGAACAAAAAATCCAATGTTAAATAACACAGTAGAACAAAGAAATATCGATGGTGCCCCTCATCTTCAAATGTGACAATTTATTAGTCCAGACTAACAAGTTATTGCTGATATTATTTTCGTAAATGTGTTCTTTTTTGTGGCTTAACAATAAAAGTAAGAAACAACCAATCAAAGAGTTCTGTGGATCCTGTTCTGCATACAGAAGTTAAGAATGTGCCACAATGTCAGTTGAGATTGTGCAAAAATTCCAAGCTCTGTATTATTAAGGTGAATGCATTATTAAAAGTAATGCATTCATTGCTGAAGCCTTCTTAAAGTTCTAACCTTTGCGTATTATTTTCATCTGTCAACTAATGCTATTTTCCTTATGCATCACAAATTACTTTTGCACTCCGAAGATTAAAAATGCCATTTTAACCGTCCGTTTGGAAGTTAGCGGTGAAACACTCATTGTGACCATACCGTAAGACATGCTAACCTTACTTTTGTAAGTTTGTAATATCAGAGCGTTAATATCTGTTACACATTTGCTACAAAATTACAAAAGTAAGGTTAGGTATGTTAGCAGCATGTTGACAATCACGTTTCACAGTCAACTTAGAATGTTAAATTTAAATAAACACCCGTTATTAGTTAATCCCACTCGATAATTAAATTTTCACACCCGGATGGTATATGACCGAAGGGGGGGGGGTTGACGAGTGACATGGGGGTAGATGACTGACTCGGTTGACCTGGGCGTGAGGGGGTGATCCAGAGGATAGATGGGTAACCCAAGGGAAAGGTGGGTAACTCTAGGTGGTTTGCGGATGACCCGGGTGTAAGTAAGTAATCCCACGGATAAGTGGGCGAATCTGGGGGGTTGATGGCTGACTCGTGGGGAGCCGTCTGACCTTGGGGGTAGGTGGATGACTCGGGGGGGTAGGTCGGTGACTCGGGGATGAGCGCATAGCTCTGGAATAAGTTGGTGACCCGGTGGGTACACCGGGGGTGGCTTGGTGTGGCGGTAAGTGGTTGAATGGTTCAGGTGAATTGATAACTAGGGAGGACTGATAACTTGATAGGGGATAGTTCGTCTGGCAATGCTATAGGCTTAGCATTTTCAACTGGTTTTGTAGTTGTGGTTACATTTATTTAACAAATATGCAATAGAACAAATATACGACAGAATACTGTCGATATTGCTTCCATTCGCTTTTCGGGACAGAGTAACACTTGATATAAGTGTCAGAAGTTACTTCTGGTCTAATTACACGGATATTACTCGGACGAAGCCCGGGCCAGTTTTAAAGATTTGAGTGATGTAGGACTCGAATAACATAATAAAATTTCTCTTAATTTGTTCTCCATCCAGTATTAAACGTAGACTTCGTAAGCAATCCCATTGGCTGTTATAAGATTTCCTCAAAGAGTTAATTAAATGTTTTGCAATGTAATAGTCACTGCTTGACATTATGAATGTAAGCATGGATACAATGATTTGCAAAAGCGAAGCTGTCTTCTAGCACCTAGACTAAAAATGTGATGGGTCTGTGATACCAATAGTTTGACGTTTTTTAATGCAGCCTACAAGTTAGAGCAAGAACCAAATTTAATTTGCTAAATTTACTAAATCCGAAAGCACACAAAATATTTGGGTTTCGTCACCAAAACGTACAAGATTGGACATAAAATAAAGTTTTTGAGTAATTCTGGTACTCTGATTCTCTTTTTAGAAACTCTGGGCTTGTTTTAGTATCAAGAATCTGAGAATTTTCGTCCAATGAATTTTGGCCCAACGAACTCTTCGTCTATTGACTTTTGATCCAATGGAACTTTTAATTTAACCAACGGGATTTTTCGTCCAACTAAAATACAATAAAGTAATAACAGAATGAAATTAAACGGCGGACCCTATTAGGAAATTAAAAGACCCATTATTAAACGATAACCTGCTTACCTTAACTAACCTAACCTATTCTACCGTGCTAAGCGAAAAAGGCCTATCTGCAAAACTGCAATGTAGAAATGTACTATATAGAATGCTAATGTGAGCTAAGAAAAGATATGGTATATTTCTGAGTTGATGTTTTGCAAATAGGACTCTTTCGCTTAGCAGGGCAGTATTAGTGTCCATTGGTCACTTGTTGAACGTTAGCTGCGATTAAGATAATAGTATCGATTATTTTTTTAAAAATCAAGATTTTTTTACGATTTCTATAGCTTGTGGAACATAACCTAACTGGTCTAATTAATTAAGGGATATAATGAAGCTGCATCAAATTCTTCACATAAATTTTTAAAAATTCATTCTTTGACCAAAAATCTCCACTTAATTCTTTATTTATAGGATGAGACAAAAGTATCCTTAAATACTAATTATTCCACTGATCATTCGAATAATCAAATAATTGAAAACTAATATATCATAATATAACATGAGAAATATTAACTAAATCACTGTCGGTGATTAATACTTACCCTTTTTAGAAATTCCAAAGTAGAATGATTTTCATTTTCGCTGCCAATCTACGCTGACATTCCATTATAAAGAATTTAAATAAATAAAAAACGGACGAACACTGTGGTTGCTTTAAAATTCATCATTACTAGGGTATTGAAGGGATATCCTGTTTTACCCGCGTTACCTGTCGATAAGGTATTCGACACCATTTCCGTTTGTGATTTGTCATAGTTTATACACAACATGGGAAGGTATTGATCTCATTCCATACAAGTACACCTAATGTCTTTGAACTGATCATGAATATGTATATTAAAGGAGCGAGAGAATGCGTTCGTTTTAAAGGCAACGAGTGTAGTAGTTATGTATGAACAAGTATGAGTAAGTAACATACCGCAACATTGTGAAATAAACTAACGTTAACTCAGAGTTCCGGTTCAGAAATATACACAGTCCTACAACTCTTAAAAATTATATCCTACTATGTGAAAACCAGGAAATCAAAAACCATCATCGGTGAAACGTGAACGTAACACACACATTTAAGTAAAGAAAATGTTACAAACTTCACGTAATAACCATAATTAGTGAAGCTATGGGTGGTTGACCTAAATCTCATGGCTATTAAATTAAATTTAGTTAATGACTCAATTATGCAGAATAATATTTCACATACATACATACGCATTAATTGGCCATAATTAATTAGTATAAAAAAAGATATATAAATATTAAAATAATTACAATTTTGAAATTTGTCAGTATTAAAAACTATTGCACTTATATTAACATTATTAGACACCCGAGGGGGATCCTCGATATTATTTTTAAATAAGAGTAAGTACCTTTAGAATTAGATTTAGTGAAAGCAGCTATGTAAAAATACAAATGGGAAAAAAAGAGAACAGCGTTTTAAACAACTATTTTTAAATAAAAATTAGGTTAACTTTTTGTTACAACAGACTTTATCCATTTTTTTGTTATATTCCTAAAAACCTCCCCTTCTTTTTCACAAAGTTTTTTTTTTAATATTCCTTTCAAATCTTTTTTTAATAGGGGGAAAGACCTTCACAACTTTTATTAAAACGACGAAAATAAATGAAACGTTCAGCAGGCAGTAGCAGGAAGGAGAGAAAGCTCTATTTCTAGACACGTTCATTGAATATCCTGCAGGTTACACGTAATCAAGGTATTGCCTCTTGAAATATTTTCATGTCATAACAAATTAGATGATATTTAAAACATGGTGGCTCGTGACGCTTACAAAATTAAATTTCTATTTTTCAGGTAACTATTAATTTGTGTCAAGAGGATAACTTGAACAGCTCGATCTCCAGAACTACTGGATGGGAAATTTCGAGCTGGAAAATATAGGAAGCAATATCAGTAGTGACGTCATCGTCCAACGTGAAATTATTGTATAAAAAACTATCTTTATTTTTAATCGATTCATTTCTTATGAATTGTACTGTATATAAAACAGCGAAAAACTCGAGTTTAATAACACCAACTTTTTCTCTGAATACTAATTTATAGTTTATATACATATTTGTATTATTATTATATAAAAACATTGAGTAAACACCAAGGTCAAATTTAGTGTTAACTACCTCAATAATAATAAAAAAAGTTCAGGGTCGTACTTAACATCTATCTTTAAATGTTATAACATTTGTTGCAGCTTGCAGGTTTATTTCCATATAGTTTTCCAAATTTATTTATTCTAAGATACTGATAAACTAATGACTACTAGGTGAAGGTGGTCTAATTTTCTTTCTTACATGTCTTTAATTTTAACCAAATCTGATGTTTTTCGACAAACCTTTTATTGGAGGAGAAACAAAATCATTCAATTTCTAGTAACAAATATTTTAATTCATTTCTTTATCATGGAATACAAATAGTTACAGGTGGCTAGTAGTCTTTGTTACAAAACAGTTGAACAAGATTAACATTTTTGGGAAATGCAAACATTTTCATTATAAAAAAATTGCCAAATGAGAAAGAAACTGATGCTCAAGACCATAAAGAGCAAAACTTTTTTAAAATGTCCAAAAATATTTAACCCGTTGAAAGCATGTGGAATAGTCGGGTTCTTTTATTGATAAAGTCTCATATTTCCAAATAGAATCACTACATCTAGTCAGTCAGGCCACGCTGGTCAATCAGAGCACCCCAAACGACGCCATGCTGGGGGCGAAAAAAGGTCTATTGTTTATTATTGAATTTAATTAAGTCTATGTTCAGTTTTTCTATGTCGTTTTTCTTCTGAAAGCTCCAATTCGTAAAACGCAATTTTAATTTGTCCATTATTAAGTAACAAGCTCTCTGCGACGTCATCGCGACCTGTCTGACTAAATGTAGTGACTCTATTTCTAAATTAATCTTTAAGCCCTTGATCGCAAAATCCTTAAAGTTGATAAATTATGTGCAATCCTCACGAGTTTCAAATTCTAAATTAACTGTTTTTACTGGAAAAATTGCAAGCTTTCATAGATCTTTTAGGTTTCGATGTTTGCTTTTTCTTCTCCTCCTCTTCCATAAACCACTCGTTTCAAGTACAGCCATAAAAAGAAATCTAGCGAAGACACATCGGGGATTAAGAGGGCCATAAATCCTTTGAAATAAACTGATTGCCAAAAAAGTTTTCGAACATCACCATCGTTACATTGGAGGTATGGCAGGTCGCTCCAGTCTGCTGAAATCAACAGTCTCGGCCATCTTCTTCCAACAGACCTCTAAATTGAGTTATCAAATAACGGCATACAACGTCATCTATCGCCCTTGTAAAAGATAATGACCCAATTATGCGGCGTCGAAAATGGCACACCAAACTACAACTTTTTGGTCATGTAATGCTGGGTGAAAAGCACGACGACTTTCACGGCTCCAGATCCTGTTGTTTTGACTGTTCACGTAGCCCCTAAGTGGAACCATGCCTCATCATTCAAGTATACTTTAGCCTGTATCTTGATTCCATTTTCATACACTCTAAAAAATTCCCCTTGAAGTTGCCTCCATTTCTTGGGGTAAATTTACTTCAAAGTGTAATTTTCATAGGAAGTGGGAAATTTCAATATTATATATGCATGGCATATAATACCGAATTTGTTGAACATATGCATTCTATACGCAATTAAACAATGATTCAATAATAATTACATAGAATGTACCCTATTTTTAAATATTTATATTTGTTGGACTTGACCTTATAGTGAAATTGTGCTCTAGAACAAGCACAAGCTTTTATAAAGTATACTTTGTTACCTCCATTTTTTGGGGTAAATTTACTTCCAATGTAATTTTCATAGGAAGTGGAAATTTCAATATTAGGTCAATATTAGGTAAAGTTATAACTTTACGCAGGTGTTTTAATGTTAAAATGAAATGTAAGATTGCATTGAGATCGTAATTTTAATCTGTAAATTTATTTAAAAAGGAAACATGACAATGCAAATTTAACCTAATATTGAAATTTCCCACTTCCTATGAAAATTACACTTTGAAGTAAATTTACCCCAAGAAATGGAGGCAACTTCAAGGGGAATTTTTTAGAGTGTAGATAAAAGTGCGCGAAACCATCGACAACATCTTAATCGCTTTGCAACATAATTTTCCTGCAGTTTTAAATTTTTGGATGAATTTTGACGATTAGGCAAATCTGTCTCAGATGCACGTTTTCTAAGAAATTTGCTGGATAACAGAAGCAATCGTCAATTAACATTCTGTCACAATTCATCATCAATAGTGACGATCTCCCCGTGCACTTTTGCCGCACGCACTTGTCTCTCGGAATTTACGTCGACTTATTTAGGACTCGGGAATTAGGAAACTTTTTCTGGAACTGTTTGAACACTTAAAAATGACTTGGATGTCAAATAACTGTTGGCTATAAATACTTATTCGGCTTGGGAAAACGGAATAGTTAACCCAACGAAGTCAAAACGTCAACTGAAAATTAATGTTGAAGTGAAAATGTTAATCAAAACAACTGCAATCATAAATACGAATGCAAGGGTATTCATATTTATCGGCTGACTTACCCCTTATGCCATTACCACGAAGTAATGGTTAATTTTCGTTTGGGTTGCGCAAATTCTGAATCACTCTGTATTTGTGTTGAAAATGCATACAATAAGAACTACATTGAACTGAGAAAGACATCGAAGTTTGCTCTGAAGGAAGTTACTTTAAGCCTTTTTGCACTTAAGACCAGCGTAATTTGGGTAATGTCACGAATGAGAATGTCAGCGTCATATTTATAGAAATATCTAGACATGTTTGAAAAAGTTATGAGTAAAGAATGCAAAGCTAGTTCCTTCGAATCTCTACGGCGTGTTCATAGCATGGATCTGCGAACTGTTTCATTATGAAACATTATACACGCCTTAGACAAAGCCGTCTACTATTCGTGTAGGTCTCGTGCACAAAGAACTTTACTGCTATATCTTGTAGAATAGTATCTTGTGACAGGGCATACCCAGCAGGAGTGATGTTCACGCAATACCAAGAGATACTGAACAGAACAAGCGTTTCGCATCAAAAGTGAGATATTCTTGTAATTGTCAAAATCCAAGTCTGTAATTTCACGAGAGTACATCACTTGTACTACCTCAGCTTTCGCAGCTTACCAAAAAAAATCTTGTAATGTTAAATATGTAAGAGGTTTGTGATTTCTGGTTATATCTACCCAAACGTGTATTTTTCTTTAAATACATTGTTTTTTCAGAAAAGTCTTATGAAATCAGTCAGTTATAAAATACATTGTCAGATTGAAAATTGTTAATACTTTCCTGTAAATCTAATTTTTAAAGGCGGTTTTCGCCCTTCTGTAAAATTTGAAAAACTAGGGACGAAACTTTTTGAAAGTAAGCCATCGATATGTTTGAATAAATTGGCAACTGTCCATAACTCCTTTACAGTGTCAACATTTCCTTCATGCCAAAACTAAAAATGACAATTTGTTGCCTCTGGATTTGCCAGTTTCTGTATCTGTCAGTTATTGCTTCACCAAGAATACTTCTACAGACTATTCGCTTACATTATGTATTGGCCTTTATAAAGATCCTTAAAAGGAATAAAGTGTAGTAATATGTTTTTGAGATCATTTGTTCTTTTGACAACCATTTGCCGGTTTAAGTTCTATTTCATTCTTCTGAATTTTTCTAGTATGTGAAATAAATCTGATGGTAATAAATAAGGGATATATTGGTTTTATTAACGAAATTTGTTTTTCGGGGTTTTCATCTAATAGATCAGCAACGTTGAATCAGGGTGATCAGCAATCGTGAACGCAAAGTAATAGTTTTTACAAAATTTTGGCCATCTTAAAATTAGCAATTTTTTATCATTATGCATAAAAAATTAATATGAAACTTTATGAAATGAAATTCAATTCAGTATTGTCAATTCTTTTCAATCGATTTCCCTAATTTTAACTAATTGCTTTTCTACTCCTTCTGTTCTTCAAATTTACGTAAAAATGTCATTACATCTAAAAATCTTGCCTCTTTTGAGAAATTACTAATTAGCATAACATTTTGTTTAGGTCAATTACATTGCACACTCTATTCCATTTTTAATTTTCTTATTTTCTGCTTATTTATACAACGTATATTTTTTAAACAATTTCATAACTAAAAACGAATTCATTTTCGCATTATTATCAAAATTCTATTTTTAAACATGAAACGTTTGTTTCTATATAGTGAAAACTGACATTTAGATCAAGTAAACTAGATATTGAAAATGGATATAACTTCCCACTTGACCCAATCTTTTTATTCTTATAAATTTTTAAACTGTCAATTGAACTAAAAGCTAAATCTGTAGAATTTCATTTCTATATTATAAAATAAATCAATACAAAGTTTAATTCAACTAAAACCATTCTTCTTACTAAATATTATACCTTAATAATCAAAATTTCTAAATCTTGTTCTTTTTTGTACACGTCTTTTGTTTCACGTAATAATTTCGCGTTTGGTCATATAAGAAAAATTGTAATAGTGGCTACTAATATAATCATAAACAACGAATACAACAAAAAAATGGTTTATTTACAAACATAACATCTCAAGATTATTATCGTAAAAAATTGAAAAAAAAAAATAAAAACAATATTCAGATCAAACAACAAACATACAAGTTTCAACATGTAAAAACCGCACATAGACACAAAGATAATGTTTTTTATGGATGTGAACTGGTGTGAACCATTAAAATGATAAAACAAGTTTGACAGTGAGATGACACTTATTAAATTTAATTTATTTATAACTCCTAAAAAGAAATCAAATTTTAATATTCAAATGAAACTCATAAATTATGAGTCAACTTAACCTAACCTCCTAATGTCTTATTTTGTCCAAAAGAAAAAAAATTGCAAAGCTGTTCAACTGTCTTATTTTATTATCATTTAACCCTATTCCCACTTTATATTTTATTTTTCATAAAGCTGAATTTTCATGATACAATAAGCCATTTATTAGTGTAATTGGCACTAAATTAATTTACGAGCGTCTTTCAGATGTAGCGATCTTTACGTTAGGTTAATTTCTTTTCCATAGTAATGTCACAAAAAAATTAATAATGTCAATCAATCAAAATGAATTATAATTGCCAACTGACGTTATTAATAGAAAAATTAATAATATTTTGAAAACTTACCCATTTTTATACGAAGCTATGAAAATTATTTGCCACACAAGAAAATAACGATTTCTACAAATAAAACGCACTGATTGTTCACAGGTTAATTCAAGAGATAAACCAATAGTGTAAGAAAACAAGTGATTTTATTAGATACTTTTATCTTTTTTGACTTGTAAATATAAATTACAATCTATACATATACACACTCGACGTACACACGACCGCAAATTCCGTCAGCGACTAAGTCTATATTATAGATGTATTCGGCTTTTGCCTTATATTTCCCCACTCCAGCCGGCTACTGATATCTGAGTTTGTGCAGCGGCACAAGAATATCCCTTGTCGGCACGTTTATATCGTCTTGTATACAAGGGATTTTGCCGCTTTAGCCAAACATGTCTGCAGATGCAGAGCCAACGGGATTTGATGGTTACGTTTTAGGGGGAATGAGTGGGAGGAGCTTCCAGTTTAGTCTGCTCACCGTTTGATGATGATTTGCCTCATTAATTTATTTGTATGTATTATTTTTGTTTGTTTTGATTACGTTAATTATTGATGTAATTACATTTTTGGAATACGTTTTACATGAGACCTATTTTACGGAAGATAATTTTAAAGAGGTAAAACTTGCTTTTAATGTTGATGGAACATTGAACTTATTTTTGCATTTACGATATCGTTCGATTAAAAACAAATTACAAAACTAAAAAAAAATTTTATTTTGTATTACCTACATCAATTGAATCAACCACATGAGAAACCCCGCAAAAGTCAAAATTCTTTTGGCAACTGAGAAACTTTCCACTTTTTATATAGTGAACTATACCTACTAAAAATAATTGAATAGCTTAGAACAAAAAGGTCCCATGTTTGGAAAAACCCATTTTGCAGAAGAAGAAAAATCTATTTTAATCAAATGCGCTTCGACGCGCATTTATTGATCTCAAGTTGTTTAATCTGAAGAATAGATAAAAAAATTAAAACATTGCGTGGATTGATTCGTGATTCATGACAATCAACATTTCAAAAAGTAAAAAGTAAGATTACAGCTTCCAGTACAGAATACTAAAGTAAAAATCACAATCGACGGTATCACAATCACTTTATTATAGAAGACTTTTCGAAAAATTCACATGACAATTTCATCAAAGGTAATAAATTAGGAAATATGAGGTCTTTGTACAATAGGTTATGTAGTAATACATTTTCATGAGGTAAGGATAAGTGTCTTTTAATCTTTTTTATTTTAATAACAATTCATTATTCGAGTAGAGTAGAGTCGGGGATTATGGAATACCATTTTCATTTTTGGGATTATTTTGAAACGTTTTGAGTAAAAAAAAAATAAAAACGCCAACGACTGCGCCAAAGGGTTTATTATATGGGGTCATTATCTCGAAATTAGAAAAATATATAAATAAAAAAATACTTCTAATAATGAAATAAAAGTGCTTTTTTGGCTACCGAAAAAATGGTCGGGTAATATGAAATAGATATATGAGGTAATATGGAATACTAATTATAATTTTTATATGAAAAATTCTAACAACAAAAGTCGCAAATATAGCAATCCCGTTCGCAATCGGCGCACAGTTCGTGTGCCCAAAGCTCGCATCGTAGGCACTGTATCCAAATCTCTCCTCTTGAATCACCCGTAAAACGTCCTGAACAGAAAAGACATTCTGCATCATCTTGTGGTTTTCATTTGCTATTCGGGAATTCTTCATCATCAGTAGAGTCATCTAGGAGTGGGATTTCTTCATTTAAATCATCAGAAGATTCGTCTTCTACCACTTGCTGTCTCGGTCTTTTTCTAACACTGCTCGAACTTGCTTTGGCGTCATCATCCGTTTTGCTGGTACCAGGTTTTGCATTATCCGTTGGCTTTTGGTTTTTTTCAAACCCAAGGTTCCTTTTTAGTTTATTTTTTTCATTTTTTGAAATCAGTGACTGTGCCAGTTCATCCTTGTTTGGGGTTGAAGTCAAAATTTTTGCTGTTCCCGATTTTCGACCTCTTGTGCCCTGTCGTTTTTTAAGAACAGGAATAGGAACTATGTCTTTTGGTAAAACTGGTTGTTCGTCGGGTTGTTCGTCCGCCCTTTCATCATTATCTTCCTGGACAGGCTGTGGGTTTCTCTGATTTTCATATGCAACAGGCTCTGGTTCATTGTTGTGTGCTTCCACTAGGAAATCTTCTTCGGTAAAAATATTCTGTTTACTGGAAACAGACCTGTTTGACGAAATCCATTGACTGCTCTTTCGCCAGTTTGGATTTTGAGATAAGCTTTACCAAAAATTGTTCACTGATGTCAAAGTGAGATATTGGTCGAGTATTTTGCCTTAAAAATTGGCGAATTTCTTCATTGTAATAGGTTTTCAAAGATCCCATTACGGATTTATCAAGTGGTTGCATTTTCGTGTTTGTTTATAATTATATTACCTTTGATAATGACAGCATAGCTGTCGAAACAATATTGTCAGGTTGTATTTTAATAAAACTGTGAAACTTTTAATAATCTTTATTTATTTCATGATTATGGAGTTCCACAAAATAAGGCTGGAAACAATAAACAAAAATAATGTACAACTAATGTGTAATATACTTAACTATGCAATAAAATCACTGTAAATTAAGATTCTCTAAAATTTTGACGTTTCTTTTCTAAAATTCCCTTATTGTTATCAGTCGGTTAATGTTATCAAAATGTTCTTGGCCCAAAGTGATCACATTAAGCGGATTTTACACTACTATAAAATCGTTCAAAGAAATTTCGAATTTTATCCCCCTTTTTAAATTTCCACGAATTCATTTTAACAGTAGTTAGTATGTAAAAATGTAGTTTAAATTCTTTCATAGAATACTACTATGAAATAGTTCCAAGAAATAGTTCACCCTTTTTAAATTTCCGCGAATTTATTTTTATAGTAGTTAGTAAGTAAAAAATGTAGGTTAAATTCTTTCCTAGGATACTACTAGAAAATAGTTCTAAGAATTCGTTCACCCTTTTTAAATTTCCACGAATTCATTTTAATAGTATTGAGTCATTCCATATGAAATCGTCTAAAAAATTTTTTTTTGCTGCTCCGCTATTTTAAGCTAATTAAAGCATTTAAAAATCGACATTTTTATGCTTTAATATGTTTAGCTGCAAAAATCTTACTTTTAACTTTTAATAATCTTTATTTATTTCATAAAGTATACATTAATTAGTGTTTTACAGTCCTTTATCGTGTTAGCGCCTCCGGCTTTCGCCTCAGGCTCTAAGTGACTCTGTGGGCTCCAAACCACTCAATTAAGCCCTTAATACATAACATACTACTATGTATCAAGAATCTTTGATAATCTTCCTGTTTACAATCGTTTGGGTTTGCTAAATCATCCTTGAAAATAATTAACACCAGTCAACCATCGATTGCTTGCATGAAACATATTAATGTTTCTAGAACAGTGATTCCCAAACTTTTAAACTCAAGGGTCCCTAGAAATTAAAAGAAATCAGTAGACCCACTTAAAACTATAAATTTAATAGCTTCTCTCAAATTGTGAAAATACTCTAAAAATAATTTTTAAATATGATTGTAGCTTAATTAATTGGTTTTGTATTAATTTGATAAAGACTTTACAGTAACTTCTAATACGAAAAAACAGAATTTAACAAAGATTTTATTAGTTATAACGTAATTTTTATGTTGTTCGCAACCCCCCCCCCCCCTACAACTTATTACGGACCCAACACTCCAAAATCGAGGCTATATATAAATGTGTTCGTAAATTCTCTTGTCAGATGGGAAACGTTTTTATTATTGGTTTTTTCGAAAAAAAGTTCGCTCTTTAAAAAAGTTCTGCTTCACTTAAAACCTCAAATGCTGCCATTAAAATTAACCTAGCATATACAGGGCGATTAAAAAAAAATAGTGGTTTGATTTTAGTGTTTATATTTTTTTGAATATTTAATATTTCCAGTAAAGTGACTTCAAATTTTTTACCTACCAAAATCTTTCTTGATTTATGCAGTTTTGTGATAGGTTCTAACGATTCGGTAAATGGTCCCACAACGATATCTTTTGGCTGCAAAAATGATCTAAAGTGCACATCTTATGATCTTCACCTTTCTTCAGATAAAGGCGAGTTTTAGGCATCGACAATGAAGTTATATATAAGATTTAATATGTTTGTTATTATAATTACATTGAATTCCTTATACAGGTCGTACATGCAGGTCGTTATATGCAACAGGCTCTGGTTCATTGTTGTGTGCTTCCACTAGGAAATCTTCTTCGGTAAAAATATTCCTGTTTACTGGAAACAGACCTGTTTGACGAAATCCATTGACTGCTCTTTCGCCAGTTTGGATTTTGAGATAAGCTTTACCAAATAGTTCACTGATGTCAAAGTGAGATATTGGTCGAGTATTTTGCCTTAAAAATTGGCGAATTTCTTCATTGTAATAGGTTTTCAAAGATCCCATTACGGATTTATCAAGTGGTTGCATTTTGTGCGTTGTATGGGGCGGTAAGCACAATAAAGTTACATAGTTTTCCCTAGCAGCTACAATAACATCTAAGTTTCTGGTGTGGGTGTGATGGCCGTCCAAAATCAAAAGGATAGGATTTTCAGCACTTGGTCTTACATAATCTATGAAATGGTTGAACCATTGTGTGAAAATATCGGTCTGAATCCACCCAGAAGGATGGAAGGCAAAAATACTTCCTCCCCCCTTTATCAATGGAGCTCCCTTCTTTATCAATTCGCTGGCATTCTTGCGAGGGAATATAAGCAAAGGGGGCACAAAATTGCCACTGGCACTCATGCACAAGATACAAGTCACCAGAGAGCCTCGCTCTGCAGATGTTAGCGCTCCTATTTGCCGTTTTCCCCTTTGAGAGAAAACTTCAGGGCACTTTGATTGCACTATGCTAAAACCACTTTCATCGACGTTGAAAATCTGATTAGCTGAAAAGTTTTTTTCTTCCATTTGTTTCTCTAACAGATCAAAAAACTCGTCGACATTTTTTTTATTAAAGCCTACTGCTCGTGCAAACGATGTTCCCGTTGGTTTCCTTAGACTTAACACATCCTTATGTCTCAATCTAAAACGACTTAGCCAGTCCTTTCCGGCCGCATTTTTTAGTAATGAGAAAAAATTTGGAATGTTGTTTCTTCGTGCTAACTGGAAAACGAGATTACAGACATCCCGCCTTGTTAATCCATAAAAAGTTTTCTCCATTGCCAAGCAATGCTTCACTAGCTCTGTTTCCAAATGGTCTGGCAAAATAGGTTTCCTCCCGAGTTTCGTCTGGCATACCTCACTAGCAGGTTCATTCATCTTAGAAAGTCTGAAAAGAGTGGCACGTGGCACATTAAATGTTTTACATGCCTTCAAATAACCCATCTTTTTGCTTCTAACTGCTATTATTGCTGTTTTCATGTCTTCTTCATTCCACTTTTTACGTAGTGGCGACGTGGTTTTGACCTTTTCTTGCCTTTTTTTAACCATTTTCGGCATTTCTGGAAAAAAATCTAATTTTAATTACTGAGTCAGGTAATATGGAATACTATTTCATAATTCCCGCCTATATAAATTCAGTGGTTAGAACGGATAAAAAATAAAAGATCACTAAAATGAACGATATCTCTAAATCAAAGCTTTCTTACATCATTCATCTACTTAGTAAATTAATAACATCAAATAAAATTACTTTGAAAAGTGTTTAAAATAAAACCTTAATGTACTTACCTCAAAGTTTTATATGGCGGGAAATCACTAGCACTGTCTGAAAAGCCAAGTGGTTTATGCGAATGAGTTAAGCACCCTTGCGAATGAAACTTGAACTTATTTAAATGTTATTATAACAAATCAGCACAGATGGCGCTACTAGTTTTCTAAAAGAACATGGTATTTCATATTACCCGGTGTATTCCATAATCCCCGACTTTACTCTAATCAAATACACTTATAAGTGATGTGTTGTAAAACTTGTCTTTCGGTTAGAATTTCATGTGTGAGCAAAGGAGAATACCAAGAAGAAAGGAGAAATACCATTTGCGCGCGTGAGCTTACACAATTTTGCGCCCCCTCCTCAACAGAAATATTAAAAAGTTTATCAACTCAGGTTAGGTACCTATAACTAATTATATTTATTAATAGGATCAAGAAGGAATTATCACACAAGGAATTAGGACACAATTAATCGAAATGGAATTTGTTGCTAGAAAGACAATTCGACAATTTATAAAAGGGTAAAAATCATATAACGGGCGAATTGAAAGTTTTATTGTTTACTGTTTCCAGCCTTACTTTGTGGAACTCCATAATCATGAAATAAATAAAGATTAGTAAAAGTTTCACAGTTTTATTAAAATATAACCTGACATTCCTGACAATATTGTTTCGACAGCTATGCTGTCATTATCAAAGGTAATATAATTATAAACAAACACGTCGCTAAGGTAGATACAAAAATACACTGAGAGAAATATATATTAACCACAAACAAAAATTCGTTAACGGTAAACAAATATCTACCTTAAGTAGGCGCCAAGTGAGTTATATTCTCAGGGCTAGCAAATCAGTTTTGTTAAAATTACTTACTTAACAGTAGTTAGTTGTCTACTAACAAATTTAGCCACCTTACTGTTAGTATATAACTCACTTATGCCAAGTACAGCATTTTCTTGCTGTAAAACAATGGCTTACTAGTGGTAAGTAGGTTAAAATACTGAATTAAATAAAAAAATGACTTATTGTAAGTAAATATATTTATTTAGTAATATTTATTAAAATTGCAATAATAGCACAAAACAGAAAAGTTTACAATGTATAATATATGATATAAAGCAGTTTACCGTGGTTGATTCTTCCGTTTGATATTTTTCTTTGTATCGTTTCTTCGTCAAGTAACCAAAAACTTTCGTCGTTTATACTCTCCTCTATAAAAAATTAAAACCGACTAAGTTAAAAAAAACTGACTAAGCTTATTTGTTGGGTGTAATACGAAAAGATTGCATACAATATTGACAAGATTTAATTAATTAATACAGTAGGTACTTACTACTTACCTTCAAATACTTTCAAGTAATCTTCCAAACCCCATTCTATCAATTCTGATTCGTAATTGTAAACCATTATGAACTTTTTATGGCACAATAATATTATAACACAACACATGCACAAAGACTGACGCCAACTGACACTTCAAAAATACGAACACTGTACCAATAATGGTAAAAATGCAGACTACTCAAGTTATATCCTTTATTATATTATTATCAAATTATATCCTTTTACTGTAAATGGATGAGGACTTCACAGTGACAAAGAACTTACTTATCCGTATGTAGCTTTGATTAAAAAGATCATTCTTCTTACGATTAACGGATATTTTATTTACTGCTAATAAACTAACTCAATAAACTAGCCTTTAATGAACCGTCTATTAACACTTAGCAAGTGCTAATTTGTTACAATAAGATTGTTTTAAGAAGATTGGTTTAGTAGCCCTTAGTTTACAGCCTTGTTGCTATTAAAGAGGCCAATGCAACAGTTAACAAAAATTTGCTTAAGGTAATGCAGTTAATAATAATAATCAGAATTAAATATCTAATACTTCCAGAGAATTACTGAGCTCCAGTTGTTCATTCATTAAAGGTACCCTGAGTTTGTGTTTTTATAACTCAAAGGCTTCTACAATGTCTAATTTGCGTTTGTTATTACAAAAATGTAGGAATTTAATATTGTTTTGAGGAGTCATTGTGTGATTTTGTTCTAAAAGGTGTTTGGCAGAATTAGATTTTTCAGGATGTTTTATTTTGTAATGACGTACGTGTTCTTTATATATGTTATGTCAAAATTTCGAAGTGTTTGCCCAATATATACCGGAATACAAAAAGAACAATTTAAACAATGTGTTCTGTCTTTAGCATTAAATAAAAATGAAAAAGTGTTAGTGTTGGTTTTAAATGATATTTTATAATTGTTGGTTTTTCTTAGTATATGTGCAATTTTTTCTGATATTTTGTCAAAATATGGTATAGATATATAATTTGTGTCTTCTGTTTGATTATCAATGGGATATATTCTTTTGATAGCTAACCTATAATCTTTTTGTTTAATTAAAGTGTCAATCCTGTTCGGATTGTAATGATTTGTATGTGCTAGTTGTTTAATGGTTGATATCTCTTTGCTAAAATCTGGTTTTGTTAGTGGAATAGTTAAAGCTCTGTGTACTAATGATCTGTAGGCTGCTATTTTGTGTTTTATGGTGACAAGATTCATTTGGTATTGTTATGTCTGTTTGTGTTGGTTTTCTGTATATGGAAAATTCAAATAGATTGTGTGCGTTAATCTTGATATTTAAGTCTAGAAAGTTTATAGCCCTGTTTTGTTCTGTTTCTAGTGTAAAATTTATGTTAGGGTGGATACTATTAATAAGAATTAAAAATTCGTTGATAACCTCAAAAGAACTGTCAAAACAAGCTAAAATGTCATCAACATAACGAAACCAGAAGATAATGTGTTTAGAGAGGTTTAATTCAAATATTCGATCTTCGAACTTGTCCATAAATATGTTAGCTAATAGAGGACTTAGAGAATTACCCACACTCTAAAAAATTCCCCTTGAAGTTGCCTCCATTTCTTGGGGTAAATTTACTTCAAAGTGTAATTTTCATAGGAAGTGGGAAATTTCAATATTAGGTTAAATTTGCATTGTCATGTTTCCTTTTTAAATAAATCTACAGATTAAAATTACGATCTCAATGCAATCTTACATTTCATTTTAACATTAAAACACCTGCGTAAAGTTATAACTTTACCTAATATTGACCTAATATTGAAATTTCCACTTCCTATGAAAATTACATTGGAAGTAAATTTACCCCAAAAAATGGAGGTAACAAAGTATACTTTATAAAAGCTTGTGCTTGTTCTAGAGCACAATTTCACTATAAGGTCAAGTCCAATAAATATAAATATTTAAAAATAGGGTACATTCTATGTAATTATTATTGAATCATTGTTTAATTGCGTATAGAATGCATATGTTCAACAAATTCGGTATTATATGCCATGCATATATAATATTGAAATTTCCCACTTCCTATGAAAATTACACTTTGAAGTAAATTTACCCCAAGAAATGGAGGCAACTTCAAGGGGAATTTTTTAGAGTGCATAGGTAAACCATCCTTTTGTAAATAAATTATGTTATTAAAAGTGAAATAATTTTGACTTATACAAAGGTCAAATAATTGAATTAACTCTAACCTTTTAACTAATTCTATATTACTATTGATCAAGAAATTATCTAATAAAGGAATACATTCTTGTGGGGGTATACTGAAGAACATGTTACAAATATCAAAACTAAGAAGTTTTGAATGTGGTGGAAGATGTATGTTTTGCAGCTTTTCTACTAATTATAATGAATTTCTAACACAGTATTTCGATTTGTAACCTATCGTGTTAATAATCTGGTTCAGTTTTTTGGATAAAATGTGATTAGGTGCATTGATGTATGATACAACTGTTCTTATAGGCATATTCTGTTTATGTGTTTTGACGAGCCCAGACAGTTTAGGTGGTTGTGGGTTTTTATTTATGATTTGTTGATTATTTTGTTTTTCTAATTCTGAAAAGCAGATATTGCAGTTTTCTAAAGCTTGTTTTATTTCTTTTTGGAATTTGGTGGTTGGGTTTTTGTTTATAATTTCTAAATTTTCTTTATTAATAAATTCATTAACTTTTTGTAAGTAAATATCTTTCGAAAGAATTACCAAAGTTTTATATCTGAATTTTTTATATCGGCAAAATTTAGTCTTGTGATTTAATCAAAATTTAATCAGACTATTTTATATGCACACGTGGTATTTGGCGAGATTATTTCCTGCATAAATAGATATTGTTAGTATAATGATGCAACTGCTCTTACGTGCTTCCTAACTAGTAGTACTGAAATAATTAATAGTCACTCTGAGGACAAATTTCTAATCTGTGGGGATTTTAATCTCCCACACATTAATTGGTTACCTCAAAACAATGTAAACTATTTATCTCTACAAACAGTTTTCAATCAGAATTCTGTAGATTTTTTAGACTTTTAGATTTTTTTTATTTCAAAGTTAATGCAATTGAATAATGTAAAAAAGTTTTAATAATATAACTTTGGACTTGGTTTTAGCAAATTTTGAAAATGTTTTTGTCACTAAATGTTTATTTCCATTATCAAAGATTGATGTTCATCATCCACCTTTAGATATTATTATAGAATCTACTATACCAACTCCATTGTTACATAATGACAGAAAAATACTTTATTTCAAATCAGCTGATTACAATGCAATAAATAATGTTATTAATTCTATTAATTGGAATACAGAGCTGTCCGAACTTAATGTTAATGAAGCCGTTAATGTTTTTTATAAGCACATACATCCTATCGTAAATGAACATGTACCTTCAAAAAACTTAAGAAAAAAACAATATCCTTCGTGGTATAGTCACGATATCAAAAGGTTGTTACATAGAAAATTCCTTGCGCATAAGAAGTATCAAAGGACAAAATCTCCTTTGGATTATATGGAATTATCTTTTTTAAGATTTAGAATAAAATTATTAACACGCCTGGAATACAGTAAATATTTGCAAAAGACTGAAAATCTAATAACAAAAGAACCTAAACAATTTTGGAAACACATAACTAGTAAAAGGTCCAAAGAAGGTATACCCAAACTCATCAAGTTTCAGGACAAAACTGCCTCAGATGGAGATGACATATGCAACTTATATTTGCGGAGTTTTTCAAATCAGTGTACAGCGAGTCATCGAGTGTTGGTGAGTTGAAATTGAAAGAAATTTCACATTCTCACATTAACATTAACAGTTTTCATATCACTCCTGATAAAGTTTCTGATATAATCCATAGTTTGGATTCTAATAAAAGCAGTGGTTCGGATAATGTGCCAACTTTATTTATAAAGAATTGTTCTCAGTCATTAAAAATCCCACTTAGCTTACTGTTTAACAAATCCATTTCAGAAGGTACCTACTTTTCCGGACAAATGGAAAACAGCACAAGTAACTCCCATATTCAAATGATGTGGTAATAAAAATGACGTTGAAAATTATAGACCTATCTCCAAGCTGTCCATTTTTAGTAAAATCTTTGAATTAATTGTACATGAGCAAATATTTAATTCAGTTAAACATTTAATCATTCCGGAACAACATAGATTTTTTAAAGGGCGTTCAGTAAATTCAAACGTTATGGTTTATTCCGATTTTATTTATACATCGATGGATGATAGAACGCAAGTAGATGCTGTTTATACCGATTTTAGTAAAGCATTTGATAAAATAGATCATCTTATCTTATTACAAAAATTACGATTCGGTGTAAGCGGCAACCTGCTGCGATGGGTATAGCATCCTACTTATCCAGACGTTCCCAACTAGTAGTATTGAAAGGTTTTCAATCATTACCGTATCATACAACATCTGGTGTGCCTCAAGGCTCGCATTTAGGACCTCTGTTCTTTATTATCTTTATTAATGACATCGCGGACTGCTTTAAATATGTCAACTTTATTCTATACGCAAATTATATGCCAAAATCACTGACAAGCAAGATTACATTAGATTCCAAGAAGACTTGGATTCCTTTCACAGCTATTGCATATTAAATAAGTTGACATTAAACATAGATAAGTGTTTGTAGAGTAACTTTTACAAGAAATCGATATTACTTTAACTTTCCTTATAACATTAACAACCAGCAACTTAAAAAAATCTGAAGTTAAGGATTTAGTAGTGTTTGATTCAAAGTTACTCTTCAACACTCACTGTGAGAATATCATTCGCAAAGCAAACATGAGTTTGGGATTCATTATTAGAAATACTAAAGATTTTAAATCAGAGAACACACTTATAATTATTTTTAACTCACTTGTTAAAAGTTACCTTGAATTTGCTTCGGTTACATGGTCGCCTCAATATCAAATTTATATAAATCGCCTGGAAAATGTCTAGAAAATATTCATAAAATTTTTAAAATACAAATTTCCACATTCTACATTTATACTCGAGACTCTCGAACATCGCCGAAACATGGCCAGTCTATTAATGATTTTTAAAACACTTACAAATTTAACTGCTCTTCTTACTTTCATTGTTCTCGTTTCATGTACCTTCTAGACCAACAAGAACTACATCCTTGCTGTCTCTTCCATTTTTCACACAAATTCAGCTTCCATCTTCCAATTGTCCAATATCTCGGTGTTCGCTTATACTGAACAACTTTATTAATAAAGAAAATCCGGACATGTTTAATATATCTTTACAAAGATTCAAAAGCTTTCAATATGAATTCTCCATGTACCAACTTTTTGCAATCAACCTATTTTAATCTACTTATTTAATCTTTTCATTGCTTTTGTAATGGAAACATAATTATGCCTATATAATTGTAATTATAGAATTTATTCTTGATACACATGTACTACAGTTTGATTTTATTTCTTTTTGTTCTTTTTTGTAGTTCATACTCACTTTGTAATTAGTATTTTTTTTTGTAATACCAGAGAAGTTTGTTATTGGACGATAAGGCTGTTAATCGAACTTGTAAATAAATAGATAAATAAATTACGTTTTAAATTGTACAGCTACATTAAGTTAATGAAAGATTTGTAAAATTTTTAAATTTCACCAATTTTAGTAACTTTTCAAATTTCAAAGATTCAGAAAGTCGGAGTCAAATACAGCAGACAGCTGATTGTCGCCATTTTTTGTTAGTGTCGTTAATGCGCTCACGCTGTAGCCAATATACACTGTCAAGTGTATATTGGTGCCAATTCGTTTTATTTACTATAGCTAGAGTAACATCGACACTAGCAAACACCTTTTTACCAATTTAGATCACTTTTTAACGGTTTTTCTTCTCCGAACAAAATTAAAATTAGAGTGGATTTTGTTATACTTTTAAAGTAGAATATTATTAGATTGAATATTCAATCTATATAGAGTTAATTAATAATATGGAGAGAAAATACATTTCAGTAGTGAAGAATTATTTTTGTTATAAGAATAGAGTGAAAAAAATGTTTTTCTACTCTAAATTTTAACTCTAAATCTTTACCCAGTACTCTAAACATTGTCCACGGGGCTTATTTTTTACTGTGTTGTAACATAACAGAAAAATACATATAAGCAGCATTAATCGTAAAAAATAGCTAAAGACAATACATAAAAATTAATAGCCGTTCAAACCTCTTTAAAGCAACTGAAGCTATTTACTGAGCATTTTGAGTCTAAGAAATGCAAGAATGAACTATATGAAAATAAGCTTTTTCATTCTCCCCTTAACGAAAGTTTAACTTTCTATCTCGACAAGGCAACCGAAAGCGAAAGTAAAACATGCGAGGTGGTTGTTAGGTATGAAAAACTTTCGGTCCCTGGGCAACGAAGTAAAACTGTCTATTTTTTTAAAATAAAATATTATAAGGTGGCTGTTGTCAACATTACCTTGGTAACAATACTGTTGTATATACAAACATTGTTTTATTATAATCACTGAATCATCAGTTTATTTATTTATTTACGATCATACACAAAGTAACCACTTTTTAAACTCCTTTTCGTGTAAAAACTTAACGTTTTATTGCACGCTAATATCAACAAGAGATGATAAATTAATGATCTAGAAATATTTTACAAACTGGTTGCTAAACAAGTTAGCACATAAAAGTCTAAGCACGCTAATATATGTATGTACATATGACATAAGTTACAAATTTAAAAAATATATCAAATACAATTAATACTTTAGTAAAGCGTTATGATCGTAGATTAAACGTTGTAAGATATACATGTAAAAAGTCTCTTCATTGCAATCACGTCCTTTAAGACTCCCTCGTACCTCGCTCGTGTTTTACACCGTTTGCGCAATGGCAGAATGGCTTTTTACACTTATATCTTAAATATCTATTATTTACGGTGGTTAATAAATGTCAAGAAGAGAATGAAAAGTCTAATACATTACATGCTGCGAAAGCCCTTTCAGTTGCTCGGTGTTTTTAAAAACTAACCGCGGCTACGCTTACGCTTCGCCTCGACCAATCAAAAACACCTTACACCTAAACGTAAACTTTCGCAGCTTGTAATGTAAATAACTATTAATACAAGCCTTGCAACCAAATGAGCGAGTATTATTATCTTAAAACTTTGTAATGGTTACATTTAATTTCCAAATGTTTAATACTTATAGATAAAAAAAATTATAGATATAACCAATTCCAGACCTAATTTGCACATTGTCCGAGAAATCTTAAGTTAGTTATTTATTTTTGTAACGAAATTGAGATTGGCTTTCGCGACTACTAAATTCGAAATTACTACAACCTTCATTGACAGTGGTTTTTCGGTACTCTTCTAGTCTATTACTGAAACTGCTGATCTTGCTGCTATATAACCATGCTGTCAACTAGCGTCTTTAGACATGATTCAGTACCTAATTAATATTATTAAGAAAATATAACTTTTCAGATAAGGAACTGAATGATCACAAACTTAAAGTTATAATAAAATTGTTAAGGATACTTTTGGTGTTGTAAATACCGAATATACAGTAAGACATCAGCGCCGTGAACATTTGTTAGAGTACTGGGTAAAGATTTTACAGTTAAAATCTAGAGTCGAAAATAGTTGTTTGTTTAATTAGTACAAAAAATGCATGTTTTGGGACGACTAAGAAAGTTGCCGGACTCTGGCATCTTATGAGTCCCAAAAACGCATTTTTTGTATGAATTAAACATACTATTTTTCTTCAACCACTTTTAACTAACAAACTCCGTGAGAGGACTGTTTAGAACAAACAACATAACGTTAAGCTACTTTTTATTTATTGCAACTTTTTAAGGAATTCTCGTTTCCGGGTAAAAAGGGGCAATTTTGACATAATATAATTAAGAAATACAAATCTGTAATCTTCCCACTTATTTTACTGAAAATTCGAAGACAGAGATATGCGCTAAATGAAAAGAAGTTAGGATTAGTTTTGTTTTTGTGACGCCATTGCGAGCAGCAAATAAATTTTAATAGAAACATCGAAGTTCTTTTTTTATGCCTTAAGCAATTGATTTAATGATGAAATAAATAAAAATAATTAAAAGTTTCACAGTTTTATTAAAATACAACCTGACAATATTGTTTCGACAGCTACGCTGTCATTATCAAAGGTAATATAATTATAAACGTGTTTGTTTATAATTATATTACCTTTGATAATGACAGCATAGCTGTCGAAACAATATTGTCAGGTTGTATTTTAATAAAACTGTGAAACTTTTAATAATCTTTATTTATTTCATGATTATGAAGTTCCACAAAGTAAGGCTGGAAACAATAAACAAAATTAATTTAATAATTATTATATTAATATTATCAAAAAACAGATAAATGATTATTATTTAATTGAAAATTTCTGTTTATTTCGCATTATTGGTATAAAATAAAATGTTTTATTTCATTTCGTATTTCAAACAATTGTTTATATACTACAATTAGTAAAATAAGGTATATCTTTATCTCCGTTGTCAATGACACCGGAGTTCAAGACGTTCTTGATCTCCGTTGTTGTTGACAACGTAAAAATCATTCGATGTTGCATAACAGACACACGTGACATGCTACTTTTTATCTCCTTGGTTACGCGTATGATGACACAGACAAGGCAACTTGCTTCATTATACAATAAATTCGGATGAATTTTAAAAAGGAGAAATTAGGATTGAAATACGAAATAAAATAAAACAACTTATGCAATACGGAGATCAAGCTTCTTTAAATCCTTGAAGATGTTATAAGGCCTCGGCGTTATAATACATCTTCTCGGATTTAAAGTATCACTTGATCTCCTAATTACATAATATATATTATAGCACCGCGAATAGTATGACACGCGTAACATCAGATTACTTTTTGTCCTAGTACAAAGAGTGGTTACTTTTTGTACAGTTGCTATGGTAACGAGTAACAGTTCCTAAATGATTTATTTTTTATATAAAATAATTTGATATTATAGTGTCATATTCATGCGGTTGGAGAAAAACATTTTTTTCACAATATTCTTATAAAAAAATAATTCCTCACTACTGAAATCTATTTCCTCTCTATATTATTAATTAACTAATATAGATTGAATATTCTATCTAATAGTATTCTACTTTAATAGTATAACAAAATCCACTCTAACTTAAATTTTTCTTAAGAGAAGAGCCCTTAAAAAGTGATCTAAATTGGTAAAAAATGTTTGTTAGTGTTCGTGTTACTCTAGTTAGGGTAAATAAAACGAATTGGCACCAATATACACTTGACGGTGTATTTGACAAGAGAAGCGTGTACGCACTAATAGTACTCACAAAAACTGGCAACAATCAGCTGTCTGCTGTATTTGACTTCGACTAGTTGCAACTGTCGGAATTTTGCAATTAATATTAAGCAACTCAAAGCAATTTTACATTTTAAGTATTTTATTAATACATGCATTCTTTTATAACTTTTTAATAATTAGTGTTACTTATGATGAGTAAGACGAGGGCACTTGGAAACGTATAAGACATGTTCAACAGTAAACTATTTAATATTGATATCCAACGAAGTTGTATTTTTTCTTCAAGAATTCATAGTCAGTGGTTTTATTTCCAAACAATGAAAAAAGTCATTAAGAAATTATGTAGGTAAAACCAATAATTATTATAATTATTTCTAATTTGCAGAACAAAAGAATAATTACATCATAATTGTAATAATCTTGAACTTTGGCGGAGTTCACAGCGTACTACAATAGAATCTCCTAACAGAAATTTCGTGAGAGTTGGCATGGAGCACGAACAGTAGTTCACTCTAGCAACAATTAACAATCATACCATAGACCATGAAAAGCAATTTCGAAGTAAAGGTTCCGGGGTATCTTTTAACCAAAATAAAAGTGTCCCAACTGATCTCGCATATATTTACTTCAATACGTTCTTATGCTTTAATCGTATATACTGTGATGCTCACGTTTATGGGAGGTGGAAAATTTAATATGAGCATATACATAAGAATAGAAAATTTTAGAGAATCATTATTGCACAGATATGATTATTAAGGATCAATAAATAAATAAATAAAAAGATATAAACTTACATACAAAGTCATAATGATATCCCAAGAATACAAAAATTTAGTATATAATTATAAAATAATGAAACAGAATGTAATAGCATATATTTATTATAGTATTTTGATACAATATTAAAATTAACAAGGATAATAAAAGGAAAGGATATCATAACCATAAGTCAACCTGAAAATTAAAAATCATGTAAATAATTTAAAGGTATATTGATTTTCTATAGCATATTTAAAATTCTCCCTGTACTTCAATAATAAGGTATCAATCACTTCTATGGTTATAGACATTGTTAATAAGAAAAGTGAAAGAATTACCAAAGATAGGGAGTATTTTAATAAAAAGGGAAAACATAAAATAGTTGAAAAAAATGGTATCTCGGGGAGATGAGAATAATAAGAAAATGTTTTTTTTTAGTTAGGTGAGAATAAATAAATACACTTTTCTAAAAGAAGAAATTTGTCTATATAATAGAAAATAAAATAAATGTGTATATAGTATATGTAAACTGATAAAGTTCAAGAAGAAAATTTGTTAAATTAAAATAGTATATAAAAAGGAAGTCCAGTGTTTTATTGAATAAAGGAAGAGTAAGTGCATTAATTACACAAAGAAAATTTAAAGGGAATTTATAATACGGTAAGTGTAATGGATGGAAGAATATAAAATTTAAAAAAACTATCTTTGAGCTGGTTGGTGGGTTGGTTACTCATCAAGGTGTGGAAGATTTGAAGTCTTCATTATAGTCCTGTAAAAGAAAATAATTATTAAGGTAAACTTAATTATAAGAAATAGATTTGAAGATACTTACTGAGGTGTTGGGGAGCTGGCAGTCATCATTCGAGCCCTAGATAAGAAGAAAACCATGAAAACAGTTTATGAGGCAGTCCAGTAGTCTGGTGATGTGTGGTCTGCAGAATCGACGGCTGTGATCACGGTTCTTGGTGGAAAGTGTATATTGTGAAAATTATAGGTTGTGAAAGTGGAGGTAATTGTTGGAAAAGGAGAAAAAATACATATGTCAAAATTTTAAGAAACTATATTGGATAGCCATACAAGGAAGACTTACCTGAAGAAAAAATTTACATGTAAGTTGACAAGGGTAAGATGTCTTTCTATTTTAAAATCCTAAAATAAAGATTTATAAAATAAAGAGCTAATAAACAATATATGCTATACTTACTTATTCCTTCTTGAGAAATATTTTAATTGATAACTGTCATGTTTGACATTTCAGATATATGTGTCAATGGTTATTATTAATAACCAAACTTGATTTATTGAAAATTATTAACCACAGCATGAGTGTGAAGAATTTAAATATTTATTGATAATGTTTAATCTTTCAATAAAAGAATCCTATATTGAAAGATTATAATAAGAGCCTCATATTAAGGTATATAATAAAGAAATTTTATAGGTAACTTTTACGATTGAACATCGTGTAATTCGACCCTGAGATAGATAAGCTTTGCTAACAATTTGCAAGATATAAAATAACTTCACAATACATATTGCGGTGATATACACATATAATAAAACAAATTAATAGTACAACTGTATATCACTACAATATTTTTTAAATATCAATTTTTGCCCCGTCACTAGATCAAATTTTAGTCTCAGTAGAGCAATCGACAAATATCTCTTTTTTTTATATAAGTATATATATTTTCAAACCTTACCTTGCCAAATTTTGGTATCAATGGGTCCACCTGTAATAATGACACCTGGGCTGGGAAAATTATAACAAGCTGCTAAACAGATTATTTCCACACCAGAAGGAAAATGAACAAGAAACAAAATAAAAAAAAATATAAATGGAAACACAATTTTATTTCAACACAAAATAAATAACACATAAATAAAAAAAAATAATAAACAGAAAACAAAAACTACTGCTCAGCCTTTTATTATTGTTGGGGATTTCTACGTATTTTTTTTAAGTATTATATCTTAACTACAAATCAAAAAGATTAAATAAAAATTAAACTTTTGTATTCTTATAATATCAATTTAGCAACTTTTCTATTTTTTTTATATAAAAATTAGGTTCTTTTCTTAAAATGTTAAATTTATTTTTTTTAATTTATATACTTTAATTGTCCCAATGTAAAATATTTAGATTTCTTTTTAATAAAATGTTTTAATAAAATGAAAAATTCAAAACACTTACTATTTTGCTGCACACTCGATACTTCCTTTAAACCGATCCCGGGAAAAAAATACTGCTATAATATCCACAACCAACCTCTTGACTGGTGGCAATGATATAAAAATGCAAGTTTGCAGAAAACTAATTCTTCTTAAATTTCTTTCCAAATTAAAAAAAATTTATATGTTGTGAAGTTATCCAAATCAATTCTATAATTTATTATCTTCTTGATATTACGACGAAAAGGTAAGTTATATGCATTTCTTGCACGAAATTTCATTTGTTAAAATTTGTAACCTCACTTTGTTCTTTCAAAGTATTAAAATGGATGTTTTTTATAGGTTAATCAATGTACAAACGACACAACCTCCTGTCAATGCGTTCTGGAGATTACTCCTTGTTTTTCACAATATCATTTACATTAAAACATATAGAAACAAAAACTATACAACATTAATCAAGTAATCCATGGACAAAATTTGACATTTAACATTTTTTAAATAAAATAAAAATTTCTTTAAATTTTAGATTTAACTACATAAAAAGAATCCCCAACACTTCCTTAAACGAATAATATAACATTTTTATTTCTAAAACCCAACAATAACCCACAATTTGAGTCTAACAAGCAAATTTTCACACTCGACAAAAATTGTAATAATTTCCATTTAAATCTGTCCACATACCAATTTTACCCTTTAATCTTTACACAATATGATTATATAACTTTTCCCAATAGTTTGACATCAATAACAAACACTTACGATACAAAATTAACTCGAAATAATAGTTTACTATCGGCACAGGTGTATGGACATTTTTAAATTAAATTGGCTGAAAAAACACATAGAACTACAAAAACTTTATATAACTTACACAGCCAAGATGTTATCCAACAAAGCTCCAACAATAACATTATGAACCTACATTAATTAAATTAGAACGGTGACTCGACAAACCAATACCATGAATCGTAAAAGGAAAAATCACCCATTTTGAAAATTAAGTAAGGTAAGTTACTTTTATATATGCATATCTACACATAATAGCCCGGTTTATTATATTCTAGGTGCAATTTACCAAATTTGAGCTATTGACGGAAGATCAAGAAAATAATTCAACGTACCAGTCGTTGTATTAAAAATTACAATTATTAAATTATATACACACTTAAATAGCATCCTTTTGTTGAAATATAAAACTTTTTATGCATGTCAACATAATATGAATAAATTATCCCACTAAAGAAACCCATTTTGAAAAATTATTTTCAAAAATTGAGGTTATGTAATGAATAGATCGGAACGTTAAATAATCTTGCATGAAATGTAACTTTAACACGAAATTATCGCAAATAGGATGTATTTATCTTAACTCTTGTATTTAGCTGGCTTCAACCATACTTTTGAGACTATAAAATAAACCTTTTAACATGTATTCATTTATGAACGCCTGAAAGATAGGCAACCCAAATTACCTATTTAACATTTCTAACTGCAAATAACACAGCAATATATACTTTTTATATATGTTTGCATTGCAATAAATAAATCACTTAATAAATATTATATTATTGACCTTGCCCTTGTAAAACTACTCTATTTTCACTTTAAATTTTAATCTAAATACAAAACAAATTATACAAAAGTTTTATAACAATTCACTCTAAATAGGCAACATTTTTTCCATGTAGAGTAAAATATTCAAAAGTCAAGAGTAATGTTACTCCGAAACGATTAGAAACTTGACTGGTTTAGTGTAAAAAAGTTACTATACATGATTATCGATATAAAATATTTGCGTTTTATTAAAAATAAAACAACAGTTTTCTTTTGCTGTAAAACATATAAGTTTAAAAACATATAAGTTTAAACCATTTCTTGGGTATAAGCAGCAATTAAAATAATAATCAAAATAATGATTAGAATAATATTTGAGAGATACAGAATTTCAAACAAAACACCCCTAGACAATTGTTTCGCCCTTACTTTGGGCTGCTCAGTAGGGGAGGCTCTGTCTGAAAGCCTGTACCTCTCAAACCGTCGCTTGTTTATATGTAAATCTTGAATTTACATTAATAGCAACATTTAATACTTTAATACTCCCCTGCTGAGGAGCCCAAAGTAAGGGCGAAACAATTGTCTAGGGGTGTTTTGTTTGAAATTCTGTATCTCTCAAATATTATTCTAATCATTATTTTGATTATTATTTTAATTGCTGCTTATACCCAAGAAATGGTTTAAACTTATATGTTTTTAAAATTATCGATATAATTGTTTTAGAGTGTAATAAATTTACACTAACATTGTATTGAAATTAACTCCATGGTCTACACGAAGGTACAGATTAGATATTTTACTCTAAATATATTGGACCTAACCATATACTTTTTAGAGTGGTCTAGTGTTCGAATTTTACACTAGCTTTATTTACTACATACTAATAGCAGAATAAAGCTGGGAAAGAGAATTCTTCTATATAGGCGCATACAAAACAGCTTAATTCCCTTCGATAAACTTTTTAGTTTCTTTGTTCCCAGTAATTGGATGAAGGGGAGCCAAGACGTTTTTCAACACCCTATATTAATGAAAGTAACCAAGTTGCCAGTTATCTGTAACGTATAGTATACGTTCAGTTATTCGAATTCGGTTTTGGCATAGACTTGCTCATAAGGTCATAAGCAACTATACGTACTTCAAGCGGAAATTAATAAGTGATATAATTCTGTATTTGCTCTTTTAAACTGATATAACTAATTCTGTCATTAATTTAGATTCAAAATTGATATATAAAGGGTTTATATGGTATGGTACATTTTCCTGTACACCATTTTGTTTAGAACCTGGTAAAAAATAATTATTGCAATAGCTGTTAATTCGGTCTTGTATTTATGGCCAGTGTTTAAAAAAATTTCAGAAATACATGTTTCATGACATAAGAAAATATTTCTGTTTGCTGAAGATAATGATTCTCTAAATTTAGTAAGCATAAACATTTCGAATCGTCAAAAATGATTTATAAAATCGCAAAAAACTGTACTTTAATGTACACTAAAATTACTAGGTGGTGAACCTCAGAGAAATTAAAAAATTCTATTGTTTAGGCACCATATAGTAGACTGTTTTACACAGACAACTCTGAAATAAGTTGGTTCAATTGAATCTATTTATGATTAATTAATGCCATTTATTGGTCCACGTTGCACAACTTTTCAAGAATCTCAAACTTTTAATTTTGAAGATTTCAAAAACTAATAAGTTTAAGCAAGTAAACAAAGTGTTCACAACTTTGTGAAATATTAAGTATTTAAAAAAATATATATTGCGGCAATTCAACGACATTTGATAGCTACAGCTGGATTACATGAAAAATGAAGCCATTTAAGAAATTGACGTCATATTATGTAACTAAACTTTAGAGTGTAGCATATAAAGTAATTGAGGTATATTTTTAGTCGACTTGGATCAATAATATCTATTTGCAAGGGGCATACAGGCCATACATTTCTTTTTATAAATTATAGGATTTCATAAAAAGTCCTAATAGTATATGTCATCTAAAGTGAATAAGTGAATTTTATTTAAGAAATTTTTGCAGAAGTCGGTACAAAAAATTCATGGATCACGCGCTCTAAATTGACTACGTTGCAAATACTTGGTATTTGTTGTGTTGCAACAAACTCCTACGCAAACGTATAGCTTTTGGCCTAATAATCCAAATTACTACTAAATGTACGCCGGCTCCGATGCAAAGTAAACACTAAGCGGGCGTTATAAACGATAATGCTCACTTATAATGCCCTAGTTGTTATAGACCTGTTTATATAGTACGTATCACAGGTTTAACAACAAATAATATACAAGTGTCAGTTTTGTGTAGTTTTGTTATGATAAATTCGCATTACTAAACAGAAAGAACAAAGTATTTTCTGAAATGCAAAAAAAGGTACAAATGCCATTTAACAAATAAAGTTAGTTGTTATAGCACCAAAATATATGTACAAACGAAGAACGCCACAATATGCATCGGAATAAACGAGAAAAGTTTTGTATTTAACATTTGTTTGTAACTCCTCAAATTAAAAAGTCACAACCATTTTTTGATACTATTGTTACACCCTGTACTGTGTAATTAAAACAAAGGCTAATTCTTGTTCCAGTTTGTTTGAGAATCTACTGGCTCGATTTATACGTGATTCTTTTTTTATATTCAATCTTTGGACGTGCAAATTAGTCAACACTAAGCGCCTTCCTAGTTCCCAGTGTGTTAACTTTTGGAATTACTCACGCTTCTAGACAGACCACTTCGATCACTAATACCGTCTAGGAGCTGAAGCTGCCGGTATGTGCTGTAGCTATTTTTAGAAGTTGTAATTTTATATTTCAGTGGTTATAAATACTGAACAAAATATAAAAATCTTAAAATAGACAAAAATTAATTCAAAATCAGAAAACTAGTTATTTCTGTATTAAGGAACTAAAGTTAGGCTTTATCACGAATGTGGATATAATTTCACATTTTGATAAGACCACATTAATGATAAGAGATTTTAACAATATTTAATTTTTAGGTTAGTGCACTTCGGGTAAAAAACTATAACAACTACAATAAACGTATCTATAAAAACTACATATTTGCATCAAAATTCATTAATATTTTTTTCGCCTACCTGATCAGATAGTGCTTTCTAAATGTTCTGTTTTGAGGCTTCTTTGCGGGCCTCTTATGTCAAACTTTTTACTGCCCTCTTATGTCAAATACATTACCTCTATACTACTACTAAATGAATGCACAATTTATTTATGTTAAGTCGGAGATACTATAAAAATTGTAATTGTTTTTTAAATTGTCATACTTTGACCACTCCTGTGCATTATCCTAAAAAGATTTTTAATCAAAAAATAAAATATATATATATTTTTCATTATTATTTATTAGTATTTACAAGTAAAGCCGGCTGAGCTGAGCGGCCTGGTACAGCAACAACCCTGTCTAGCGGCCTAGCCAGTACTAAAGACTAAAGTCTATAACAGTGCGACCGTGCGAGACCCGAGCTGTCCGCCGTATGCATAAAATGTAGCAAATGCGTCTGCTATAAATTGATCTAACTCATATTAGTTAAAAATCATATCCTGTTCCTTTTATTTACCAATAATAATAAAAACATTTACTATACCGCCGTGTTGTATGTAGTGTAATGATTATTAGGTTAATTTAGTTAATAAATTCCTAAAAACGTCTGCCATTATTTTCATTTTCATTCATTCCCTCTAACATATGCCTATTTAATTTACTAATAAGTTACGTTACTGTTTAACTTTTGGAATTCTTTTTTAAACTTTCAGACAGGTAGGCGAAAAACTTTTGTATGTCACTCGGACCGAAAAGCATTTGTAGCCCTAGGTAGTCCGCTGCGGACAATCAAACATCTGCGGGCTACAAATGCCAATTTTCTGCCCTTGAGACACAATAGTTATTTATGTATTAAGGGCATAAAGAAGCTTTTATGGCCAGAAGCGTTATTTCTAGCCCGAGGCGTCAGCCGAGGGCTAGGAAAAGGCTGCAGGGCCATAAAAGCAAGTTATGCCCGAAATGCATACACTATTTTATGCACAGATTGTTTTTATCTCAAATCTATTATTGTGTAAAAAATATAATTAAATGAGTACGTAGGTTACATCAAGCCGCTGTACGTATACTTATGTGCATATATACGAAGTACGTTACTATAGTTACTATCTAAAATACTTAATTTCAGCTTATTTTCATTGGTGATAAGTTTACAAATTATATTAAGAACCAATCAAGTTCTACAAATACAGCTCTGATATTTAATTGACGTTTCATTATTGCCCGTCGGATCATAAAGAGCCCCTTGGGGCATAAAGAGACAGTTATGTTTAGATAGATCTATCAATAATAGTCTAATTATAATGCATCTGTGCATAAAATACTATTAACTATTATGAACATATTATTTATTAATATTTAATGTTATCAAACAATCTTGGTTTGAAATAATAGTATCAACTTGCAAAGAAACGTAAAATAATGGATTATGTGATTGCCGATTTAAAAAAATATATTTTTTCTATTTTGCGTCTATAATAAAGCTGTTAAAGCACCCAATACAGTGCGTTAATGGCTCATTTGACTGCTTTAATAGCCCAACTTTTCCAAAGTTGGTAGCATTGGAAAAATTGGAAAAAAATTGGAAAAAACAAAAAATTGACAAAAACTTCAGTCTAAAAATTTGAATGATCAAATGTCACATCAGTGTTGTCAACTACCACAAAATTCCCTAAATTTTGAAATTGCGTTTTTTATTTAAAAATGGAATAAAAGGTGCAAAATAGAAACAATAGCACAAAAAAACCGATGCATAAGTCATTATTGCACTCATCCTTTAGAAAACTCGCCGCAAGCGGCTCGTTGAGTTTGAAATTTGGACTCGTGAGTTAAATTCTGCCTTATGAAACTCGTTCTTTAATATACTATTATAATTCAGATGTTTTTGAAATACTAATAGACGTGTTCGAGGATTTTTTAAGAAAGATCGATTCTAGATTTTATTCACTTCATTTCTTGGTTTATAAGCTTGCTATATTTAACAGTACTGGAGTAAATTAATTACAAATGCTAGAAATAGTCAAAGCGCATGTCGACGGCTGCAGCTCTTAGAATCTAGCCTTTCATTATCCATCATCAAGTGTTAAATATTCTAATTGTATCTAATATTGTTTATACATGAGAAATTTATAAACAAAGCCTTGCATTACGCGTTCTCCTTTACGAGTTCTAGAAAACCCATTTGTTAATTATTTTTTAAGCTATGACGTAATATTTTCTTTAGTCTTTAGATTTTAAAACCATACATTTAAAATACTTTATATTTATTTAAAACATAAGGCTTATTATTGCTACGCTTCGTTTGAGAGTTTTACTTATCAACGAAATTCCAAGTTAAAGGGTTTTACGCTTTAGATTTGTCAGATCCCTTTAGTTTTGCGATTTTTAATTATTTATATTTTTAAAAGCGTTATTTATAATTGATGCATTGCTATACGCTTGAGATCAATTGTTTACTTACAGCGTTCGCTTCTTCATATCTCGAAACTAAACATCCTCCCGCTACTTGCTTACTACGTTACCAATCGCTTGCTTACAAATCATATTACAAATAATTATCAGCCGTGTTATAGTATTTGCTGTGGAGCATTTTCACGAAATTCGATACATGTGTCTGTCTTTCTAATTTCTTAAATTCCAGATTCGGATATTTGATAAAATGTAGAATAGGAATGTTTGAACAACTAATGGCCTGTTTCTTAAGGAACATAGACAAAATGACGGATAAGTTTAGAAAGTTGATATAACTATTGTAGTGGTCCTGGTCAGACCTACAGTCAACCAAAATTATCAAAGTAGCTGTAGCGAGTTATTTATTCACAAAACAAATTCCATAATAATCAATTTACCTTGTTGTGTTATTACATACAGAATGACATTTGTTTTCCCCCATCGCGTTACTAGAATTTAGCCCAATTTGGGGGAATTCCACCCGCAGTAGGGATTTTTAACGTGCCAAACATCGCATTGACACGGGACCTACAGCTTTACTTCCTATCCGAGAAGAAGGCATATCTATTAATTTCTCTCCAATATGGAAAATTACCAGCTCGTCCTGGGATCCAACCTGCGACCTTGGATTATAAAACAAACATGCAAACCACTAATCCACTGAGACTGGATATTCCTTGTATTTATGGTTTAGGTATAGTCTGAATTAAATGCCTATATATCTAGTTAGTCTAAATTATCTAAGTAGGTACTTTCGTCCATGAATTAGTAGTTGCTGAGAGTTATAATGCTTGAAAGCCTTTACTAAAATTCTTTTACTCCTACTTGTTTACGATTGTTTGTTTATTCAATTAATTGTTTGTCTTTTACATGCATTTGTGATTATAATTTTTAAACATTTGTATTTACATAAATTCTGCTACCTTGTTTTTTCAACAGCTGCAATAGAGGTTTACGGTAAGTTTATGCAAGGTTTGTAAAATTATTTGGTACTTATCGATGTTGTCTGGCTCCGGTGTCGTGAAGCCGTTAAAGGATCTTTTTGTATAGCAGTTGGCGCTAGTGGCAGTTTATATATGTTCTTATGAGAGATACCTAATCAATACCCTGGATTTCTAAACCCTACGATCATCAATTCCTTCTGGGTTAGTTATCATCAGGTGGAAACCTTTCACGCCTTATTCCAGTGATCCCACCAATACTCACCAAACTACTGCTTGATGTTTCAAACGGGCGTTACAATTTTATAAAAATTAACTGTTTCGGATATTTAAATACATTTAGAAGACTCTTGAAATTGAACACAAAGTCTACCAAAACAATAAATTTATTATCCAAAAATACAATCGGTCACAATCAATAAAATTCTCTAATTAAATGGACACAAGTTATAAATAGCTAGCTTTTCAATACTATAGTATTATAAGTATATAATAAGGTGTTGAGGTGTAATAAGTCCACCTCATTGAAAATTTTATTTAACGATAGATGTAAATGTGAAGACAAATATCTCACATATCAAATTCAAATTAAAAGATGGATATGCTAGGTGATAGGCATAATTAATCTAAAGGCTGCATATAGGGTCACAGTTAGGCTCATCAATATTTAAAATAGAAATCAAGAATAAAAATTTCATGCAAACATAACCTCAATTCATATGAATAATAAAGGTTTGATTTTTAAAAAAAGGATATCAATCATTTAGATTGTTTTATGATAATACATGTTTATACAACCCATTGCATATTGGGATGGGTTTTTCATTTGTAGAAAAGATGCAATCTTCTTGTTTAAATATATGAATTTTTCTATTTTCCAAGAGACCAACTTAGTTTCGCGCTGTCAGTTAACTGAAAACAGATAAATTAGGTCAATCTTGTAATGACTTATATAGCATAATAAGTTTTTAAACTCTTATATAATAATCCTGAGCATTTTCATTACTAAAGGTTTCGATCTTGTTGTTATGCTTCAGTTTGACGATTATTGACTCTTATACTATTTTTCTCACCATTGTTTTAATGTAAATACTTGGAGGAATGTATGCTGGACAATTTGATCATAAATTGACTTCATTTGAATCAATGTTAATGTTGGAACTTGTAAATGCATTAATTGGTTGTATACGATGTTGTAACGGACTCTAACTTATGTTCTTCTTAAATTGTAAAGATGTTCCTGTGGAAATGTAATATGTATTAGTTGTATTGTGTAATTATGCATCTATTTTGTAAAGGATAAACCTGATTTATTTAATTTTGTATGCAATTAAGCTATATTGAGATTTGTTCATTGTCAATCGTTTTTGCCTCATATCTTCGTTACGATGCATTTTAGGACATAAGTGTATTACATTGTTTTAATCCTTGCTTTATTAGCTACAATCCTGTGTTTATAGAATTAAGTTTCGTGAGAAAAATGAACAGCTGTGAGTAATGATGACGTCATAAACATTTTCCGTGTTTTGATTTTTTCAAAAAAGTGTCAATCCGGCAGTTGTTTCTACAAAACCTATATAACTTGGAGCCAAATTTAACAAATTCAGTCGACAAAAAGCTTTGGGCAAATCTATGCTTGACTCCGGATTAAAAATCTGTAAATTTAAGTGAGGTTAGAAGTGTTGACCATATGATTGATGTCAACTGTAAAAATAAACACGTTTGAAATTAAGTTGAAGAGTTTACCTGAACATTTTTAAAGTTTAAAGAAAATTTTATTGTTGTTCCACAACTATTTGGAAGTTGAACGAGAAGTTTAAATAAATTCTGGGAGAATTTATTTTCCATTATCGATTTAACGTATTGACGTTTTATAACAAGAAATCAGCTGGCAAATATTATTGCAGTGATACCAATAGAGGATTGTAATTAAAGGAAACTTTTTTATAATACAACAGGTTGGTCGTAATAAAAGGTTTTTTTAAATTTGATTGACAATATTAAAATTTATAAAGTTTATCCTGAATAATTTCAGAATTATTTTGTTTAACCTTAAAGGGTCTTAAAAGAATTTATTTTTATCAAAATAAAACAATTCAATTTCTTTTTATTTAAATTTATTTTTCATAAAGATAAACATTTTAACATTTGTGAATATTTTTGATTTGTGTTAGTTTGTTCAAGTGAATGACTGTAATAGCCCTATGTCAGGCTATTACGACTTTTAATTACATTTGAGCAAGCTTGGAAATAAATTTCCTAATTGTCTTATTGCATTAATTTGAACAATTTTTCTTTTTATTTCTTTCAATTTGAATTTCTATTTATTTTTTTTAATTAAATAAAGTTTGTGTGTTTTAAATTATTCATGTGTTTAATTGATGCACATACAAGCATCCAGTTCTCTTTCTTTTTGCATTTAGATTTTAGCAGTGGTTGTCCAGTTTGCAGGAGCCCAAGTGTCTGCAGTATAAGTTTTTCCCTTCTTTCAGATGTAAGAGTTAATAAGAGTCTAATAATTCAAACAATTCATGCTCTATCGAATAAACCCTGAGTTGGCCGATTGGAAAAAAGAAAGATATTTGGGGTGTATTTTTATTTTAATTCACTGCATATAATTATTGTTTACCTTGAATTCTGGCATATTAATTATTTATTTAAGCTTTAATATACCGCAGTCTATTAGGATGAAAAAGACTTAATAATTTTATGATATACCTATAATATAAATACAAACATGTTCTTGTTTGTTTATCAATCTAATCTGCCTTTTATTGGAGCGTAATTTAGGGCAATTGGTAGGGTTTCAATTTTTTCGGCAAATTCAATGTGATTTCTTTTTTACCAACCAATAATACTTTTCGTGTAATGGCAAGTTCACAAGTCTGGCCAAAACAGTATTGGTATGTTGCAAAGCTTTATAAAGGTAAGCAATCGTTTTTCCAGACGCTCATTAACCTAAATTTCGCCACTCATTGACATAATTGAAAAATAAGTTACACTGTGTTTGCCGCAAGAACAAATGGCCTGCCATACAATACACTTTTCCAGTGATGATCTATTGGAAGATTGGAAGTGTAGTTTGCCATAAATCTCATCATCCAGCATCCAGGATAATACATAATTTCTTTTCTAGAGGAAATATCCCGACTTTGAACACGTGTACAAAATTTTCTCACAATGCTTCATGTTTTGATAATATCTTTCAAAAATTTAATATGGCAGTTATGAATAATTATTTATATTTATGACACATCCAACTACAAAAAATAGATAATCAATGAATTCTCTTTAACTACAGTGGCACATACAATAGGAGTAAATCTTGGCGACAATTCTTTTCTGAGAGGTCAAGATGGTTAAAAAATGCTGTGACCTTTTGAGGTAGGGTTGGGAGTGTATGGATAGGTAAGTCGAGGGAGGGGGGGTAACTTGGAGGTAGGTAAATTCAGAGTGTGGCAGTGGTTAAGTTGGAGGGGGGGGTGATTCTTAAAACAAAACTCCAATTTTCCCTATTTTGAAAAGAATATTTATGTTAAAATGTTGAACATTGTTATTTTGTTAAAATAATTTAATAATGATCAGCAGATTTAGATCAAAAGACTAAGAAATCGATAAAACTCGAGAAAACCGATTATTGTATCCGCCGACGGGGTAATATCGAAAATGTGACAGTTCAAAAAAGCTCAAAAAATAAAGAAATATTTTGGAACTAGTTTGAAATCAATCGGTCAATTAATAAAGGAGCATGTACACACATAGATACATACATACATACAAGATAAGCGGCATCCTTAAAATATTTAAAAAATTTACTTGCAATGATCCTATTAGATCCCAAGTTGAAATTTGACACACATAGTTAAAAGGTATGCACCACCTCTATGTCTAAGTTTTCTCAAAATTGTTAATCATATGTTTTTGAAAAGTTTAAGGTCAATGATTTCAGACGTCGAAATAAAAGACTTTTTCAGCTTAAAGTATGACATGCGACCCATCATTTTAAAGATGCACTTAAAACAGTTTTTGTTTCATTCTCTTATCTTATTTCTATAAAAAGTTATAAAGAAAAATGTACATGGCAACATTGTCATTATTGTCAAAATCCCTCATTTTTGTATACTTTATAAGAGTGTTACTCAATAACTTATAATATTTTACATTTTTACTTATCTTTAGGAGCATAACAGTCGTGTCGAATTTGAGAAAAATTAAAGGTGAGTTTACAACTCATTGGATCACTTGACCTGGAATTATCCTCCAATCACCATCCGCGCTGTGTCGTCAGAATACTACACCAGTACTACTCAAGTCAGACTACATCAACATGTCAACGTCGAGGCATTACAACTACTTGACAATCAAAACATCATAAGAAGACTGAAGAAGACTAAAACCATTTGAATTAGTCTAAATATTGTGTAATGTGTTAACAGAGCAGAGTGTGTGATAATGTCAAGTGTGCAAGTCAGCAGGGCCGTAGCCAGAAATTTATTTCCGGGGGTGGGGGGTTTGGTGAAATTTATCTGCGAGGGAAGCAAAATAGAAAAATAATTTTATTTTGTTATCATTTATTAGTATTAAGTTTAGTTTGGGTGGGGGGCGGTTCCGACCACCCCCTAACCCCTCCCTAGAATACGGCCTTTTGCAAGTGCTTCAAGAAGCGTGAAGAGGCAGTACAATGCTTCTTTGTAAATACTCTACAAGTATACATAATAAAGAAATATAACACATCAGTGGATGAACTATAGCTTAATTTTTATGTAGTTTTAAGAGTTTAAAGATAAATTGATGGTTGGTCTATTAGATCAGTTCCAATAACAAGCGCATACGCGCACGCAAAAAAGTATAATAAATTCATTGTTTTTGTCATAATTATTGGCTTTCAATACAAAAAAACTATTAAAGAGATCGAGTGGAAGATTGGAATAATGTCACAATTAGTACTTACTTAGCTCAGTGTACTGCATTGGTCAAAATCATATAAATTTTGATGTTTAGATCTTATACTCTTAGTCAGATATAAAGTAAAATTGTATGTTACGTATACCTTGAGTGCGAAAATTCAGTTTTAATTGCTCATGATGTTTGTTTTAAATTTTTTGAATATAATAGTACTTCTTAATTATTAACATGTAAAATCTCACTCGTATGAAATATATGTGTATTCATAAATACTGAAGTCTTGTAAAAAACTAACTTCTCTATCAGAAAAGGGTACATATTTTACAAAAATACTAATCTATCTATTTAGCATCAAAGTAGACCACTGGACAGATTACCATTGTTGTTAATCTACTATTATAACTATAAATTATAAACTATTATAATGCACACTTAACCATTTAATATAATTTTCTTGGGTACATTAAGGTACATGAATTCATATATGTATATATTTAAATAATGTAAAAGTACTAGGTAGTACAAGGTATTAGGTATTAGATAGGCATCCATTTCATAAAGTATAAAAATGTTTAATGTTAGCTGTTTAACGAAAAGTATGATTTATCTTTGATATATTGAACAAAATTGTTCGAAAGTAAGATATAGTTAGTTTCGTCGAGATTATACCAAACTTAACAAGAAAAACTTTAGCTATAAATCATACAAAATTTGAAAGTTAAAGATTTTGCAACCGGTCTTTTTTATTAAAGCGCATGAAAAGAATTTGAAAAGGAGTAACAATAAATCATTATTTTCCCTATGGAAAATGCTTTCAGTGTTATCACTTCAAAGCGTGCAATCCGAATCCCCATTCGTGGTAGAATAGAAGACGAACTTCTTGTTGATTTTTGCAAAAACTACAAAGTAATCTCACGGAATAAAAAGGTATAGATTAGAAATACAAATTATATCTAACGAATAATCTTATCTTTCTTACTGAAAAATTTTCAGTACGAAATCAGTCAGTTTGAAAATCATTCATTTGTGTATTTCTTTTAGGTATTTTATAATTAATTAGGCATTTTCTCGTCATATCATCTAATTTTCACAAATGGTCTATTTCTGAAATAAAGTTTTTTCGTTATTTTTCTGAAGATCATTTACGATGATATCCTTGCTTTGGTTGCTTCTTAACTCTTTTAAAAAACATGTTTTGTACCTGTTTTATTCCAATTCTCCTCTATTTCATTTTATTCTGTCTAATTCACTATTAGAGACACCCTCCAAAGCGAGAGATGTGCGCTCGAAAATCGGACAATCGCCTACTTAGTCTAATGCATACTTACGCAAAAAATCGCAGGATCCAAGCATCGAAACTTAAAATTTTTTTAAATTGCATGTTTTTGCCGTCCATTTAACCCGATAGAATATTTCATAAATGACCACGTCTACGTACCGAAAAACTAATTATTTATAATTGTAAAAAACTATGAGCAGGTGTAAAACGTCACCAAAATTGCAAAAATGAATGCAATCGAATTTTACAAATTGCACTCGATTTCTAATGACTTACATTATATATACTATGCACAATTGCAATAGTATTCAAAGCTTCAAACAGCTTTTGAAAACTTCCAAAGTTTTAAGCGCAGTAGACGTATAAAACCTTGTTAAACAAAACGTTTTGTATACCCGCATACGGGTTTTCAGTGCTTGTTGTACATAATTTAAACTATACTTAATGTAAGTTTTATCAATATTGGTTGATTATTTAAATTTTTATGGCAACTTAAAAATACACGCAATTTTGGGAATTTTCTCGATTTGTAACTTAATTATTGCAGTTATAACAATCGGACCGGTGCCATTTCGAAGCTATTTTTATTACAAACAAATCATATACTGAACACTTTTCATACGGAAGAAAAACTCCTCGAAAACGGTTGTACGCGTCTTAAATTGTTAATAACTTTTCTGCTGTCACTACGATTTAGTGCGCAACTACATATATTACTACACACTATTCTGACTAGGTTTATGCAATAAAATATCTGTTAACACGAAAATACACTCTCCACATCTCTATTGACTGGACTAAATATCAAAGTGTCTATAAACACATTTTGAATAACTTGGGCAATAAGTCAGGACCGATTCAAAGTGTGTTTAATACAGATGTGTCTCCAATGTCTTTAAGATGATGTTTTATTGTGTTATCGTGATATTTTTCCAAGAAGGTACATTTTCTGTATATGAATGCATAAAAAATGTCTCCATATAGTAAACAACTAAATTGGAATAGTATAGTTTACGAGTATTTTGAAAGCCTCTAATTTCCGAATAGTTTACTTTTGAATATGGATCAATTGTGTTTGAATGATTCAACGTTCAACGTTCTCATTCATTTCGGGCCAATCTGTACTATAATGAACATGTCGTTATTTCTATATTCTAACAATTTAAGGATATGTTTTAAAATTTAATCGGTTTTGAAACAAACTTATCCTAATATTATCTACGCATTCTGTATAAATGATGTGACCTACTTCACATTCAAGTTATGTTACAAGCATTTTCTTTAATTAAAAAAAAATAAATTTAGCCGATTTTACATGTTAATTCCTCTAATGGTAGAATCGAATATATTATTGAAGATTATATCTGTTCATATATCTATCATTTTTGCATTACACATTAGTCTATCCCACCTTTCTTTTCCAATATCGGTTTAGCACATTTGCTTTAAAATCATCATTATTAAACGAATGGATTTAACAACTTGTTAAAAATAGAACCCTCAAAGTTAATTCACATTTAAAAGTTATGAAAGTAATTACATGATACCTATTATTGTAAAAGTTGTTATGAATTAAGTATTACAACAAGAGTTGGAAATACACAACTACTTACGTTAGTAGATCTGTCAAGCCGAACCACAATGGACATAAAACGGATATCCGGATATTACACAGTACGTTTATAATTACTCCAGTGTTTTCTTTTTTTTACTATTTTTATTTTTTTTCTGAACTGAAATTAAAGTTCATTCTGGAACTGCTCAACCTTCTGGTTTGTTCATAATGCGTGACACCCTACTCATTCAGGTTTTATTTATATATTATTACTTCTCATATATACAGGAAAAATATAATAAGTTACTTTTAAAAACATATATCTGTGGAATTATGTCTTTTTTTTATAAAGGAGCTAGATATTACAATGATATATGAAGCTGCTTGCTTACGCATTAAATTAATTAATATGGTAATGATAACCTTCAAAAATACTTTTGAAAAGCCTTCAAAAAATAATAATTTCCATATTAAAAACTACGAGTGCGTTGTTGCTAGAAAATTAGGTTTACCCCGAATGAAATTGCTGTCTTTAACAAGTCATGTTTGTAAAGTTTTTATAAAAAATTATAAGAAATCAGAAAATCACGCCAATACCAACGCTCTGCAATAATCGCAGAAAAGAAGAATTGCATCACGCATAGTATTCAACGAACTCTATGAATTTCGATGTAACAGGTAACTTTTCGAGGAAATCAAGCACTTAACCTGATTTTCGCTATAATCAGATGTTTTAATTTATTATTTGAAGATGGTGTATTGTCTAGATAAGAGCATAAGTAGGTAATACAAGTGTTACGTGCTAATTTGGTAGCACCCTGTATAGCTATGCTTTTGTGTTAGTTTGTATAGCGTTTAGGGATTTTTGCATTCTCTCTTCTTTTAGTTGCCATTTTGTTTGGAACTAACTTCCTGTTATTGTTAAGAGATTTTGTCACCTCGTTTTGATCGTTCGTGTGAAAAAAATTCTTTTAAAGACTATTTTAGTGGCATCACCGTTAAATTAATTTTTCCTTTATTATTGTGAAGTGGGAATTGCATTTGTACAGATCGATAATTAATTTTTGGTGTTGATTTCCATTTTTATTGGTAACCGTAAGGTTTTACCGCTAGTTCTTTTTTGAAGGGTTGGAGCACGTTCTCGTAAGTTTGTAGATTAGTTTTTCTTTACTTTCAGTTTCTTATACTGTACTTCTTTGACAGGATTTGATAAGTATAAGTCTTTCAGAAGGTCACCTTTTATCTAAGGCATTTATTCAATGTTTGCTTGGTGCATTCTGGTAATTGATTTTATTTGTTACAGACCTTTTTCTTTCTATTTTATATAATTCTTTTATTTTACCTCAACTTCATACACTTTGTCGTATATTTAAGTTGATAAAAAACACTTGGTTGCTGTTGTCTCGTCACGCTACGTTCGACCTGGTTGGTGACGTTCCTCTTCAGTTCGAAGGACACGCACCTGTATCGCGAGTCAGTTATATTGTAGCGACTATTTACAACCACAATAACCTTTGATAATCCTTATTGTATAAAGCATTCCTGTATATTTGTATATTATAATTTTTCTGTGTTAAAAGGTTTTTCCCCAGTGTACGTGTAACACTGATATCTATGTATCTATTGCATATACCTACATTATATGATCAGTTTACCTTGTTAGGAATATTTGCGAGTGTGTATACGTATAACCTTTGCTCCGTATATGTTAAACAATTAAATTCTGACGATTAATGATTGCGCAATCTGCATTCATCACAGGCATCACAGGCATTCGCGTTAATTTACCGTGCTAGTTACATTTTTGAGACTTAAACTGTTCGTCAGATCTATTGGTCGTCTCACTTTGAGACTACAGCGTGTGTTCTTATGGACGTCGGGGTTGCCGAACATCTTGCAAGTAACTTTTAAAAACCCTTTCTAAATATTGTAGTTTTAACTGCATAAACCTTTATAATCCCTATTGTTCGAGCAAGTTATATTTGCAGGTAGTCACTTCTTCTGACAGCGGTAGTAAATCAAAATTTACAAAAATGCTGTTTATATGAGTTACCGCCAGTACTATTACAAAACTAATAATTTTGGATATAATTAAAAGTCAAACGTTTTATTTCGAGTTTTTGAATTTTAGGTAAATAAAAAAGTACAACACAAGTTATAGTTATTTGGTTTAATAAAGAAACATTAAATCTAATGAATTATTGCATACTATCAAACTATTTTTTTTAATTGTGCAGATTTCATATAAAACAGTAATAGGTAGATTGAAAACATAAATAAATAATAAAAGTATAAAAGAATATAAATAAAAGAGTAGTTCCACGAAGTAAAAGTAGAAAAATCAGAAGGGTTTATTGTTTACTGAAATTCTCCGAATTTGCTGCTAATCCTAAATATTCGTTTTGCAAGTTTCTTTTTAAACAAGTTGAACAAATGAATGATTTTATCATTCATTATGAATCATTTTACCGTTAAAATTGCGTTTGGGACTGGGTTTCCTTTTATTTACCTGCGAATTAAAAGATTAAAAAGATCATACAGAAGCTAACCGCCGTTTATTTTTATTTTGACAGAATTTGAAGATCAAGGAATTAAACAAAAAAAAGTATAGTAATATAATATGGTATAGTATATAAGTAAAATATCGAATATTGAGATACATGTACGATGTAAGAATCCCAAGTAATGTTTAGTAAAATAACAAATACATGTTAATAAGACTTTCTTTTAAATTCTCCTTTTGTATGGTTACGATTACATTTTTTCGGTTACTGTTTTTAAAGGTTTAGTACTTCTGGAATCTTAATCCATATTTATATAGACTCATACAGTGAAATAGGTGGCAGCAACGAAGCACAAACTCCCATATGAAATACATTGGCTATCTTTCCTTCGCAGTAGTTCCAAAGTTAGACGACCAATAGAGTAAATAGCCCCGCTCGCATGAATTTTCCCTCCATTCAAATTTGTATATAAAAATCAATAACCTACATTTAATTTTTGCCAAGGCTATTTGTTCTTGATTAAAATATAACCATACTTGATTGAATTATTTTAATTGATCTACCTGACAATTTATTTAGTTGTTAATAAAGCACTGTACATCCCTTACTTGACGACTTATTATTTATATGTTTGGAATTTGGGGTTTATATTTTCAGCTACCGAGGAGCCAATATTGGGAAAAGTCAACCACATTGGTAGTAGTCGCAAATGTGTTGTTTTTTTCAGATTTTGTCGACAAATACTAGAGCTATTTTAGACGATTCTTGACGCCCCTTACAGAAGACTTATTGTGAGACCCACGACATCACGCTAGTTAGCTGGCAGCCGACAGATTTAACTGCGGTTAAAGGTTGTTACCGTTTCCCAATTAGTGATCCCCATTTTGTTGGTAACACAAGGTATTCCGTATCGTTAAGTTCGAAATTCGGAAGTGTAAAGCATAGGTTCAATCATAAGAGTAAAAAGCTCAAAAGTGGTAGGCCGATTTCTATTTGTTTCGGAGATAAAGGGATATGAAATTCTTTTGCAAAGTAACAATTTGTTTTCTGAAGAGCAATAAACAAAATGATTGATTGCTTAAGAATGCTTAAAGTTAATGCTTAATTAATTTTCAAAATGCTCTCCCATTGCCTGTCTACAAGCTTGTGCGCGATTGCCTACAGTCCGTTCAGTCAGTTTATATACCGTCCGGTATATAAAGCGCCGCGCAGGGAGAGCAGCTTATTCAACTAGCTAAAGCGAATACGCGCATCGTAGGTAGTATAAGTAAATGTATTGCATACATTCACGCAATAACATTTTAGTGTTAAATAAATAAATTTATAGAATAAGCAAGAGATAGCTATTGTGGAACGTGGAGACAATGCATAATTAGAAGCAAGACTCCATACTACTAGTGAATTACAACTTGCACCTATGTACCAGGGTCCTATCGAGATCAATCATGCAAAACTAAAAGATCTTTAAGCCCTTTGTGAAATATTAATTATCTAATAGAGAACACCGTGGTTTCTATGATATTCTGGACACTAATGACGACCCAGGTGACATTGTCGAGGACGATAACAGCAGTGCCTAAACGATTTTTTCTTTCATGCTAGATATATGAATCTTTTGTTTAAAAAAGTATATATTTTAATGTTTTTTTTAATCTGCCAGACCGATATATTCTAATTAAAATATATCTTATGTTTAATAAGAACAGTAACAAATCTGTTTTGCAAATTTTCGTCAAAAACCACAGATTTTTGAATAGGGAGAAGAAGTGCATACGTCATACCGTGCCTGACGTCATAATTCTTTCCTCGCAACGCGCATGTACTTCAATAAGGCACATTATATTTTCATTTCTGATTATTGATAGTGTTAAAAAGGATGTTTACAAGCTATAAAAACACTTACCCAATGGCTTTCACCCATTGTTGTTTCAATATTTTATTTGTGATAGTACCTATCTATTATTTTAACCTCACAAAGTAGCGTCACGTTTTCTCTTCCAACTGTCAACAGTGTCAAAACTGTCAAACAAACGGTTTACAGCGAAGTAGAGCGATGCGAACATGCGCGTTGCGAGGAAAGAATTATGACGTCAGGCACGGTATGACGTATGCACTTCTTCTCCCTATTGTGTAAGAATGTTTCATAAACTGCACATAGTTACAAATAATAACTAGTGAGAATGCGCAGAGCTAGCATAGCCATGACGAACAAAAACAACTGTATACTTAATAAACTAATTAATTTTTGAAAACTAATGTTGACGTAACACATTAGTTGTCATAAAAACTAAAATTCTAAGTCCTTAAATTCTTCGCTAAAAAAAATTTTTGTTGCTAAAAATGTTTATTTTTTTCGAAAATTCTTGGAAAATACAAAATTTTTCATTTATCAAAAATTTACCGAAATTCTCGGTGGTCATTATGACCACTTTCCCGAAGAGATACAAAACAATGTTTCAACCAAAAGTTTCTTAGAATCTGACGTAGCTACTATATGATTCCAAAAAGAAAAACTCAAAAAAGTCAACATGGAAAAAGGCGACAGACCGACAGACAGACAGACAGACTTCACGAATTCAGCGACGAACTTTTTGTTCGTCGAAAATTCTGGCCTTACAGTTAGTTCTTGGTTTTCCTAAAGATTGTAGTTTTTTTGACAAATGCCGTTTTTGACATCAACCCTTCAATTGCAATTTATATTTATTAAAAACTTGACGAGAAATAAAACTAAACTACTAAACATCAGTTTATTTGTCAAATTAAGGGCAATGTGTTCACCACCTTGTAACTTTATTTGGCAGTTAATTGTTATGAATACAATTGTATAAACAGTGGTAACCATAACAAGTAGAGGGAGAGCCAGCAACTTATTTCGAGTTGTCATTTCAACAGTCGTGAAAATGTGGGTTCTAAATCTTATATACCTGCTGAACACTAAAAATCAATTCTGGCAGCCCCCTGCGGCCGGGTTATACTACCCCAAAATTACTAAGAGGGTGAGAAATAAGATTCTCTCTCTAACCCGCAGGCCGCTATATAACTGTCTCGCTCGCACTAACATGTAAACCTACATATACCTACTTTATCTATTGTGTCAAAATTTCAAGACTTTTAAAATAACAAAAATGTCACTTTTTTAAATCAACATTTACAGTGTTCTGGTAACATTTAGAAGGGGAGGAAATGTTCTGGCAATAATCTTTATAAATAAAGAATACTATCGAAAGTAACCTCCTGAAATTTCATGACTGTTACTTTAAATAAATTGAATCTTATTTCTCATTCTCTTAGTAATTTTGGGGTAGTATAACCCGGCCGCAGGGGGCTGCCAGAATCGACTTTTAGTGTTCAGCAGGTATATAAGATTTAGTACCCAAATTTTCACGACTGTTGAAATGACAACTCGAAATACGTTGCTGGCTCTCCGTCTATAAAAGTCGATTCTGGCAGCCCCCTGGGGCCGGGTTATACTACCCTAAAATTACTAAGAGGGTGAGAAATAAGATTCCTTTTATTTAAAGTAACAGTCATGAAATTTCAGGAGTTACTTTCGATAGTATTCTTTATTTATAAAAAATATTGCCAGAACATTTCCTCCCCTTCTAAATGTTGCCAGAACGCTGTAAATGTTGATTTAAAAAAGTGACATTTTTGTTATTTTAAAAGTCTTGGAATCTTGACACAATAAATAAAGTAGGTAATCTCCATACCATGTAAGTTCCGATGCACGTCATCAATAATCTTTTCAAATTCTTTAAGGGCGGCTTTTGTAAACTTGACAAAAATAAATAAAAGAGTGCTTGTTTTAAAGGTATTTTTGAGTTACTATTTTTCATATGTAATTTTTACATTAGATTTTACTGTAACCCAATAGAGGTTATGATGTAGGATGTGACGTGCATTGGAACTTACAGGGTCTGGAGTATATATGTAGGTTTACATGTTAGTGCGAGCGAGACAGTTATATAGCGGCCTGCGGGTTAGAGAGAGAATCTTATTTCTCACCCTCTTAGTAATTTTGGGGTAGTAAACCCGGCCGCAGGGGGCTGCCAGAATTGACTTGTAGTGTTCAGCAGGTATATAAGATTTAGTACCCAAATCTTCACGACTGTTGAAATGACAACTCGAAATACGTTGCTGGCTCTCGGTCTAAAGTAACTTCCACATAAATTTACGAGGGAGTGAAAAGACCTGTCCTATTATTGCATAATTTTGTCAAACTTCGTGTTTTTAAATTGGCATTAGTGTAAATGGATTCAACCAATTAGCGTCAATTTCCGCGTTGGCTGAACTCGAAGGCTGAAATTCGGCATTGTAACTCTTTTTGCTCCAAAAGCTCTATTATCATAGTTACAATTATTTGCAATAATGGATACTATGGAAACCAAGCTCTTCGAGTTAAATAGATCTGAATGCCGAACTTACCCCCTATGAGTAATATAGAGTGACTCTAACAAAATTAAACAATTGTATTGTAAAATTCCCTGATATTTTTCCTGTTATCCAGGTTTTTCAAAAGATTTAGAACCCTGATAGATGGTGGGTAGAAACGGATATGAGGTTAAATCCTAGAGCAGCTTTAAGCAACCTTTTAGCGACCCAAAAATATCAATAAAATTATAAGACGACCGATACAAGAGGGAGAGAGAGTTACTTAAAGTTACAGGACGTTATATCATATATTTTTAACATGAAGCCAAATGATATAATAATAATAAATATTTATGCGACCTATTTCTAAACTTTCGCGACCCAAAATTGGGTCGTGACGCTATGGTTGCGGTCCGCTCTCCTAGAGTATACAGATACACATTAGATAATGTCACGAGAACTTACCTTACAAAGTCGGAAAATGTGCTGCTTTTACTCTCATTGAATTCATTTATTAAGCGCAGTAGTCCAGCGAGGACGCGACGTCATTGAGGTTTGATGTTGACGTCGGTTAAGAGAATGACAAGTGATGACAGTCTTTGTTGTGTCATTCTATTCTTAAGGAATGTTATTATGTGTTTTAGTCGCGAAAAAGATCTCTCTACGTATGCGAGAGTCACTGGTGTCGTGGCAGTAATTCACATCAGGATTATAAGTAGGTTAGGCCAAAGTTTGCTTAGGTTTATTTTCACAATTTATTGTAGGGTAGATTCTGTGGATAGCTAGACAATGATACACGACCCACCAGCCATTCACAAAAGAGCAAAATTTCAAAATCTCAGTTACTCATTAGCACTCTTTTCTCAAAACTTATAGCTTGATCAAGATTGATTAATTATTCGATATACCAACCCTTCTGAATCCAGATAAACCGATTATACTGAGTTGTAGAGGATAACTTAGAGAACAATAATAGTTGAACCTGGAAGCATTGTAATACAATTTCTATTAATGGTTCTCTACTGGAAATTGCCCAAAAAAGACAATAGTAAAAAGTGTATCACTCTACGGAGGTCGAGGCCCAATAGGGCATATTACCGCATCGCGTAAGACGGAAACTGACGTTTTGGTTTGTATCTTACTTGTATGGTACTACTCTATTGCTGTCACTGGTCTATTGCGACTGCGTAATTTCGACTAATCAATTCTCATAAGAGACGTCACTTTTATTCATCTGAAATGTCATAAATGGCATACAAGCCAGATTCATTCGATGTAAATATCAGAAAAATGTGCTAACTTGATAAATTACCGTTGGAAATTGAATGAATGAATATGTATACCCAAACTTTACCCCTTACACAGTACAGTTCTCTACGCAGATTAACTTGTCTCTTGAAATAAGAACCATTTTTCTAAGATGCATATGACGAAATGAAAGCCGAACTACGCAATAGGGCAACTTTTAAAACAACCTAGTCAGAGATCGGACTACTACAGGCATTGTTCATGTTCTGTATTTTGGTTCTATTTGAAATAGTATTGGGTTTAAATTAGGTTAGGGATACAATTTTACAAAGGAAGGTGTAATAAAGTCGAATGTTGATAGCTGGAGAGTAAACTGGTTTTTGTTCTCTTCAGAAATATGTAACTGTTGTCTGTTGTAGAAATGGTTACAAGAAAATAAGCATAATAAGGATTATTACTATTTGTGAAAAAGCTCTGAAATGGAGTGACATTTTCTTGAAATTTAAATTTATTACAAATAAATATGTATCTTTATCCAGGTTCTTCTGGAAGTGCCGTCGTCGTCGTGCTACAAATAAATGTTGAGAATGTTGAATAGACGTATTTATACTGAATGTTTGAGATAACTTTTGATTTCTACGTACTGAGCCGTAAAATAAGCTATACTAAAGCACCAACAGCAATTCAATATGTTTAAAGAAATGACATTAAAAGTTTGAAAATGTCCAATAAAAGCAAATATAAGAAAATTTGTAAAGAAATAAAATCAGCAGCAGCAATACACAACAGCATCATCATAATCATCATCATCAAACAACACCTGCCGGGTGCGGTGGCCCAATATCGCATGCGGCAAGCTGAAAACAGCCGCCTATTATAATTCCTTCCAATTAACCAGCGGCCCGCCAGTCGATATGGATTTATAGTTCGATTGTCCCTAATAACCAATAAATAATAACTCGAACCGCTGTCTGCACGTCCAAGGAGCGCAAGAAGTCGATGAAAAGTAAAAGTTAACTGTACTTCACATAGGTGCACTCACTTATCTGTATGTTCCCAGAAGAATATACAACTATTGGAATGTGTGCTGTGTGCGCTTTTTGCCTTTGCCGATGATTGATAAGATTTCGTTTTGCGTGTGAGCGGGTTTTTCAACTTTCGGTTTCGTGTTTCGGTTCAATATTATTACTGTAATTATATTTTGTGTGTGGATACGTAAAGTGCATATTACGCGGGAGCAAGGTATTTCTTATAAAAACTTGCTGGATGAAAAAAGTGCTCTGATTTTAAAGAGATATTACGTACCGGATGGATGCTCATTTTAAAACTGCATAGCTATTAGTATTCATGGTACCTATTACGAAAATGCATATTCACCAAGAATTTCTGAAATGATGTATCAAGTGAAGATAAAAATTTAAGATATGAAGATATAGATTAAAAGCATGATACTTAAAACAGAGCCATCTGCTTTACATACCTTAATTTAATAAGCGACTCCTAAAAGTAAATTGATGCCTTAAGCAGCAATACACTATACAGCATTCGAATTGTTAATAAAAATCTAAAATATGTTAAATCAATTATTCGTCATGTTAAATTGTTAACAAATCTTTTTATTGCAGTTATATTTAATTCCGGAAAAGACTTGGTCTATAATTTAAAATTCTTAAGACTCCTTAAAATTCTAAAAAAAACATTGCAGAATCTTGCAAACTATGCTATGATACATGTTAAAATGTGTATTCGAAGTGGTATTCTACATTAAAAGCCTACAATCTCATTCTTTTTAATCGCCAAAGGTTTTAGCACGAGTCCATTTTTTGTGAAACAGTTCGAATATAAATGTTCTTACCTGACCGTAACTTTTGTAACGAGCTCAGTATGGCTGATATTTATTTCGCTTTGTTTAAAATTTAATTTGGTTTGGTTTATTAAATTTTTTGGGCTGCGAAAGTATTTAAGCAAATATTTAAAATTGCAGTCAGTACTATCTAATGTGAATTCCGTCATATCCAATTAAAATCAAGTTAATACTTGCACGAATAGAATCTATTTCCTATGGGTTGATAGCTAACTTTAGTCGCGTATTTGAAATATCGCTTAATATTATTTAAAAAAACAGAATGCTGGCTTTCAGGCAATAAAATGGCGTACAAATAAAACATAATCTATTTTAAGTATTTATTTTGGATAAATAATTTCGTATGCTGCATAATTTTTTTAATTTCAAAAGAGCAAAGTGCTTTCAAGTTAATATTCTTACTTAGTTAGACAGTTTTATTGCTTCAAATATTAGGTTTAATAGTTTAATTATTAGTGACGCAGGTTTTCATACTTAAGTTTGATCGATTAAATCATATAGCCCCTCTTAAAACTTTAAAAGCGAATGAAGAGCACCCTTTCGAAGTGCGGAGAAGCTAGTTTGGTCTAGTGTAGTACAGTAGTCCACGTCAATTGCGACGGCACAGTCTCGTAGCGTAAGTTTATCCACCCCTTGGATTTTGTATAGAGACGTATTTTTATTTTAAGTAATGCAAGGTGTCCTAATTTACCGTTTGTCGAGTTTTATGCTTTAAATCGTTAATTTGGAATAATAAATACTGAAATAAATTATCATGTTTTTGCTGGTTTAATAATGTTATTTAAATTAAGAGAAAGGGAATAAATGTTCTAGTGAAATCACTTAAGAATTTGTCTTAATTGAATCATCATTTATTAAAAGTCACAGCTTTTTTGATAAGTCCCGCGCCTAATAAAGAATGCAAATTGTTGCAAATTCTGCATTTATTTACAAGAAATTAACATCCACTGTTTCCGTAACAAGCGTCGTTAAAAAATGAATTGTCGAGTTGTTTTGATATTGGTTTCCATTACCGTATAATAAAAACTAAACTATTAACTCTGCAGGCTAGTGCCGGAGCTATCTACGTGCTCACTCGTCTGAATCCGCCTCCGAGTCCCTTCGCTTATAGTCCAGCTTACGGACTCTCACTGTCTGGACGAGACCAAGTGCGGTTGATAGACTTAGATCCTAGGATTTAGTCACCCTGCCCTACCATAATTAAGGCTTAACGACCTATACCAACTAGAAGGTTGTTTTAGGAGTGAGAGGCTAATAATCGTATTCACATCAACTCTCCTTATAATATGATTCCCCAGGATAGTCTTCCTGGGATCAGCCATACCTATAATTCTTGAGTCGCAAGTGACTCAAATCACTGATCACTCGTTTGCTCCGCGGCATCCGATACACTGTACCGAAGTTACTATACCAGGCTGCAGCACCTGGTGAAACGGTTTTTACTATAACAGCGATCAGGGGGGCACTGTCGGCATAAACTTTTCTACTATCGCTCTCGTACTGGAGTCCAGCTTATTCTGGGGCCATCCCAAATTAAAGGGTGGTTCGACCAGTACAGTCACAGTACAGCGATACAACGCCGTCCTTGTGGCTGGCGAGTCTGGCAGGGGTGTAGTTATGCCCCTAATCACTTATTGTTAACAACACTAACATACAAACTGATTGAAAGATAATTAAATCTCTGCCGATTGAACTCATGGTAGGTAACCTCGGTTTTCTATAACAACTCATCTGATTTATCACTGGTTTTTTCAATGGAGCAATTTCCACTTATTTATATACGATCAAAATATCTAGTACGTAATTTCCAATTTTTCCAAGAAACTATTTAGTAGTACAAATTCAATTCAAAAGTGATTGCTGCGAATTTCCACAAGCGATATTTTCTTAAAGTACCTATCTATAAAATTATATCAGCATAAAATTGATAAGGTTGCATATATCTCTTTGAAGCACTTAGCTAACATACTATAGGACTATCGCTTCGAGAATACGCCCAGAGACTGCCGACAAACAGAATATATTTAGTTATTGATAATCCCTATAATCCCTACCGACTCTGGTATCCTGATACCAAATCCTTTGGCGTAGGCGTAGTACGAGAAATTTTTTTTGCGAAAAAGGGTTTGGACATAAATGTTTTTACACCGACATTGTATTCCGAATTTATTTTTTCAAATCGTCTGCGAATATTTGACTTTTTTGTTAGGCCACTTTGCTTCAGAACCTATAAGGGATGTTACTACACCTAAAATTGAATTCCATACCAAGTAGCGTTCTGTATTTTTACTTGCAATTGTGATTTGAACTAGTTATTGCTTGCGTGCGTCCCATTGTTGCTTTGTCCCATCAGAATCAAAACAGTAACTGTTGAAGGTGAAACAGTCTCATTATAACCAAATATCGAATGATTCTTTAGGCGCTTGTATCTTTTTGAATCATTTTTAATTCAGTCGTCGTTGTAAAATACCATTGTGCATGGCTTGGTCTAGCCAAAGTTTGCCATTTTGGTCTAGCCTTGTGCATCTTAATATAGCGGTTAGCTGCTTTTACTGTAGAAAAGTAATTCTACGCAACATGGTAGACAGTAGCGTTACAATAATAATTACGCTCTTACAAGTGAACCTACTCAAGTACCACTCGCGGATTTTGAGTTTTTAAGTTTCATTCGTACTCATAAAAAGTTTTTGAATTTTGCTGTCTCACAGTGAGGCCACTTAAAAACTTCTCTTTGAAAACGTCTTATTGATCGCTGCTTTTACTAACTTGCTCTTATCTTTTCCTCAAAGGTAAAATAATACTACATTTATTATAAACAATAGCCAAAACTAATTGTAAACAATTGAATATCTTGAAAATGGCGAGCGAATTAAAGTCTCTCTATAGAAATTATTTCCACTTTTTCGATAATTATGAAAAAATGTTAGGGAATTAATTAAAGGTCATTTGTATCAAATTTGAAACATTTGTTTTGCAACCTCCAATAGGTTTTCCAACCTTAAAATAACCTAAAAATTATCGATAGAAGAAACAATATTCTATTCTTTTGTTGAAAGGATGATTTGTATTATTCTGATATGAAAATTATTTTATATTTTTTCACATTACGTTTGTAGATATTGTTGTAAATTATAATAAAAGTAATCAATTAACTGATGATACATTGAAATTTTTAAAATATCTAAGGCTTCCAGGACGATTTAGCTTGTGAAAATGAGTACCTGGGAAATAATTTCCTGGGATAATCATGGCGGGTCGATGCGTAAAGCTAGCCACTTTACCACCCTTGGGTACCGAACGGCTTGAGTAATAGCAGCCTACCTTGCTACACTTATTATTATACTATTATTAGTAATCAATAAACTGAAACTAGTAAAAATGCATGATTGTTAAGGGATATAGTAGTAGTACAGTAAAATAGCTTAAAATTAAGCGGATAAAGAAACAAATTAATAGGAAGCTGAAAATTGTGATAAATGTCGTGTTCTCTATCCCGACCTAAAAGTGACTCTGAAGCTAGAACTGCCTCAGATATCATTGCTGATGAAATTGTATTTAATTTAATCTCTATTTCAAACTGTCAGAAATGAGTGCAATCTCCGGAAAAGTCTTAAATAGTTTAACTTTAGCTGAAGTTAGTAGGAAAGATTCGGGGCAAATGATTCCTACAAGCGCATGCGAGGAAGTCCTAAGTCGCATATATGCTTTGGGGGGGGGGGGGCACGAGTCCTTCACCTGGCTACGTGCCTGTTTGTTATGCTGAATGATGTTCTGTTTGAAAAGCTACATTATTGAGGTATTTCTGATTCTTTATTATAACTGTTAATCGTACCTTAAACACAGAAGTCAATATGTAGTCTGCAATAACCATGTATCACGGCCTTATTTTGTTAGGTCAGGAGTATCTCACGGGTCAAACTTGGGGCACCTTCTGTTCATATTGCTAGTAAATTATTTACCATCAGTAGTTTTACAATTCGAATGTCTTATATTCGCAGACGACTTAAATTATTTAAATCAATTTCATCTGTCGCCGACTGCATAAGGCTACAAGAAGATGAAGATGGAGTCATACAATGGTCTATAGCGAATAAATTGACTGTAAATATAAAGCAATTAATGTGCATTACGTATACTCGACAAACAAAATATGAAATTTGATTACAGAATTGGTAATTCTCTTCTTACCCGAGTAAGTCAACTAACTAAAAATCAGTGGTCATAATTATATTGAGTTGTGTGAAAAAACCTTATCAGATTCTAGGGTCCATTTGATAGTGTTTCCTTTGTATTCATTTGTATAATGCGTCATATCATTTGGACAGTGGTGTGCGGTGAGAATTTAGGCTAGGGAAGCAACCACGATTTTAATTATAATACACCTAGGTACATGAGCGTATTAACGGGGAGGGAATAATCCCCCCCCAGTTTAGAAATAAGTTTACATAGAATAGAAACAAATAATGTTTGTTTAATTATTATTTATTAAAACAATTATTTTTCCAAAGATTTCCCCCTCAAAATACTTCTCTGGATCCGCCCCTGCTAGGTACAATAAAAAACAGTGTTATAATTATTAAGCTTAAAAGTTTTTCAAAGAAGCACTTTTACACTTTATACTTATGGAATTTGTTGACTATCATTATTTATTTAAAAAAGACTACTATTACGTATCAATTTTCCGGTCTTTCTTAGCAAAATACCGCTACAGGTTTTAATCTTTGTTGTTAAATTTGAAAGATCTGGTTTTGATCTACCTTTCTTAATAATTTGTAATTTCTCTCCAAAACTGTATGCGAAAAATTCCTTATTAATAATTTACAAACTGAACAAAAAATCGTCCCGATTCGGCTATATCGAAGGTACTCGAACCTTTCACAGAAGCAGTTGAATTTGCAGTCGTGACGATAATGCAATTTTAAATTTGCATACAGGAAAACTAACTAGAACTATTTGTCTTTAAAAAATCCAACTTATAAATTAAAATAATAAAATGCGACAAAATACAGTCTCATTCGCAGATTTACATTACTTAAGTAACACTAAATCGAACAAATAACCAAATTATAATAAATAAACATTTGGGAACGAAGCACAATAAAAATTACGACCAAACAATGTTAACCAGCCTAACAGCATCCGTCTTTTATAACACCCCGCGCTCGCTGATTTACGCCAAGGTTAAGAGAAGAGCATTTGTAAGCAGTGCTTATATGAAGTGTATGTATCACATTTGAATCGGTATTACCTTTCTGTGCAAGTTTAATGAGCCTAATTTAAAATAGTACTCTAAATAATTATAGTTTTTGCTGTACAGAGTTGATATTGAGCTTTAATTTGATAAATATTTCAATTTAAATAAACGATAACCATAATTTTACAAAAGTATTTTTGTTAGCATTGTTTTTATTTTTAATAAATTCTCAAGGCAAGCATTGCTTCCATTGCTTCCATGGACCGCACGCCACTGCATTTGGAATACTCTTTAATTATTTGATTTCTTATTACAATTTGTATAAAGATATAATCGAAAGGATTCAAAAGAAATTTTTATGGTTTTTATATTTTGTGAAAAATAAAAAGTATGATCTTCTGAGGTCCTATGTGTATTATCATATTAAATTCCTTACTTTGCACCAGCACATTCAGCGTTATACGCATTTAAAATTATCAACAACATGATTATTACCCCTCAAATTCTGCAGTTGTTTTAGACTTTAATGTTCCTCATTAAAATCACCGTGTAATATACTTAAATATTAATATTTTTAAGCGTCTGCGAAGAGAATCTTACTTGATTTAATATAAAACTATTGTAGATTTTATTTTTGGTTTTTTTGTATTAGTTATGCTAAATAAAAATCTTATTATTATTATTATTATCTTTACTCAACCTCCATCTCGTATGAGTTACTTCTGCTATTCTCCGATCAACCGCATGATGAAAATTATGGATTTGTGTCATGATATACAGTGTGTCCCAAAAAGTTTTATACAAATGGAGAAAAGGTTTATCTTGCATTTCACAAAAAAATATTCTTGATAAAAAGCTCTGCATGACTTGTAGATCCATAATCAAGTACAAAATTTTGAAAATTAAAATCATGATTTGGAGTGAGAGTAAAATACGTTCAAACTGTAGTGGAGAGCAACATGTGCATTGAAATTGTTATGATATTCGAAAGCACTCTATCAAGAACGTGTTTAAAAAGGATGAGTAACACAAAATCAGGCGCTTACTATGAACGGGATCTTACGATGTTTCGTACTGCGCATTAATCTAACAATTGCTGACATGTTTATTAAAATTATCTTTTAATTTTTATCTACAAGTGTGCGTAATTTTTTGCTAGTTAATAACAATTTCAATGAACATTTTGCTCTCTACTACAGTTTCAACGTATTTTACTATCACTCCAAATCATGATTTTGATTTTCCCTGTCAGCCAATGTTTTAAAATTTTTTAGTTGATTATGGATCTACAAGTCATGCAGAGCTTTTTATCAAGAATATTTTTTTGTGAAATGTAAGATAAACCTTTTCTCCATTTGTATAAAACTTTTTGGGACACACTGTATAAATAAGTGCTATTAAATTAAAATGCAATATAATCACTATATTGCGTTTTAAAATAATCATATCAAATTATTGTATTTACTGTAAGTTTAAGCAACCAACGATACATAAAAGGTCAAAGTGCGCTACTTTTTTTAATCTTTTTATTTTACTTGGGGATAATTTAACACTAATTAATTTTATTTAAAAATACAAACGTAAATAAAAATAACATTTATTGCAAAATAATACTGTAAAAGATGGAAAGGTGTATTTTTATAATAAACTACGTCTGTTCCTGGTAAAATGCATACGTATTTGCAACAACCAACCAATTTAACATAATGCTTTTACTTGGTTATTTTCAAATACAATATAGAGTAATAGATATTGCATTTTAATATAATAACACTGTGTACAATAGTTCGTTCTTAAAGTTTAAAAACTTAAGTATTGTTATTAAAAGCCTTTTCAAATTATAAAATAAGAACTGAAAATAAAAATGTAGGTATACGTACAACTTGTCAAATTCAGCTTCTCCGGCGAAGTTTGGATGCGTATAATATTTGCGGCATTAGGGTAGGGATAGCTCATTTCACCTAACGTTCTCGTCTAGTACAGATCGGTACATTATATGAAAAAGTATAAAATATATGAAAAAACACGCTAAGATTTTATCACAAAAACTCGTTAGTTTTAATCTTTCTACCTGAAAAGTTTTATTTTTGGATTGTTAATAATCTTACACAAGGGTTATAATAAAGATTTGTATCGCTAAAGTAAATTCCAATTTACACCCTTTTTGTGAGTTGAAAATACTTGTACCACAGATTGTACTTTCTCTTTACCTCCTACATTTTGTCTTTGTCGTACATCGACTCTTTCTTTTCCACATCTGCGCATTCCGCCGGCCATCGTACACTTGACAAGTTGTAGTTATATAAAAATTCTGCTAACAATAAACTAGTTTTGATATTACTAATATTCTATGCCTTTTGGGAGCTTTTTGAATGATTTTTTTACCTTGATTTGTTAATAGATCTTTTATTATGCATTTTATTATTGTTTTTTAAACTTGATTGAAACCCTCATACCATAACACGCGGTACGCGTTTTTATCTGATTTTATCTTCTTCATTAGTAGTATCGGATAGTCAGAAATTGGTCTTTACATGAAAATAGACTCTTTATCCAATCCTATTACAATTTCAGTTTCAGACGTTGAAATTTATATAACAAATTCGTCATGTAAATACTAAGACTTATAATAAAAGTTCAATGGAGCTGCAGTGCTTACTACAAATTTGGGTGCGATACGAAGATGACAGATAATGTGTGACTATAAACGAAATTGCCTGTAAAGTTTTCATATTTGTATTATTCAGGTACTACAATCAGGTCCCCCACATGCCCGGTGCTACCGTTGCTACGACAACGGGGCCCGTGGGCCAAGGGGCCCGCAAGGACGGGGAAAAAAATTAAAAAGTAGAACATTTTTAATAAATCATAGAAAGAAAACAAAAATTAAATCACTAGGACTAGATTTATGTGTATCAATCAAATATTACATCAGAGTAATATAAATTGGTTCATTGGATATGCAGTGCGTTGCGTACAAAACGTGTCTGAATCTACAACAGCTGTGAGTAACTAAACACTGTCTAAACTCTTAAAACTAATTTAAATGTGTGTTTGATGAAAAATAATTGTAATAAAGGTTAAAAAATGTATATTGTAAAAAAGGCCAAAATTTCTTTTTTTGGTAGTAAGAGGGGGGCCCATCATGACTTTTAGCAACGGGGCCCAGGGAATAATGTGGGGGGCCTGACTACAATGTCTGAATCACGAATAATTGTCCGATAATGAAATATGAAAGGCTGGTTCTTAAACGCATTTATGTGAACTCCCTAATGATTGCCTATCATAATTAGCAAATACTAACTAAACACACAGAACACATTTACACGGAATAATCTAAAACACTTCAAATGGTCGATGAAAAAATTAAAACTAACATAAACTAAACTAGAAATACTTATGCCACTCTTTTTAAATTAAGTAACTAAGCTCATGTTGTACTGCGGTGTTTAAAGTATAATAAGAGGTATATTCTTGTTTCGTGCGGCGCGTTTCGTCCGCCGACGAAAATCTACCTGAAACTTTCTCGTTTCGTGCGGAATTAAAATGATGGCGTTAATGACTTTTCACTTCGTGCGTTATTACCTGCACATGCTTACCTGATCTTATCTGAATATTGAGTATCATACTTGAGTATGATATCAACTTTAATATTCTACACTTCACAGAGCCAGATAAAAAGTAAGCAAATCTCTCTCTCTTTGGTACTTTCTTTTACTTAAGCATCATTTGTTTACCATTAGTAGCGCTAAAAAACAAACGGAAACTTTACTCAATTTAGGATATTGATGGATAATACAGATCTACATAGATACTTTGTTATATGCCGCTAATATCAGCTGCAATTTTCTTGAAATTCATAACATAATTAAATTTGCAATATGAAACAGCGGATTCATAATATACATGATTTAAGGAGATATTAATATGGGAAAACCTTACTTCGCTTAAGTGTCGATGTGGATGTTTTGTAAATTGCTATTATATGTTAAAGCTGATACATGTTTATTCTTAATATCTAATAAATTTCTTATTTATATGTACTTATCCATTAGTATTTCCTTTTTGTTAATTAAGATCTAAAAGAAGCTAAAATAAATATCTTTAATTTAGAAAATTCATATAATTGATCAAGCCGTCGAACTGGTTTAAAAAAACCATATGATTACTTAAAAAAACAGAAAAATTCTTTATTTGGTCTTAATTAATACTTTTGAATGAAAAAAAAATAGATAAGATATTGAGCAGAAAATCAACAATTTGTATGTAGAAATCCTATTTTAAAAAGTATCCAAAGCCAGCAATTAAATTTCAGAAGAGTGCAGAAAACGTGATGTCATTAGTACCGAATTTGATTGTCCATCTGGTTTGCGCACGAAACGAGAAGGTTCTCACAAATCGTATAAGACGCAAAGTTTGCTGTATCGGCAATTCTTATTTAAAACGTTTTGCTTTGAAGAACTCATTACAAAACCCATTATACGCACTAAAACCATTGTACAACTTCTTTATTTGCGATTTTTTTTCAAAAAAGTATACTTCTGAAAAAAAAATGTTAAAGGAAATGTTGCCTACTTGCCGCATTTGATCTTAAGTGTTATGAAACATGCTGTATGTACAATGTACATACATATAGAATTTAATTCTTGCATTGACAACTTTTTCTTGATTCCGTATTTTTCTAATGTTACTCATTATAAA